>VZRS01009826.1:601422-721191 GCA_013398055.1 Ifrita kowaldi
TTTTTTTTTTTTTTTTAAGCTGTTTTACTTCCAGAGCACCATTTCCATCTGTTACCTTTTCCCAGAAATTAAACTGTACTGATCAGCAGGACAGCACTTACTCTGCCTTTGCTGGACTTTGGACCTGGGTGGGATTTTGTTATTCAGCTTGAACACAGCCTGCCTGTGACTGTGCAAAGTGTGAGGCGTAAGCAGAGATTGTTCAGGGGTGGCAAAAGATGCTCTTTATTCGAGGTAACACAGGAAGTGTAGGACTCTAGAGAAAAAAGGAGTAAGCTGCTTTACACCATTGTTTGCTGCCTTCAGCATGCTCACTCCAGAGCTCTCTGTGGGATTTGACCAACATCCCACAGGAGATGCACATTTCCTCTCGCAGATCTCTGCCCCTTCCTTCCTCCCCCAGAAGCCAGCTGCATTTGATATTAACAGATTTTGCACACTCAAGAGGGTTCTGTCATTCCAAAAGTCTTTGTCATCCTCTCTCTTTAAGGACTTGACTTTTAGCACAAAGGGTGCTTTACAAATACTTGTTTTCTTTGCTTTCTGGAGTGTGGATTTTCCACTCTACCCTCAATGGACATCACCCAGGTGGAACTGGTGAATGTGATGGGGCAGGGCCCTCAGCAAATGGCATGCCTAAGCACGATTTCTAAGGTTAGAAGAATTTTCCTCTGTTCTGCACCTTTTCCATGGCTGAAATGCTGAAACTCATTTATTACTACTCAGTAATAAACTACATTTCAAAATATGCGAGCTGTACTTCAGCACTCAGGCAGGGGTAACAGCAGTTAGTTTTGTGAGGTGTTCAAGTGCATGTCAAAGTAAAACAGGCTGTGTGTTCCTGATTATGCCACTAGTGTGCAAAGTTCATCTAATTTTGTAATTAGAAGATGAACAGGTTACTTCTTTATGTGGCTGGGATTTACTCTGTGAGAATTTGCATTACTCCCCTTTCTCTGATGGAATGTCATAACCTGTGCCTTCTTCTGCCTGTCCTTTGAAATTGCTGCCCTGAGTTTGTGCAGGGAAGGTGACCCTGTGCATATGCCTGTGTTCTGTTCTATTGTTAGCCACATCCGATTCGTGTCACATTCCCTCCTAAAAATAATAGTTTGTATTTGAATTGCATCAGAGATACACCTTTGTTGTTTCTTTCCCCTGAGTTCATTGAAGTGTTTTATGTCAATGCACTCCTTAGGGCAACTTGAAGCAAAAATGGTTTAATGGCTCTTTTACAGATATCTGATTGTTGCATCAGTGAGTAGCAAGCACGAAAACATAAAGCCCAAGTACTAAAGTTATGGTTCCTTTGTGATCAGGGTAGCACTAATGCTGGAAACCTGATGGAGTGGCTCTTTGACATCTATGTTTTGGGGCTCAGAATGAGATCTTTGCTTCATGGTTAGTGTAAGGGTGTTCAGTAATTAAGCCCATATCATATAAAATTAATTCCTGATTAAAGTTTTAACATAGTAATAGTCAATTTCTAAGCTAGTTAATATTTTAAAAAGGCATTGTTGTGAATGTGATCCAGACTGCTGATTTTTAATTCAGTTACATTTATGGGTTTAGTTAAGGTAATGCCTTGCTGTTAACTCTCAAACAAAGTTGTATTTGCATGGTTATTCAAGCTGGATCAGTTCTTCATGAAAATGCACACTTTTATGCTTAGACAGGGTGCATATTGTGTAGTAGTTATGGGGAAAGCATCTCACTTTTGGGTAACTCAAAGATCATGAATGTATGAGCTTTTGTACATAAGAATTAACAGAAAGGCACACAAAGACTAGATGCTCATTGAAGGAATTCTCTAGATTTGTTTTGACACCCAGTATTTAATGTTGATTTACCTCACATTTTCCATTCTCATGAGCTGTCACACTGCATCTGCTCATACAGTTAGGGAAGGTGGTTTGCAAGGTAGAGCCTGTGCCCTCCCAGGTTGTGCTCCAATGATGGTTCACTCTCTACATCTGTGGAGTTCTCTTTTTTCCCCTTTTGCTTGCCTTGTCATTTTGGGCAATGTTTTACATTGCCTGCTTGTAGTCTTTATGTTTTGCTCGCTTTATCTCACTCTCTCTGTGAACAGAGAGCTTGGACAGATAATTAACAGAGTTAGCAGGATTCACTGCTCAATCCTATCATTTTTACAGATATCTTGTAAAACTCAGCAGCCACAGTCCACTCAGCAGCTGCAGCTGATAACAACTCAGGCTGACTGACTAGAAATAGACTGGGGTACTTCTGAAAGTTTTGTTGTCAGTCTGATTCTCTCCAGTTATATGCTAGAGCAGATCTTAAATCAGTATTCATCTGGTAGCTTGATTCTCAGCCCATTATTTAATAATTCAAATATTAGCTCTAGATGAAGAAAGGTGAACTACATTAGGCATGAACGTATGTTAGCTTTTCCTCAATAAACTGCTTTATCTCTCAGTGGCAAAATGCTAGCATTGAAAGCTGGTATGTTCAATTCTCATTGCAATTTTTAAAGAAGAAAATGGAAGTTATGAAGGAAGTGATGAGTTCTGCTTTTTAAAAATCTGAAGTAGATGTAGCAGTGCAGTTGTGCATACACTTGCAGCATTGGCATAGCATATGTCGCAGACCCTTCATGACTCCACTTGTGTAGTACTTTAATCATGTCACTAGCAACTTGCTCTTTTTTTCATTCATATACAAGGGAGAATTGGAGATATTTGCATAGTTAACTTCATTTGCACCTGTGAGTAATGACATTTTTAAAAAATCATTTCAGGAAAAGCTGTCAGAAGACAGTAGGAGATGTAAAGAAGGCATGGAAAAAATTCGCACTCTGGCAGATGAAGATTCAAGAAGTGAAAGCAGCAGCACTGAGGAGGAAAAAGAAAAAACAAAATTGCTTTTGGAGCGTTTGAAAGCTCTGGAGGTAAGAAGCACAACAGTTTCATACATAAAAGGCCACCCTTCCCCCTGCCTCATTCATTTATTGGCACTGAATCACCCTGTAGTATTAATCTAATCTTTCACAGTTCACCTGATTTCATGTTATGGGGTATTTTTTTTTACATTTCATTTACCAAGGATGAACAAGAGGCTTAGAATCACTAAAAGGATCCCTCTCTAATGCTGAGCATCAGATATCTTTAAAAAGAACTTAATACATTATTTTAATTCCTTTGAGACCATTTAATAAGAAAAATTGTTTTTACTCATTTTATTTCAATTATTAATATTGCAAGACTAATATAGGTGGTTTAACAACTGTCATAAAACTAGTTTTGCTCCACTGTAGTTTATTGCTCAGTTTTTAATTGCTGGACTGCTTGCTTGGGAGAGTTCAAGCCTTTTTACTGCCGGGCTGGGGAAAATCTATTTCCTTGTAGACCACACAGAGAACTGCACACTCTACATTTTGAGTGCATTTCTGGAAAATTAGGATCTGCAAAATAGTGCACCTTGTGGTAGCTTCTAACTAGAGGAAAACTTTCAAGGTGTTCTTAGGCAGCCATGGACAAGGTGCTGGTAAAACTGTAACCACAGTGTACATGAACTTATTTTGTGCTCCTTGATAGAAGCATGGGCTTCAATGTCTATGAAAAAATAAGATTGCATATTTTAATCTAATTTTTAGCTACTACAAAGTCATATTTTTGACCTTTCTAGTGTTTCCTCCCTTATCTTCTGCTCAAACCTTTATGTAGCATTACAGGTATGGATAAATGAATACCTTGGAATGATCTGAGTGACATTCTGCCTGTGCAGGGTGTTGGTAGACAAAGATTTATCACTGGGCCTACACAGTTTTGTTTAAGTGTGAGGGCTCTTTTACATGGTAATTTTTGCGTTGAGTTGTACTCTGATCAGTTTAAAACCCCGGGCTTTTGTTCTTGAGGACTTTGTTAAAAGTAAAACATGAACAATTACAATCAATCCTGTTTGGATGTAAATACAGGATCTGAAGTCTCAAAGGTGTAGGCAGTCTCTGCAATTTTACTTTAAAGCCTTAGACTGTTTGTAAAATAAACACATGTAATATTAAATAACTCTAATTTTGCCCTGGGGAAAAGAACACATGCTACTAAGTTTTTAAGGCACCAAAACTCTAAAAGAATGTACAGTTTAATATAGTCTTGCTTTATCTGTTGATGGAGAATGATTGTGGGTTCCTTGTGGTCCTTTATTTCCAAAATGTGCATGATTTCTGTTTGCTTTGCCTTATTCTTAATCAGTCTGCATGACATTTGCAGTTCTTTGTGTCCTCAGTTGGCAGGGAGGTGTTCAATAATGTCACGGCCTTTACCAGTTGTGGAAAATTGCCCAGATATGAAATGTAGCACTAAGGATAGGTGGGACCTGGTTCAGGAAGGGCAGTGGAGATGTCTCCTCACTGGTGTCAGTGCTGTGCAGTGGCGTGGCCAAAACCACGTTAGAGAGTGCCAGTACTTGAAGGATTAATCTGCAGGAGTCGTGTAAGGAGCTATCAAAGTAGAAAGATGAACTCCAGGGCCAGCATTAATTGTGATCCAATGTAATCAAAACAAAATGTTGTTAATTGTGTGTTGTTTATGTATTTTTGCTTTATTTCTGTCTTGAAGAATATAAATTGTAATGTCAAAGACTGTATGGTTTATTAATTAAGAGACTATTTTTAAAGTTACATGCAATTAGCAGTTCTAATTCTTTACTAATAAATAGACTAATTATTCTAAATATTTTATTAGTCTATCTAGAACAAAAACTTACTGCTTGTTAGTTTTTGTGCTGTGGGTGTCAGGATCTTTAATCTTACTTCATGTGATTAGATGTTACTGAATTAATGAAATCAGAAAGGCTAATAAAGTGCTTACTAGAGTCAGTCCTCCATCTGTGCCCTCTAGAATCTGAAGACTGCCTATAAACAGAAGCTATTAAAAGTAATAGTCAGAGTGTGTGACCTAATCCATTAATGCCAATTAATATAATTTCATTAATATCAACACCGTTAAGAAAGTTTTGATATCTCTTCCTATTCGTTTGTTTGTTGCTCAAGTGTAGCTCATGACAAGCTGGTCTGTTAGAACATTGTAGAATTATTTCATCCTCTTCCTCCTCACCAGTGTTCACTGGCCAGTTGCTTGGGTGAACTTCTCTTAAAGCTTCTACAAAGGCACATGTACTATAAATTTCCATTTATGCACATGTATATAAATGTATATGACCGTGCAAGTGATGTGAAGTTTTTATTCTATAAAAGTTTAGATCCAGCAGGTAATTTTTTTTCTGGTTAATACCTTCTCTTGGGTGGGCACATAAAAATTTGGATAAGTCTGAGCTAATTTTTCAGTGAATGAAGGGCCAAAAGAGAAAAGCAATCCACCAGCACAGGGATAAATGGGTAGCTCTGCCAGTACGTATACAATATAACAAATTATTTTGTTTCTTTTATTTGGAATGTGTGTGTGGGAAAATAATTCCTGCTCCATACATAGACCAAATTGTTTCTGTCCTTCCTGGAGTACTGATGTGGTAGATGTGAGGTACATGGTGGTTTTCTTCAGGAGTTTCTGTGAGTGGGACAAAACCTGTAGTCATCCTGGTCAGCTGGATCTGGAGCAGGAAATCTAAGAATGAGAAAAGGGACAAGGCTTCAGTTGCACAGAGAACTTTCTTTAAATAACTTCCATATCATGGGAGTTGTATTTAACATTCTTTCTTTTTTTTTTTTTTTTTGCTGTCAAGTGTATTACCAAATAAATTTCAGTAATACCTTTTATGTCTTATTAACTACTGTTTAGTCTAGAAATTTTCTCACTGAACAATACAAGTCAGTATAATAAAGTATCTTTGTAGTCAGCCCAAGTGAAAGCTATCATATACTTTGATAAGAGATATCTACACATATTCTTCCATTGCTCCTTTTGCCTGTAATTTTTTTTTACACCCTCTGTCATTTACAGCAAAATCTATTTCCACTCTACTGACTGATAAATACCATATGTTTCTAATCAAGTGAAACAGGTGACAAATAAAAAATGGTTCACACCATCTTGTATCCCATTTTACATAGTTGAAATTAATTGTGATTTCCTGGGTATCAGAATTCCTTTGTGCCTTCAGCATTTTTAGTTGGCTGCTCTTGAAATGCCATTTAACTTACTTCAGCAGTTATGATCAAATGCCTTCTAACTCTTACAAAGAAAAAGAAATTCTCTGATATCTTCTCTGTGTATTTGGAGTGCTGCAAAAGATGAAATATTAATGAAATATGGGGAATAACATATGAACTCCATGGTGGAATTTCCTTTTTTTAATTCTGCTTTCATCACCAGAAGAATTGCAAATTTTTTGTTTATAAATTGTAACCAGAAATATACAAAAAATATAATTTATTCTGGACATGCATCAACCCCCATACAGCAATTCCAGGTTTTTTCACAATTTTCACAATTACAGTAAAACAATAATGTTATATTTCCAAAGTCATAGACATACAAGTTGGAGATTTTTCACAAAGCTCTAATTTGCTCTCCTGGGTATGTTAGGTGTTATATGGATTTTCATTTCAAGATTGTCTACTATTTCTTTTTTCCAGCAAGAACAATTTACACATTTACAGTCCACAGAGGAAAGCTTTAAGAATATTTGATATTAGACAAACAGTGTCTGTAAAGGCCTTAAGAGCGTCCCAGAGTTTTGTTAGCCAATATGGAGCTAGGGGTTCTCTGCCCCAATTTAACCTCAAATGACTGAAATACAAGCACCTGCATAATTGCAAGTGATTTAAACTGATATACAGCATTAATGTCAGTCTTAATCTAAACATGTCTGTAAAAGCTACAGTTACTTTGATTTTAAAAATTTAATCAGTGATAAATACTGTGTCAGCTTTGAAGGCTCATTAAAGTCTGTCATTTGCACAGACATTTATGCAGTAATTCTGTATGAATTAACTGTGTCTGACTCTGTGAAATGTTCCAGCTCTTTCGGACTTCCTTCTTTGCAACTGCAGTAGTGCAACTTGCTTACAAAGAATTGCTTTTGGCTGCTCATGAAGAAAGTGAGCTGTCTGGGATTGCTCCAGGCTAAATGACCAAGGAGTACTTAATGCAGGTTGTATTGGACAGTGCTTTGCTTTGACAGTAAAAAAGGGATTTTGTAAGATGCATGAATTTTGTGGGTGGTGTCCTTTGACACTCTTCATGTCCTCCCATTTCCTCAAGAGGAAAGGGGAGTGTGAGACTGGATGAAGACTCAGGAAGAATGGGTTCAGTTTCCATCTCAGCTGCAGATTTCCTGCGTCCTCTACAGTCCAACTCTTTGTGCCCTGGCAGCACACCTGTAATCAGAAGAATCAGCCTGGGACAATGCACAGCTAACACCTTGTTAAAACCTACTTGCATTCAAATTAAAATAAGCATTGCCAGCAAAGAGGAGGTTCCCTTGGTTTGCTGAGTGTCCCCTTCCCCCTCTGCAATGGGTACGAGTTCTATTGGCCTCAAAAATTACTGATTGAGGGCTGCTGCCAACCTTGCATTTTTCAGCAAACCACGGGGGTAGCATTAGGTTGTAACCTTGAAGTTATCAAATGAAAAGCCTAATTCATGTGTGAAAATCTCATTGCTTGCGGGTGAGTGAGACTCAATGAAAGTTTCAGTAAACTAAGCTGCAGTAGAAGCAGTATCTGCTGGGGTAGAATCATGAAACCACTCTAATTTTAATTGAAGAATTTTGCCCTCTTACCCTTTGCAGTTCGTCACAGAAAGATGTGTTTTGTTTTAATAAATTGAGCTTTGGGAGAAAACTCACTCAGGATAATAAGCTAAATGTTCAAATATATTAGAGGGGTAATTTCCCTTGTATCATCGCCATTAAACAAATGAGGAAGTATGTCAAGTATTTCTGATATTATGCTTTTACTACTCTGCAGAGGAAGAAAGACATGATAGCAATGAACTATGAACTATAAAAAAGAAATATGGGGAGGGTACATAATTCCTCTGAGTGGATTGAGAAGATAACTTTGAATGGGATGCTGGTGATTTTTATTTTGCTCTTTATTTTCTCTTCTTTATTTTTTTAAAAATTATTTTCCCTGTATAGCAATGTAAAATGGCGAGAAAACTAATAATTATTTTCTTTTCCATGGAAAGAAACACACCATATGCAGGCATGAAGAGCCTGAGTTTCTGAAAATATCTGTGAGGAAAGACTTCTTGTTTATTGAAAGTCAGCTGATTCACTGGTGTATAGGAAATGTGAATCACTTGACTTAGATGCAAAAGAAGAAAAATCATGAAACTTTTAAATATTTTGTGGCAAGATTCTAAAAATTTTGTAGCAACCAGCCTTGTTCAGGCCAGTGTGTTTAATCTGATTCAGCCAGAAGCCTCTTCTTAACCCAATGCCTTGGCCATCCACATAACTAGATTCATTAT
This sequence comes from Ifrita kowaldi, assembly GCA_013398055.1. NCBI lineage: Eukaryota > Metazoa > Chordata > Aves > Passeriformes > Cinclosomatidae > Ifrita > Ifrita kowaldi. The sequence continues at coordinate 609,819 of VZRS01009826.1, forward strand.
GTTGATTTGTCACCAAAGACCAACTTACTTAATTCTAATTATTGGATTATTTTACTTTTAAATCTTTTCAGTAGGAGACTTTTATAATTAGTTTTCTGAACTGTGCCTGAGAACTCTTTTGGTTTTTTATAGTGAGGGATCAGACAACGAGCCAGGGAAAATCTTATTTCCAAACTTACACAGTGGCTGATAATGAATCAGCACAGAATTGCATCACTGGTTTCAAAAACAGCCCAGTTTATTCCAGCACTTTCCAGATAATAGTATTGGCAAACTGTTTCAGCTTTCCAATAACTGAGTAAATTTTAAATTAAAACCAAGCAGAATGTTTTCTATAACCTGTTGATGCTTGAGCTCATCTACTGTAGGTCCTCAGTGGCTCAGTTGGTCTTTGGGATGCAAATATCGTGGCTGCTACCTGTTTCTCCTTGCCTTTGTGGCCTGGGGTGCTTTTCTCCCGCTGTCTGTCCTCACCTGCTCCTGTTGAAGTCCTCAAAAGCACGTCCTTCCCAGATGTTTGTACCCCTTCTGCCAGTTCACATCTTCCACTGTGGCTTTTCCAGCCATCCCAGGAGGGTGTGAAGCTCCCTGGCTGGCACAGAGTTACCTGTTGGGCTGTTGCTGGAAGTAATATCCTCATATGGATGCCGACTAATAGAAACCTCTTCCAGGCAGACAGTTCAATTCAGTTAGTGTGTGGTGAGTATTTAGGAGAAGAGGATGTATTTCTTGTAGACATGTAAAATATTGATCTTTCTATTTTTCTCCCTCCCTTGATGTTTTTTGGGGTTTTTTTTCTCTAAGCCAGTTGAAATTCACGGCAATTTCTTTTTTGGCGTGGAAAAATCAAGATGATCTAGTAGGGATATGAATTTACAACGGGAGTGTTGAAAATAGCTCTGCCCACTAGATGTAAGAAGAGCTGTTCAGATTTACTCTGTCAGTGCTGTAACCATTTCCTGCTATTGTTAGAGACAGATTTCTGATCCACTGTTCACCAAACAGTTCCACCTCCTGCAGTGGGAGAATGCCTTAATATAAATAATTGTACATGAAGTCATTGTTTCCATGGTCCAAGAGGTATAGAGAAGGCCATGCTTATCTGCATTTTTCTCACTATTCAGTTCAATGAAAGCTTAAAATGCTTTCTAAAATCAACCGTGGCGCCTCCTGGGAATTTTGGTCTGAGTTACAAACGGTATTGTTTGCTTTTCTGACTGAGTCTAAGAGAAAAGGAAAGAGTATCAAATGGCATCTCCTTTGACACACCGTGGCAGTGGTTCAGAAGTTAAATGTTTTGGGTCACAACATGCAGAGCTTCTGAGTTTTTGGCACGCGTTGGAAAGGTAAAAGCTTCCAGATCAACTCTAGGTTTTGGACTCTGAGACACCCACAAAGCAGTAATCTGTTGAAATTTGCTAATTCAGCCAATTGCTCAACAGGGTATGCTTCAACTATTATTCCTGTTCTGTTGTGTCTTAAAACAGCGTTGAACTGTTTTAAGTGTGTCCTTTTGTCATACCCCATCAACTACTCGTGAATTTTGCTGCGTATCAGAATTTTTCTCCTTTAGTCTGCTCATGCAGTAAACAGGTTTTAATGAAAGTTGCTTTCTAGCATCAGTGCTCATCACACACATCAGTGTATCCCAGAGAGGTACAAGACACATAGGAAAGGAGTGAGTAACTCGTGCTGTTCCTGAATTCTTCCTTCTCAAGGCAGAGTGATACAAAATGCTCTTTTCCAGGGCAGTGAATCCAACATCTTTCAGGTGGGAGAAAATGCAATAAATGCATATGTCTTATATGCAATTTTTTTACTTCACATTAATTTTAGTCTGGGTATTGTTTAGAATATCCTTTAGTTCACCTACAGTGGTGATTTTTTTCCCTAAGTTTTGGTGCATGCTGTTGTGAAAATTATAGGTAAACTATAGAATCCTCAAGACAATATATTTGAGATCAGGAAATTTTATTGAAACCAATGAGAACATAGATAAGCATTTAATGTTCATATTACCACAGCCAAATGGAATAACATATATTGCTTGCGAAAACCAGGTTATAAATTAATTTTTTTCTATGATTTTCCTAGTTCCAGTCCAATGGCTCTTTTCTTACAGAGAAAACTCTGCGGTACTCAGTTGGCTAACACAACAGTCTTTAAATAGTTCATAGAGCTCATTCCAGAATAGTTCATTCACAATAGAGTATTGAATATGGCCACAAGAATAATGATTTGGTGCCAGAAGGTCTGAGGAATAGGTGTAGTGGGTGAAGAAAAGGTAAGTCACAGAAGTCAAGGAAAATCATCTCGGTTTTATTAAACCTGTCAGATTTTCTCAATTGAAAAGAATGTTAACTGTATTCTGCACACAGTCCTTGCTAGGCTGCAGTGAAGGAATCTGCTATTTCTGTCTGCCTGTTATAATCTAATGATAGTTTTTCAGTGCCCTTCTTTCCAAGTGTGGTGCCTTCTTGCAGATAATCGGCAGTTAATGTAACTCACCTTTTTTAGCAATCAGGCGTGTGGTACAATTGAAAATCCACTCTCTCTGCTGAATGGAATGAGATTTTCCAGCCCTGTGTTATAGATCTGGGTGGCTGTGTTTATCCCCACACATCTATCATTTTGGAGAGTGAGGCACAGGAGTTTTTTAAATAGTTTCTCTCAGCTGTGCACTCAGGGCCTGGCTCTCCACAAGCCCTTTCTGTGAGCCTGCTCATTACTCACAGTGGCACTTGTTTCAGAGGAAACCTTCTATATGACAGAGATGTTTAGAATCACACCCTATATTTTTAATTTACATACTAATGCATGCAATTTGGCTGACAGTAATGACAGTTCTACAGTTCATAAACTAAATAAATAGTTGCAGTTCATTTCAAACTAACATTATTGTAAAAATCCTAGTATTCTGTGGACATTCTCCACTGGCTGTATAGGAAATCCCAATTAATTTTCCTCAGCTGTTAGAGCTGAATCCCTTACAACTCTTACATAGTAAAATAATTTCTTTTTTAATTTCTCTTTACTGGCCTTGAAAATGCTTCAACAATAATGACATCTGTATGGCGATGCACTTTTTCTTAATTTGGTACTGATTTCTTTTTTGTTCATCTTGTAGAAATAAAGTATTAGAGATTATAGCAAGGATTCTGGGCAGGTATACTTACACTCATACACTGGAATTATGGGCATTGTGCTGAATTCTAGCCTGTGAGGGTTGGCTTCTGTGTTGGGAAATGCTTAACTACACATGTGAAACCTGTATGATTAACATACTCTGGAAATTCGATATTCACTGGCTTTATTATGCAGCTAATTTGGTAGTCCACATCAGAAAATACCCAACAGATTATTTTTAGGTCTGCTTAATCTGTCATGGTGACAAGCACAGATTTTAAGATTAGTTATAAATATATAGAGAGGATAGATAAATCAAAAGTGGAATAGTCTGACATTGGTCCATTATGCGTGAAACTGATTTTTGCTGATGGTTCTGCAGATACCCAATTATCACTAAGTAAGCATTGAATTTCAGTGTATAGTCAAAAAAGCTATACAGGGATACAATAGAGCCTCATGTGCTGGATGTGGACAGCTACATGTACATTTTAGTGTACACTTGTCTGTTTCAGATGCTATTAAATGTCAAGGAGAGTTTTGTTTATTCATAAGGACAGGTGTTTTTTTTCTGTTTGTTTTTGGTTTTTATTATAGGTTTTCTCACATTGCCCACCCCTTCCAGTTAAGTTGTCTTTCCCCGTATGGGATCAGTTCTTCCTTTTTTTTTTTCACCTTAGGCTGAACACCATTCCTCTGCTTCCCACATGGGACAGCCAAAGCAGGTCTCTGCCCAGGACAGCTCCTGCTCTGCCTTTCAGGAATGTGCAGCTCTCACCTCCCCATGCAGACCAGGAGCTGCCCTCTGATCTTCCTGACCTCTGGGCTCACATGCAGGTGGAGACGCGGTTACCTTGCCTGGCAGGGCTGTCCAGCTCCATCTGGGATCTACAGGCACATAATGCCATCTAGAGGGCAGAGTTTCTTCCCTTCCGACAGGAATACCTGTGGTCCCTGCTGGCCTTCCATCACGTGTGGTGACAGTGCTCGTTCATCTTTGTGATTCATGGGTTTTCCTATTCCTCTTCTGAGTAGTGTGCACTCAGACAGGGCCAAGACTTGGAAATAATTTAGGAGAAGGGCTCTGTTGGTGATTACAGCTGTTTCCCTTTAACAAGCCTGCAGGTTTCCTTCTTGTCTTCAGTCAAATTTTCTGTTCCTCCAGAAAAATCCCCCTGATTTTAAGTGTTCTGGGTCTTAACGTTTAAATTCTTCAGGAAAAAGTTATTTTAAATAGAGGAAGCAAGTAAGACCTGAGTTTTTCATCCAGCTTTTTGTTAAACTCTAAGAAGTACTTACACATTGACTGCTTTGCTAGACAAAATCCTCTGTAAAGTTATTGCAGCAACAGTTTCAGATCAGCTGAGAAAAGGGTGTGAGGGTTGTGCATTATGTGAGGCTGCTGTGTGTTTAAACAGAAGTTAAAGTGTTTTCCTGTATTGCATCTGTCCTGCTGTGAGACTTGGTTAGCATTTCTCTTAACCAATCTGGAAATGAGCAGAGGCTTTTCAGTGAAGAGGTCATGGGGCTGAAACAGCTGAAGTTTCTCCTTGATTGCCTCCAGTAGCTCCTCCTTTCTCATCTTTTGTACCTTATGGAGTTTATATATTCAGACCTGAGACACGTGTCAGAGAAAAGCCTGTTGCCTGCTCCTTGGTAATTTCCTTCAGTCCTATCTGGTGTCATTATACTTCAGCTGCTGTTACCACTAATGACCATTGTAATATTCTTTTTCTTAAATACAATGAGCGTTCTTTCTGTAACCTTAAGTCTGATCTGTATCATCACAGAAAGGATTTTGTTAGACGAGTCTCCCCAGTGCTGTGCAGAGATTACTGTTACACACATACATGCATAAATTTGATTCAATTAAGGTAGGAGGTGTGAAGCAGAGAAAAAGGCTCTGTTGCAAGCTTTATAAACAGCATCGTCTTTTTATATAATGCCCTGCCATGCAAAGTAGTTCAGGTGGCAGAAGCAGTGCAGCTGCATGAAAAAGCTTCCATTTGAGCTAATTGGCTGTTCTTCAGAACCAGAGTATTGTCCTCAGTGGAACAGTGCATGAGCAACCCGAGCCAGCTTTAGCAGATCTTTGCAGATAGTGTTGACATAACTCCATTTTTAAGGGAACGGTTTGTGTCTTCCTCTTGGCTCCTCTTGCTGTGGTACAATATAGGCTTTTTTCCATTCCAGTGATGGTCATCTGTATACTCTTTTTCTCAAACATTCTGCCCTTTGAAGTGACCCCAGGATAACTATTCAAAATTTTACCCAATTAGATGAGCGAAAATAGGTATTCTTAGTTCATTGTAAAAAAGAACTTTGCTAGTATTAGGTAAAACCTGTATTTTTCACAGAAACATTGAATAGAAAGAAGAGATGAGAATTGCTCCTGCTTTTGAGTCAGTGATTTGCCTCACTGGTGACATCTGCCAGGCAGGAATATTTCCCAATTGCAGGGCAGTCTGACAGAGCAGTAATGTGATCAATTCTAGATATATGTGACATTGCATAGTATTGCATACATCGATTTATTTTCGTTCTTTTCTCTGCATTTCCCTTTAGGCCAATTGATTAATAACTGATCCTGCTCTTGAACAGGAGCTTGGAATAAGATAGCAGCAGCATTTCCTCATCTTTGATACCAGTGTTATTGTATTTGGCTATCAAATTTAGACATGTGAAGGTGGGTGCAGTTCCAGTGGCTGCACTTGAGCTGTGTTTAATTATGTATGATGTGAATTTGGCTCCATTCTGCAGACCAGGACTGGGCTGTTGGGCTGCTGCTGCTGTTGCTGCTGTGCTTTTCATGCCTGAGCTTCTTACTGGGGCACCACTGAATCCCAGCAACTTTGACCTAAAGTATGTGCCATATGAGACTGTGATTGTCAGCCAAACCTTGTTTTTTTAAGAACTTCTGGTTTGCCACATTCTCCCAAAGTTGTAGTCTAAGGCATTTCTTGGACCTCCTAGAATGTAGTTTGCCAACAAATGGAAGTACAAAGAACAAAATCTGAGACAAATTGTATATGCTGAAGAGCAAGGTCAAGTTAATAATTGAGAAAGAGTTTAATACAACACGGGAGCATGTAATAATATATAATTACAGTAGAATTTGCTTTCAGTGTAGCTGGCTTGAATATATATGTTTCTGTACAGGTTTTTATTTTCTTTTTCCATAATGTACAAAGCTATAAAAATATCAGGGTAGAAAAATGCCTCTGGCACATCTCTCTTGTGTGCAGGAAAAAGTTCCCAACAGGCCTGTCTTTTACGTTGGTATTGTGGGATACGATTTTGTCCTGGCAGTGGACTGCCTTAGGGCTTCCCCATTAATTTGGGGAGATATCCTGTTATAATTCTGTGTCTGCCTTGGGAGCAGTGCAGCATAACAGGAGCAGAACCTCAGAGTTGTGCTCTGTACATTTTGAGGAGTCACTCTGGCTGAGCTCCAGGAAAGCCCAGCAGCGGCTGCAGTTCCTCTTCCCATTTCCTGCAAAAGAAACCCAGTCCATTGGATCCAAGGCCACACCACAGTGTGAGCTCTTATCTGGTCACTGTAATGGTCAGAAAAATCACTGGAGATCAGGACACTCACAGCTCATCCAAGCCCAAAAGCCAATGTGGATGGACCTGATGTCAGCCAGCTCACTAGGAGACATTTCATATACCTCGTTAGGATCACAATCAGGTGCTGCCACATCAGTTTCCACAGGATCCTCATCCCACCTTCTCTAAGTGAGCACAGTCTGCACAGGGCAGAAAAAGCCAGACAAAACTCCAATCTGCTGAATCTTTTCAAAGGCAGAATTTGAGGCCTCGGCTGTTGCTCTTTTGGGCCAAATACAATTACTCTGCAAATTCACTCTAAAAGATTAAAAATTAAATGAATCAGAACTTTCAATTTAACAAATGTCACTGTAAAAGCCACATGTTGCTGTGTGGAACAAGGGACATTGCCCAATTCTTGCTGTGCCTGTAAGAACAAAAGAGAAAAACATTCAAAGCTCTCAGGAGAAACAAGGTGATATTTGCAAGTAGAGTTTCATTTCAGCTAGCTAGAAATGAGCAGTAATTTTGTGATTCAGTTATTAGGAGTTGGCTACTGGCTACAAAACAATTGCTGCACGTTATGTGGCATTTGATGCTCTCCATAACACAGCACCAATACCTGTCCTGCTCCACTTGGCTTCACGACTCCTTAGCTGGGAGGGACAGAAATAACTGAGGCCATCAAGAGAAGTTCATTTTGAAATACCTGGGGAGGTTGACTTATGGGTGACTTCTGATGAAGAGAGTGGAATTGCAGGAAACATCGCCTTCAGGAGTAACTCAGTGCTCCCATGTAGTTAAAACAGGAAAACTTGTTATAAATTTATGTTGCGAGCTGTGAAACAGTCGACATTAACAGCTTATTGTGGTGGAAAGCTTTTAACTTGAAGTCTTTAAAGGAACAGAGTAAAATGATTCAGCATAGGAGGGGGAAAAGAATATATTTTATATTTTATTATGTTTAAAAATACTTGGTGGCAGTATCAGTTATACCATCACATAATTTTTAAATGTATTGCATAGTATAACAAAGAAAAGTCATTCTTTTTCTCGGAATTCAGATAAAAAAAAGCTCAAGGGGTATTTTTTAAAATGGAAAACCAGTCATGTATTTTATTTTTTCGATTTCAGAAAAACTCATACATGTTTCTTTGGAAAAGAAGAAAAAAAGATTTTCCCACTTGCATAGCAGAGAACTGGTATGAGTTTCCCATCACCCAACCAGTGAATGTGACATTCAAGCGTATGGAATCAGTGTTTTCCACACTGTCAGTTTAAATCATTTTATCTCATAATTACTTTTGTTTGAACTAAATGAAGGAACTTAGGATAAATAATTAGGAAAAAAATATTTCTTGATAAATATTCAGCATCCACTGTCTCTGAAGCCAGAGCAAAACATCTGCTGTTTTACCTTCCAGTGAGATCCAAAATAATTGGGCATGGGATACATTTGTGTTGTAGATTATACGTTAAATGAGCGGACAAAAAGCAGGAATGCAATAAAGTCTGAATATTTTGTTTCTGTCATCAGCCCCCATGAGCAAACTCAATTGCCTAATTTCCTTGGGGGAGTGGAATGGGCGAGTGGGGAGGAGGCTGGTGTTGGTGTTCCTTGAAGACAGTGCCAAATTGAGCTCCAAATTTTTACTGTTTACTGTCATTTAATAGCAGCCCTTCGGTTCGGGTGCATTGAGCAGCCTGGAAGCACCAGTTACAGCATTAAAGCCATTTTTTTTGCACTGACCTGTGAAATTATACTTTATTTTCCGTCCAATGTTATTCAACAAAAACATAGAAAAGCTACTTTAGCGGAGAAGAGCTGCTCTTGATAGAATTTCTAGAAAATATATAAAAAAAAAAAAGTCCTGAATATACTTTATGTTATCCTTGTCTTCCTGATACTTAATTTCAAGGTTTTCTACCTGTAAAGGCAGTTTGTCCCTTGCTCTTCCTCTTCCATACCCACTTCCCAGTGCCAAGGATCAGTACTTGCATTTCTGTATTTTCTCTGAGCATCTCAGAGACAAGAGGGGGGAAATAGGAAGTTTTCTGCTGGGATAAAGTGGCTCAAAGATTAATTTTCATATACAGATCTGAAATGCCCTATTCCTTTCAACCTCCCCATTAGATGAACCTTGAAGCTGAGTTTGCTACTCAGGTGTGGATAATGGAATCACAGTAAGTACAAAACTGTCACAGTGTCAGTGAGCTCATGGTCGAAATTGCCCGGCTTTGAAGGATAACTCATTTACAGTAAATTCTGAAGTGATCTTTCTTATTGCTTGAAAAACTGTCTTAACATATATGAGTTTTCCTCAAGATCTGAATCAAAAAGAAAAAAAGAAAAGAAAAACTACCTTTTAGAAAATTTCGTTGTTGGTTTCAGTGTCACTCCTAAATTTGATAAAAATCTTCTCCAAAATGTTTCCTTGCAAAACAAAGCAAATATTTTCTTTGCAAATGACTGCACAGTAAGTTTTGTATTGAGCTTGAGCACTGGGTTTACAGATAGTCAATGGTTTCCAACTAATCTTTGCTAATAATTACTATTATCAAATTTATCAAGTAATTACTATTTCAAAGAGTTAGAATTTACCTTGGCAAGAAAAATTGAAACAAATGCAATTGACCAAATCTGATGTGACTGGCTCCTAAAAGAGGTTTCAGTGCAAAGATACTGAAACATACAAGTCACATACAAGTTGATATGAAACACAAAATGCCATTTCAGATTAATCAGGTCCACACGACTCACCTTTATCTGTCTGTGTTAATTGTAGGCATCTTAGTTTGACTCACAATTTCAGGATCCCAGACCTTTTTTCATGGAGCAGGGATTTTTATTTCTTTGATAGAAGAAATAGCTGCCTGTGAATATTACATGGGGAAGCACAGTAAGTCTGTCAGAGTGAAATGCTCTCAGTTCTTAAGGACAGCAATTCCATAAGGGAACAAATCACTTAAGAAGGGGGAAAAAAAGAATGGACTGGGAGTCTTCGTGGGGCTTTTGGCTCCCCATGCTTGTACCTCTATGGTTTATCAAGTGCATGTATGTTATATAGACCACTTCTTTAGGAAACACAGTTGTTTGCTGCCTCTCTCTGCTTAGTCAGACCTCTTCTACTCCTTGTCCTCAAAAAATGTTTTATGTGTGCTCATTTGGAAGAATTTTTTGGGAAACAAAGAAAGACATCCTTCATGATTTTAACCAATTTGTGCAAAGGCCTGTATGGACAGTGCTTTACCAGTGGAAATGTTGAGAGTCTATTATTATCTCTGCAAATACTGGTAGAATTTGCTGTCTTCTCCAATTTGCATGCAGGTAAACATACAACACTCTTATTGATATATCTGTTAGTAGTAGCCTAGGTGATTATTTGCTTGAAGATAAACCTGTGCTTATAATGCCGTCCGTTTCGCTAGATCTGTTCCTAACCTTCTCTTTAAAATGTCAACTCCAAACATTTCTGTGGTGTCAGAAGGGAAAATGTTGAAGGTTTCAAAGGCTTTTCGTTCTTAACTACTTTAGAGTTAACCAAAAGAAAAAAAGACAAATATTACCATTCTTCAACCAGCTGAAAATTTCCAGCCCCAGATTTGGTGGGGGAATAAAGGTGTTTAACAGAGGAATTCCCAGGAATATGAGGTTTACTTTAGTCATTTTTAGGCCACAGTCTCATCAGCAGTGCATGAATCTCATTTGGTTCTGGTTTGTTTGATTCAGGCCTTGAAGTTTGTACATTTATCCAATTTGAGCAGATTTGAAGGATTAAGTTCTAGTTATACCCTTCTTTCCAAAGGGAGGCTTCCTCATTTAGGTTGGACATCCATTGTTTCTTCTTGTGTGAACTGGGAATCGCTCAGCAGAGAGGAAAAGATCTCAGTGGTTATGAGCTCCATCCAGGGCTGTGGGTGGGAGTCTCTTCATGCAATCTGCTGAAAATATGCAGATAAATGAGCAAGTTCTGTGTTCTGACCTCTGACAGCATGAAGTCAACACAAATTTTGAAGCTGTTACATAATTTCTGCTGTAAATTCGTGCTTAAATATATGAGTCTGCTCATCAATAATTGGTGAGGTATCAAAAGAAGTTGCACAGATTTTGGGCTGGTTTTTCTTAGCAACATTTAAACCCAAGGGGTTTTTTGTAACCTTAAGTGGTTCGTTTCCTGATGTTGAATAAATATCTTCTGATTTCTAGCATACTTTAGAAGGTTGTACTGCTTTCTGTGAGTGCAAACCCATGGGTGGCACAGTTATAGCAGAGCACGGCCTGGGAGATACACTGCTTTTGTGATTTAACACAGTTTTGTAGCTGTAAAGAATTGAAAAAATATTGCTGAAGTTGTGAATTGCAGGAGTGATCCCCACCAGTGCTGCCCAGTAAGGTTTAATGTGGCCTTTTCATAGACAGAATAATAATTGACACTTGTATAGTTCTGTGCTTTATTATTTAGCATCACATATGTATGACTTTAGTGCCATGTTTTAAGTGAATGGGAATTAAACAGTAGCTGAGCATTTCAGATAAAATATGTCAAATGTTTTAAGTGGGGTCCAATATAACAGGCTATTAAAAAATAAAACAGAAAATGATCCTACTGAGAAAGGTAAGTGTTTTGAGGCAAGGATGAGAAGCTTGGCTGTCATCATATCACTAACTTGTTCTTTTTGGTGTCTTTTGGGTTTTTTTTCTCCCATCACCATGATCCAGAAGAAATAGTTAAGACCGGGACATTTGAAAAAAAATGCACTTTTCTTAAGTATTATTCCACTAAATTCAGTGTTTATTGCATCAGTAACGAGCACTGCCCAGGCTCAGTGTCCTGGGGATGTGGGGCCAGGGGGCAGAGCTGTTCAGCAGGGACACACTCCATGGCTGCCCAGTGTGGATCTGTTGTGGAAAAAGTGTAAAGGACAAGGTGGAAACATGCAAATGTTGACAGGTGGCCTTGAGGTGCAGTTCCCATTTTGCTCCTAGCAAAGAGCTGTCTTTACTAATATAAAAGGCACTGGAAAGTGGCCAGTGGAAATGCTGTTACAGTGGTAGAATTAAATTAAGACTTTTGTTGCTACAATTACAGTGATTTAAAAGCACAAATGTAATTTTCGGTTCTTCTTACCAGCATAAGTATGGTGTTAAACTTTTCTCTGACAATTTGTTGAATTGGTCTTTCAAAGGACAAATTTTCTGCATAACAGGGGCAGAAAAATGCAAAAAGCTCCCTGTGGGCAAAGACACAGAGGTGGTTCAAGTGGTAAACTCTTCCCAGAGCAGCAGCTTACCAAAAACACTCTAAGGACGTGAGTTAAAAATGCAGCAGCATCACTTCTTACCTTGCCAACACCAGCGTTTGACCTCTCATGTGCTGTAGGAAGCTGTGACCACAAAAGTCTACAAAATCAGAGGCTGAAAGCAGGAAGAAATTGCTGAGTACATTTGAAGTGCTTGGACAGCTCTTAATACACTGCACTGGGCATGACAAATGAGTGTCTTGTAAATCAATAAAGCTTTCTATAAATGGACAAACGGTTTGGTATGAATAACAAAGGAGTGCACCTGGTAACTGTGGGGTAGCATTCTGTCAGGGATTTTAAAGTTCACTGTCATGACTTTGTTCCTCTTGACCTTTATTGATGATACCTTCAGAGCATGCTGAGCTGCTAACTAGATGTACAACCTTTAGACCTTCATCTCCTGCCCATGACTAGGTGATCTTTAAAGGTCCTTTCTGATCTGAACCATTCTATGATTCTATGATCTCCTCTTCCCCTAGTGCAAAATGCATCATGCTCCCTGCTTTCTTTTCTCTGCCCCCTCCCATCCTTTTGTTTTGTCTCATCTCTACAGTGGTTGAGTAAGGAAAACTATCTTCTATATAATTCTCTCTTAGTTATGCTTCTCTTTTATTCGTGCATTCTAGTAGAAAATTCAATGCTTTAATTAATTTCATTGTCATTATAAAAGTGCAGAGCATTATCTGTTGAAGCATCAGGTGTGTAACCTTTTATTAACTTTGAAACTGTGCTAACAGCTGCCCCAGAGGAGAAAATATCTGTGGAAGGGAGAGAAAGCTAGTAGCTGACCCAAAGAATTTTTGTCATTACCAGGGTTATGTTTTTCATCCTGAGGAAGGAATTAAAATCAGTTGGCAAAGTCTCTCATAATGACTATGTTAGCAGTGGTATCAGTTCAAGGCAGCCTCTGTTTTATTAAAGCAGTCTGATGTTTTACCTTTCAAACTGATTTCCCATAAACCCAATCTCTCAGTTCAGAACAATGTTGTCTCTAATTCAGGAAGTTGGAGGCTGCTTAGCATTATCCAAGTCAGGACTGAAATCTTTAAATTTTCCAGTGTTCAGAGAGACTCTTGTGCAAAATCCTCTCTCCCAAATCGGAATTGGGAAGGACGTCTGTTTTGACATTTTAGGATCCTTGAATCTGTAATGATCCAAGACCAAAATGCACTGATGTTTTGTTTGGTGGTAAATTATGCCACAGTCACTGCTGGCTGACTGAATGCTGCTGTACTTTGAGATCTGTCCCCCCCACCCAGAAAAGATGTGTGTGCCTGAGGTGCTGGTGGCAGGCACTGAGTGTTCCATGTCTGCTGGGCTGCATCACTTTTAGTGGTAGCAAGGCTGAGGGACAGAGAACAATTGTTCATTTCTGTGTGTAACATGAAATATACACAAATTCCTAGAGGACAGCTATGCCTAAAACTAGAAATCTCTACAGAAATCAGTGGCTATCTCAGAAAGTGCTGTTCTCAGGGCTCTCAGTTGCTTGTTCTCAGCCAGCTCTGTTTTCTCTGCACAGTTCCCTGCCAGGTTATGGATGGGATTAGTGGTTGCACTGGGGGTCAGAACTGTCACTGCCCCTGTGTGCCTGCAAGTGTGCAAAAGCTTTCAAGCTGTGACAAGCGAGAAGGGCTTCTTACTGCAGCTCAGCTTTCTCTAAGTGTGGCCTGAAAATAAAAATGGAAATAGATTTAATAGCAGCTTCTCTCAAGGAGATGCTCTTTGCTTACTGGCAAAGGATGCCCAGAATATACAATACGAGAGGCAGGCAGATTCTTTGGAGCAAAAATTGAGCAGCCTTACAATAACATCAAAACCCAGTGATTTCTGTTAAATAAATGAAGGTTTGGATTAGGAGGCAGGGCTTTCAGACCTTAACTGCTACTACAAATTTTCCAAATGAATACTTTCAGGGGAATGAGGATTATTGTCAAGTATTTGGTTGCAATGTAGAGTGATTTAGTATATCAAGTACTGGTTTTCCCCTGTTGTGGGAACTGGCACAGATTCTAAAGCAAAGTCAGTCAAGTGTTCCCTTCTAGTCTAGTCCTCATTACAAAAATGCCAAATAAATAGGCTTGATTTGCTTGGCAATCAAGAAGCACAAAAGTCAAGCTAACATTGACTGCATTACGTCCTTTCACTACAATTTTGAAACCAGTGGTGTGAGAATAGGTTTTATTATACAGATGTTTCCACTGTGGGTTGATAAGAGCTGAAATGTAGCTTTTATTTATAATACTGTCAAGTTTAGATTTCCTAATTTTGGTAGCTTGTTTGTAATAGAATAGATCGCTGAAATCAGAGGTTCAGTGAACAGATCCAAGAAGATTTAGCATTCCATTTTACAGCATTCCAAAATTTGGGGTAAGAGAAGCATGGGGAGCTCTCTGTGTATTTCATCCAGTACAAGTGTGTTCTGTAGTTCTTTTATACATTTCTATGTGGAAGCAATCTGCCCAAACTATTTTAGGATAAAATCATACAATATATTTTTATGTCAATGAAAATGAAAATTAAAAACTAGATCCATAAGTATATTAATACGTGTGAGTGAAAGTCTGTGCAGACTAATCCTTTAGTGATTGCTTCAAAACAGTAAGAATTTCTTTTGGATGGCATTTTACGGGGATGTTCTTAGAGAAAACATCTGAAAATCTTTAACTCAGAAATACATTTTTATATAATGAACATCTATTTGTTTTATCAATCAATCTGAAAGATCTGTGTCTGTAAAAGCAAACTATGGCCTCTTCAGTCTGGAGGACTATTTACCCTCCAGCTTCTGATTTCTTACTGCTGCTTTTGCTTTTGCAGCTTCTTCTTTTACTTTGCTACTTCTGCATCTGCTGCTTTTTGCTGCCTCATCTCACAGTGCTCTCTGCAGGATCACCCATAGACTTTTTATAGCCATATGTTGAACCCATTCATAGGTGACATTGTGAAAATATGATGCAGAGCATTTTACCACCTTTGCTGGCTTTAATTGTACCCTGGAGATAAAGCACAGATTTTGTACAGTTGCTTATTTAGACTTTTAAATAAGTAAACTCTATATGCCCTTGTTTCTTACCACACTTTTGCTCTTCAATCTCTTTCAAGATGCTGGATAATAGTGTATGTTTGCTTTTGCTTCCTAGCCTTACTTTTATGATTCAACTGAAATTGAAATTTTTATTAATGGATCAACTTAATAGACTTTGGGATTCTTATTTTGTTGATTCATTGACTTTTTTTAACAAGGAAGGGGGAACTGTGCATCTTTCCACAGAGTCTTTCCATACAGCACATTACATTAATTTTCCTCTAAAACTACAAATGTTAACTATGTTTATCACTGTTGTTTTGGTAACCACAATTCCTTTGAAAGAGCATTTTTTTAAGTTTTATAGGTTGACAGAAGGTTAAAGTAATGCAAGTACTGTAAATTGCATAATAGTTGTAATTATGGGAATGCATTGATTTTGGTGCTATGGTTATGTGGCGTGAAGTTATGCATGGGAGGCACAGAGATTTCTAGAGCCATTTTTAACTCCTAGATTCATATATATATATATTGCTTTAGTTTCTCAGTCTTTAAGAGAAGAATAGTAGAAACTTGCTCTGATGAAACTTCATCACACTTTAAAACTTTTCGTTTTCCAATACTGTAAGAATTCCTAAAGTTAATACAGATATATAGAGAAAAATACTTTGATTTACTGTGATTTACTTACCAGCTTGTGCTATACTGAAGTTTTCACAGTGCAAAAATATGAGCAGGGTGAAAATTAGAGACAGATGAAAGGCCCTGCTATACAGGAAACTTTATCATATCTAGAATTACATACGTGAGAGGAAAAAAAATCTGGTTTCAAGACTGCATTTAGATGTAGCAAAATACCTCTCACTCTTGAAATAATAGGATTTTTTTGGTAAGTAAAGACTGTTAAATTTGTCTGCTCCAGTTAAAGGGTGTAATTCACCAATGAGCTGTAGAATGACCTGTGCACCTGGGGTTCCCCAATGCAGAAACCAGGCTCATGAAGGGCTGCCACAGTTAAAAGTTTACATAGGAGTGGCTTTTTTTTCCCTGTGATAGTGGCTGCCTCTGTTTGCAGCTGAGTGGTTCGCAGGAATCAAGTTCCCTCTGAACAGAAAAGGAAGAGAAGAGGTGTCAACATCTTTTATAGTGTTTCATTGCCAAGTCTATTGCACCTGACAAGATGAGATGGTGGACACACGTGGAATATCTGCTATGATATTGTTCTGGATTGTAATGCATGGTGGGAATAATCTCATAAATGAATGTCACTTCTGGTTTTACTCAAAGCACCAACCTGCAGCAAAATAAATTCTATGGTGCGTTTTGTTCTGGATCTTGAAGAAGTAAAATAAGTAAGCCCCCTGAGAATTTTCATGAATTGTCACGTGGTGAAATATATCCTTTGCTAAATGTACATATTTACTTATTTATTCTATTTTACCATAGGCAGAGAATTCAGCGCTGGCTCTGGAAAATGAAAATCAGAGAGAACAGTATGAAAGATGTCTTGATGAGGTAAGGTAGATGAAAAGGTTGTTCTTACCTGCTACTATGATTAAATGAATATAAATTAATCTGTCCCTCTCTTAGAAGGCTGACATTGTTCTGCAATTTTTGCATTACCTCATTCTAATTAATTCCAAGAACATGTGTTGGGCAGTCAAAGGTGTTGTTCTCCATGACCTCTGCTGTAAATCCTGTTTTGACCACACCTCTTCACTGAAAAGTGGATATCCCTGTGACCAATACATAGAACTGGTTTGCTTTCATGAGGAGGAGAAGATTATAATTTGCCTATTAGGTTCTGTGCACTCCTTTTCTCTAAAGTGGAACACGTGTGGCAGTGGCTTCTCCCATCAAGAGTCCCCCAGCTTTCCCATGTGATGCATTCCATAACCGCAGGATTTAGTCCCTCAGCTTCCCCTTAGGGTTACATACACAGCTTTTAATGCTGTTTTTTTCTAGCTGTTGGCTAGGTCAGAGCTTCCAGGTACAGCTAGGTGGTAATTCACCCCTCACTTAACGGTCTGAGCACTCCAGCAATGCCTACAATTCCAGAAGTGTCTACCATCCCCTGTTGCATGGAGCTTTCTCCACACATGTACTGATGCCCACTTGTTCCTCCCAACAAGGCTCTTCAACATTCCTAAGAGTTTAAAGCAGTTTTAAAACTCCTAGTGGCTCGAAGAGTTGCTTGGCAGAAATAATTTACCCATTCCATAATAAGGATGTGTAGTGGCATAAGTAATTAGCTGACATGCAAACAAAACAAGAAGAACCCCAGCTGCACCTTGGAGAAAAGAGTGCGTGAGCAAGCAAACCACCCAGGGCAGATGACAATTCCAGTCTTCCCACCAGCTTTTTAAATTTTTAATCAGCATTTGCTGAAGTGTTAGAAGCATGAGCAATACAGCTCTGGCACAAGAAACCTCCAGTTCAGTGCAGATTTTCAGCAGCAAATCCACTCTTTTTCCACTGTGGCATATTTTTATCAGGGAATTTACAGATACACCTTCCCATAGGGTCGTGCTCTGCCCATTCTGTGTCTCTGGGGTATGAGCAGAGCCTTTGTCTGCATTGGCCCGAGTCACTCTTTCAGTGCACACTTGAACCATGTGTGGATATCTTGGTGATAAGGATGAAATTACCATGTAATTGCTAACTTCATTTTAAATTACAGAGCCTGACTTAAAATTATTTTCTGATTGTCTAGGACACAATCTGCTTACATAATTAATTTTGGAAATGCGTAAAGCACTGTAACTCTCCATTTCAGCAAAACACTCCATGCAGATTATAAGGACAGAAAACATGCTTTTATTCTGTTTGCAGTGACGTGATGGATTTCTGACCCAGGATTGTTTTTCACACACTGTTTCAGTCTAAAGATCATATAATTACATCAAACTATGCTCTGAAGTTCATTATCTTCAACATTATGTTGGCTGTTTTCAGTTCTTCTGTATTATCATAGCTGTGTCCATCTTCTCCTATTGTGTCAACTTTTTCAGGAGAAAGTGCTTCTCACCACCTGTGGGTTGGGCTTCCTTGTTTTATTTTTTGTTTATCTTGTTCTTTTTTGTGTGTGTTCTGTTTCACAATGCTTTGGCAGAGGCACTGTAACCAGCGTTGTTTGAGCTGACACAAGCTTGGACCTAATGCCTTCTGATCTCTGGGGTGAAGAAGTTGTTTCCAGTGACTGAGGCAAGAAAACCATATTTAATAATTGCAAATTCTGCAGGAGTCCTGGGTCAGTGTCCACCTGAGCACATTCCTGTGTTGGAGCTGCACAAGAAATCACACATTCTCACCCTCTTTTTCATAGTAACAATAAAGGGTATAGGAGATGGGACAGAAATTCAATTGGTTAATAACCAAAAAGTCCTTTCCAGGCAGGGATTGTTTCTGGAAACCTGAAGCAAATAAAGTGCTTTCCATACAGATTTAAGAAGAAGAAGATTAAAATATTTTAAAATATTTCCACTGAAAAATTTATTTTCTTTAAGGCCTTAAGTCTGATGCTTGCTCTGTTCATAACTCATCTTACACCAGCCCCTCTTCTTGAGCCTGAGAATCTCTTCAAACCTTCCTTAGTCAGGCCCTCAGAACTTGTTCAGTGTTTTTAGGAGCAGATGTATTTTAGGAGCAGCCATGTATCTGTCTGTGCTGCAGCCCCACTTTGCCTCAGGGGCACCTGGCAGGTTTGGAGTGAGGAACAGAGCTGTTCCTGGGAACACGAGGCTGTGATCACACCCGAGCCTGACAAAGCTGAAGCTGCCACCAAAACAGGAGTGCCTACTACAACCATGATCTTAATTTTGCCTCTGCAGTCAAATTAGTTGTGAGTGCAATGAACTTCTCCTGGGCTGATGCACAAGGAGTGCTTTCCTCCCAAGCTACCACCTGGCCATTCTGGCTGTTGCTCGACAGGCCCTGGAGGTAATGAAGGCTGGGAACATCATTTGATGGCTATTGAAGGAACGCTGCCATCTTTCACTCATCCCTCAGCAACCTCAGATTGTAGCTTCTCTCCCCTGGGCACAGGCAAACCCTGCTCAGGGCACTCAAGCACCTTTTAACCTGGCCACCCTGGGGGTGTGACCTGCGTGGTCCCCCAGGGTCACAGCAGAGTGACAAGGACACCTGCTATGCACAGCGTGCCCTCTGCTCAGGTGTTGGTGGCCATTAGGCTGAATATGAAGGAAGTAAAAATAGCCACTGTGATTTCTCTGTCTGTCTCTAGCAAAGAGATGCCAGAGCTGAGTCTTTAAAGCTGCGCTTGCCACTATTTTCTCTCCTTTTTCTTTTTTTTTTTTTAAATCAGTTATTTTACATAGTACTTTTCATTCATATAATGCCCTACATTTAATATTGTATGAATGCCTGCAACTGTGACATAAAAATGCATGCTCTGTAATCAGTTTCATGGTAAAATTCAAAGAAACTCAAATGTTCAGGGAGATTAAATATGAAAAGCATATGGGTCAAGCTGAGCAGAGTCCTTTATGAATTTTAACAATTATTCACTGATTTTAAAATAATTGTTCATCTCTGAAGTGTAAATGTAAAAATCTTAGAACAGTATTTGGAAGACTATGTCATTGAAATGTTCCAGTACTTGATCAATAAAAAAAGAGCTTATTTCATTTCAGACATACTCCATAAATGTATCTTTCTGTTGCTGAAAAATTTAATGCAAAACCAGGATTGTCTTCCTGTACCTTTGGACTATGAGGTTAACATGCCTAATCCCAGTTTCCTATTGTGGAATTCAGCTGTCAGTTTATTGGTAGGTGGTAATGTCATGGTTATTCACATCACTGTGCCTACTGAGATTTCTGTCAAGCTTCACCATATCCACATGCAGGAAATTATGCAACTTAGGGTAGTTGATATTTTTGCTGATGTTTTAAGAATTAGCTAATCAAAAATGCAGAGTTATCTTAAAAAAAGGCATTCTGTTTTTAAGATTTGAATAAAAGATAAATATTTTATTTTAGTACACTTGAAATGTCTTTGTGCATATGGAATCATACTTTAAAGGCAGCTGTGTTAAATCTCAGTACTTGTAAAAAGCATGACAGATGTTGCATTAGGATCTCTTTGCTTTGGTTCATTGTTTTATACCTTTTATAATAGGACCACTTTATGACATATATTTGTAAACATAATTGCCTAAGGAAAAAGTGAAGCTGGATCTTTTATCTCTTTTATTGCAAACCAGAAAAGGAAACATCACCTAAAAATCTTGGCTATTAAGTTCAAAGGAAAGGCAGGCAGTGTGAAAGCAAGGAGTATCACCTTCTGCAGAACAGCAGACCAAGGAGCCAGCCAGCTCTGTTCTATTCCTTGTTTCACCTTGATTAACTGCAGTTATCACAGGTCAAGTAACTTTACAGCCTGCTTTTCACTGGGATTGAGCCACAGTTATGCCTCATATAAGTGGGAACTTCACATTTTCACATTTTCTGCATCTCAGAAGTCAATTCCTCTGCCTTCGATGGTCTCAGTTTCCTCAGTTGTTGGTAGTTGTGACTGTCAGTTTTGTGGAGCTGGTTCATGTTTTTCATTCACATCCATGCTGTCTCCTGATACCTGTAAGTTAAAATGAAGTAGATTGTTGAGTTTAGCAGCTTATTTCCATCTGCTGTAGGAGTGGAATGGCAACCTCATTTGAAATGCAAACATTTGGCTATGATTCCACTTATTGAGTGCTAAATTAATTTTAGCAACTGCAGAACATTTCACTGAAGGCTTCCCACCTCTGTTCCTGCTGAATACCAAAAATACAGACCTGAAAATCTTGAATGGTAATAACAACACAGTTTGCCAAGATGCTATATAATAAAAAAATAACGACATTTTCTAAAGAACCTGGTTACATATCTTTCTTATCGAGTTCCATGGAACCTATGGATCACTGGCAGGTACTTCCATTTAGATACCTATCTTCACTCAAAAGCTGGAAAATTTGTCATATATGCATCAGCAGGTTCAGGTTTTTCCCATTTGGAATATTATGCCATTTACACTCCTCTGTACAATATGTAAAGCTGTAGGAGTCATTTTGTAGGCTATGCTGTTGTGAGTGACTAGTGCACATTTCAAAGAAGCTTTTAGTTCTTCCTTGGTAAAGTAACTCCATGTCAGAAAGCAAAGAAATAATGTATTCGCTGTGGTTTGTTCAATTTTCAGGTAGAGCAAACAGACCTTAAAGTACCTGCCAGAAGGAACAGTGTTGGATGGAGAGCCTGAGAGCCTGCAGGGCAAGGCACATGGGCTTTCAAAACCCTAGCATGTTTACTTCTGTTGGTTATTTCTGTTCTAATATTAGTCTGTGTCTTCTGTTAAATCATGTATAGAGCTGTTCTTTTGGAGTGTTGTTCCACAGGCTGCCTGAAGTTAGGGACCAGTTTGGAAAGAAGATTTGATAGGAGGCAATTTTATGAGTATGAATCAAATGTAACTTTTGGATCTAGCAGAACTAAATTGTTTGCAGAAGTGAATTAGCTGCTGCAGCTCTTTTCTCCCAACTGAGTTCTCATCAGTGGTGGTGGGGGTTTTACTTAATTTACCAAGAGTAACAAGAATCAATGCAGGTTATTTAATGATACCTGCATAAATTTTAATATAATTTCTGTAAACCAAAAACAAATAAAAAATCTCTTTTTTTCAAAGAGAGACATCTCTACTTGCTCCGCCTAAATGCAGGAGCAGAAGTATAAGTCAGCACAATGTGTGATAACATGTACATATATGGTGTTGAACCTTCAAATTAGACAGCATCAACAGGCAATCTTAGCTCAGTCTCTCTTTCTCTCCCTCCTTCTTCCACCTCACTGCCCCTATCCTTCTGGTAAATATAAATTAGAAAGGATGTATAAAATAAATAACTTCAAAAATTCCCTGTTGAATATATAGTTCTGCTAATCAATGGTGTGTAATCTCATTCAAGTCAATTATGCTGTGTGGGGTGAATGCCTTCCAACCACATTTCAATGACAGTAGGTACTTTAATTTTCCGTGGCACTTTATGGTTTCTGCCTGTCATGATAGATGTACCATTTTGTCAATATTTAATCAAGAAACAATTAAACTTCATGAAAACATTCAGGCCTCCATCCTTGGCTGGTAAAAGTCTACTCTAGTGAATGCAGTCAATCCATGCTGATGTCCACCAGCCGCATATAGAACTGTGAGAGTTTAATCTACTGCAAAGAAGAGATGACAGAAGTTAACCAAATGCCCCTCATGCCACACTGCAATTGATACAATGCACATTTGCTTGTAATGAGGACTAGCACAGAAGTAGTTGATGTGAATTTCATGTATTCTTACTAGTATTATCTTATTAAAATACTAGTAAATAAAGATAATGCTAGAATTGGTGGTGCTTGTAAATGGAAAGGGGAGTGGAAAGCCACTGGCAGCTGTGAAACCAACACAGTGAATGTTCATAACAATCTTTTAACACACTCTGGTTGGATCTGTCCTTAACCCCTTGGGCCTCACATTGGGTGCCAAAAAAGAACTGTCATGGTTTTAAGCCCAGATGGAGATGGAACACCACACAGCCGCTTGCTCAACCCCGATGGAATGGGGAGGAGAATCAGCATAAAACTTGTATGTTGAGATAAAAACAGTTTCCTTCCTGGTAACTGCCCCAGTTTATATCCTGGGCATGACGTTCTGTGCTTTGGAATTTCCCTTTGGAATTTCACCTGTCCCAGCAATGTTCCCTCCCAGCTTCTTTTGAGAACATCCTCACTGGCAGAGCATGAGACGAGATAAAAAAAAGGTCCTTGACTTAGGATAAACACAACTTAGCAAAAAACCAAAACATCAGCGTGTTATCAACACCACTCTCATTCAAAACACAGCTCTGTAACAGCTACTGAGAGGAAATTAATCCTGCCCCAGCTGAAACCAGGACAGGCCACAAAAGAAGATATTGTAATGCATATACACACATGATAATGTGCTTAAAATGTTTTACTTTATTTCTTTCAGGTAGCTAACCAGGTTGTTCAGGCTCTACTTACTCAAAAGGTAAGTTGTGATTTGGGTATTTTGGTGTAGCTTAAAGCTTGCAGATGTTCACTGTTTATTTGAGATGTGTATATGTATAGAAATAGATATAGATATATATATTCTTAAATAGTATACATTTTTTTAACTATGTTCACACATTCAGTGAGCAGGGGAAGTATTGCACAGGAAAAATTCTTGCAGACTAACTGCAAACCTGGCACAGTGAAAAGATTCACTTTGGTGTCTACAAAGATCTGTTCTGAATCTGAAGTTCCGGTTTTCTAAAGTGGTCTTTGAGTTAAACGTGATTCCATGATTTCATTTTGTCAGAGGGACAAAGAGGGAAAGACAAACAAAATATAAAGAACTATAACAATAAGCCCTGAGGACTTCAATATTCATGGAATGATCCTTTGTGAGGTCTAGACCACTTGATGGATGTGGCATTATTAAAATGCTTTGGATCATTTAGTTTTAAAAAGATGATTCGGAAAGAGACATAAATGCAATCTTTTAAAGCAGATAGTGCAGAGAAGAATATAAACTGTTTCGTCTACACTTAATGACAGGACAAGTAATAACATACTTAAAATGCAGCAAGAAACACCAAGTTAAAATAATCAAACACCTCTGCTATGCACTCAAAAGCTTTCTAGATGCAAACCGTTTTTGAGGACCAGCTCCAAAGCCTCTCTTACGGACATCACTCTGCCCAGCAGGACATCACTCAGAATGCTCCTTGCAAAGGGAAGAGTGGGGGCAGCAGGGACAGGCAGGGCTGAATGTATCATTGCTCATCCCATGATTTTTAAATCCACAACAAAGGCCTGTACTCTGGAAGAGGAATTCTTCCTTCCAGCAGTTGGAAGTGTTGCAGCTCAGAGGTGATTTGTGCCAGCCATGACATCCAGGGAAGTTTGCCCTGCTGCTGCCTGCGCTGTGTTTCTCTGTTTACACATAGGAGTAGGGTCTGTGCATCATCAGAGGACTGCAGAGCTATTGCTGTGACACCTGCTAGAAATATAACTTCAGGTATTTTCTAAAAAAATCCCAAATCTGTGTTTCAATACAGTCTAAGTGGAAATGGAGGTATTTTCTCATGTTAATATACACAAAAACCTCATACACATTTTGTATTATAAAACCATGTGTGGTGAAATACTCACCAGAGGGTTAATCTCAATATATTAATCTCTAGTTTGGGAATATTTTGATTGTTTCCCAAATGGAGAGAGGAGCTTCCTGATTCCCTTTGCAAAGGTGTCAGACATTTTGATGACTACATACTTCCTCAGTAATTAATCCTTCCAAACCCATAGGAACCAAGGAGTTCCTAAGGATACCATAAAAACAGATCCGAATACATTTAATAAAGTGATTTACTTAGGGTTGATGGGATTTAACAGCTGCTTACCTATTACTGAGTAATAACAGCTAATTTAATATCCATAGAAAGAGGAAAGAGGGTACTTTTCTAAATGCTAATGAATATTAACTGTTATAGTGCTCCTGACACCGTTCATACAAGTCCTTTTATAAGAAAAGACAGGCACACAATAGCATACAATAAAGAGGAAATTGCACTCCTCACACCATTCCCAAAAGGGTAGATATCAGAACCCAAATAGTAGCTGGTAAACAGATAAATCTACCATCATGCAGCTGAGCAGTAAGACAGAGTCAGTCATGCCACAGAGAGATAACACACCTCGGGAGCAGAGCAAGACATGCAGAAAAGCTGAGAGCTTTCACAAAAGGGAGAAGAGTGATTTTGTACAGTAGCACACACACTGCGTAGGCTTTGCTGTGAATTTGAAATCATCCTTTAAGGACTAATTTTTGCTTAAATTAAGTACATGCTGTAATGTAACGAGCAGAGCGCTGTGTACTCGCCGGGATGTGGAAAGACTGTGATCCCACTGAGAGATTCTGGTGACACAAATTGAGTGAGCGAAGCTTGAGTGATTTATCAATGTCACTGAAGCCTTGAAATGGAATTACAGTCTTAAACGTTCACTTTTCCACTATGTAATTTGTTACAATACTTATAGAATTTCTCTAACATGAGGGAATTTTTTTTTTTATGTGACTATGGAGAAACTAAGTTAAATTGAATTTGTGCTGAGTTAGCCATACAAAATAATTTCACAATTTTATGTAGCAAAATTCTATGGATTTTCTACCACTTACTAATAGAAAATTTTGCCTCTAGGAAATTTAAGAAGTCAGACATCCAACAACATTAATTGAGGCAAACCTGTATGCTATGATACTGCAAACATCCATTCTTTCTCCTTCCACACAAAGACTTCTCATATAACATGAGCTGAGTGGGCTGCTGAGAACTGGATTTTTAATTTCTTTTTTTCCATGTAAGACCTGGATCTGCAGATTGAAATTTGAGTTAAACCATTTAATTAAATTATTTTGTGACTTGTGTATCTACTTTTGGCGTAGTAATCTCCTCCATAGGAGTGTGTTCAGGAGATTACTCTTTTTAGTCTGAGTTCTGTATGAAAGTTATTTCTTCTCCACCTTTATCAATTAAATAAAAAAGAAGTGAATTAAGTGTTAATTAAAGCAGAAAGAAGCATGTTCAGAGGGAGAGCAGTGGAACTTCTGCTGGGGGCATTGGATCCTGTTTTGGAGAAGAGTGAGTCTCGTTCACACTGAAGAGATAAAGCAAGACTTGAGAGATGCTCAGATATTACTGTAGTGAATCCCTAGGAGTACTTTAAATATTTGGGAGATTGCTACCTTAATACTTGGTTGTTTTGCCCACAGGAGAGGAATTATATGCTTCAGACATTTGCTAGTTGTATTAATTGGTTATTTTAGGACTTCAAGTTTCTAAATTCAGACTTTATTTTACCAGAATACTGCTACCTTTATGTGCCTCATCTCTCCTCTGGGCTATGTGTGGCATTACCATTGTCAGGGTTTATAGCATCTGGCTGGGTAATCTACTATCTTACATTTCATTTTTTTACAGAAATCCTGAAGTTTGAAACATTAATCTTTGGTTTTAAAACTGTAAGACATGAAGGTTTTGAGCAGAGGCCTTGCTAAGATTTGATTTTTTTCTACACTGTTAGTTTCTGTGAATCATTTTTCCTGTTCAGTGCCCTTAGTAGTGTTGAAATGTTAAGCACTGTTGTAACAGCCAAGGCTCAGTTTTAAATTCTCTGATTTGT
Source organism: Ifrita kowaldi (assembly GCA_013398055.1). Classification (NCBI taxonomy): domain Eukaryota; kingdom Metazoa; phylum Chordata; class Aves; order Passeriformes; family Cinclosomatidae; genus Ifrita; species Ifrita kowaldi. The sequence goes on from VZRS01009826.1 coordinate 636,051, forward strand.
GAAAGACAGATAATGATGGGTCTTGATGCTTGCAATCTCTATTCCTAATAGAGATTGCCTTGTGCAAGACCAGGGATAAGAGGTCTCACTGACAGGAAACAAAGCTTCAGGGCTTTAGAAATCATCAGCCACAAGATTTTTTGAGGGTCGTGTTGGAAGGCTCTAGCAATTTCAGTTGAACAGCAATTTGACAGCCACCTAAAACAAATGTAATAAAACCATCAGGAGAAAATAACCACGTTCATCCAGTATTCATAAAATCTGATACATATGCATAAAAAGATGTTTACAGTTTTCTGGGAGTCTCAAGATGAACACATTTTATTGTGTGTTCACCTCTTCTAACCTCATTGCTGGTTAGAGCAGAGACTAGAGCAACTGTAGGCAAGAATTTAAGCTACATCTGACTACAATTTCCCCCTCTGAGTTGTTTTCTCATAAAGCCAGGTCATCATGTTGTTAATGGTATTGACAGGACAACATATGGGGGTGCTGAGGCCTGTTTCTCCACCTTCATATGGTGGAAAGTAAAATGAGCTAGGCAATACCACAGGGCAGCAAATGTCCTAAATTTAAATCAGGGTAAGTATTTTGGAGACATAAATTAAAAAAACAAACAAACCAACCTAGATATGGATGCAGCTTTTTGTTTTTATTTGTAAGCTTTATTAGGAGACTGCTTTTCCTGGTTTATGAAGCTCTCCTACCTCAAAATGGACCGCTGCACAGAGTATGCTAAAAAGCTGAGTGTCAGATTCTGCACTGTCTCCAAAATCCTCTCTCTGCTAGAATCCTGTATTCCTTCAAGTGACCAGATTTTACACTGAAGATAGATAGAGATTAGATAGATAGATAGATAGATAGATAGATAGATAATTATCTGTATCTGAAAGCCATTAGTAGCTTTGATGGTTTTACACTCCACCTCTGCTTCTAATGTCCAATTTTAAGGTTTTTTCATAGAATCATAGAATTGTTTAGAAAGGTCCTTCAAGATCATTGAGTCCAGCCATTAGCCCAGTGCTGCCAAGCCCACCAAACCATGACCCCAGGTACCACATCTACACAGCTGTTAAATCCCTCCAGAGATGGTGACTCTACCACCTGTTCCAATGCTTGACAACCCTTTCCATAAGAAATTTTTCCTAATATACAACGTAAACCTCTTCTGGAGGCCATTCCAGAGGCCATTTCCTCTGTCCTATCAGTCTGCTGCTTGGGAGAAGAGACCAAGCCTCATCTGGCTAGAACCTCCTTTCAGGGAGTTGTAGAGTGAAAAGAACCTCTTTTTTTTTTTTCCAAGCTAAACACCCCCAGCACCCTCAGCTGCTCCTCCTCAGATTTGTTCTCCAGACGCTTCCCCAGCTCTGTTCCCTTCTCTGGACTTGCTCCAGCCCCTCAATGTCTTTCTTTAGTGACAGGCCCAGAACTGGACAGAGGACTCGAGGTGTGGCCTCAGCAGTGCCCAGTACAGAGTGACAATCACTGCCCTGGTCCTGCTGACCACACTATTTTCATTCAGCCAGGATGCCACTGGCCTTCTTGCCCACCTGGGCACACCCAGGGGTGTCTGGGAAGGCACAGCCCATCCACATCAGGCGCAGCAATGCTGACTTGGTTTTTCCAGAAAAAGCAAGGAGGGGATCAGACTTCAGAAGAGTACCTTGAAGGCACAGTGCCACTTTGAATTTCTGCCTGGTTTGGTACAGCTTCTGCTTTTTACTGAGTTTATGCTTATTACAATATTCATACATTAATTGCTGCATTCTGCTTTGTGTCAGCTGCAAAATGGAACACATCACTAGCAAAGTCATTTTTATACTAACAGAAAACTATGAAGGGAGGTGCCAGGTAGTGACTGTTTGTCATTACAAGATTTTCTTTATTGTCATAATGTGTGATCAAACAGAGAAAATTAAGTAGCACACTTTTCCAATTATACTCCTTTAAAAGTTGTGTATTTATTTCTTCTTAGTATCTGACATTACTTAGAGCTTTTTAAGTGCTTCTCTTACCTGCTTTCTAATCTTACTATTTTCCCTTGTGCTGCAGGGTCTAAGGGAGGAATGTATAAAGCTGAAAATGAGAGTTTTTGATCTGGAGCAACAGAATCGAACTTTAAGTGTGCTTTTCCAGCAGAAAGTCAAACCAGCTTCTGACCTCCTCCTTCAGGTAGGAAATGGCCTTTGCAGGAAGCAAGCTATGAGTTTTATATTTCTTAGAATTATAAAATACTTCTCTTCTTTATAAGGTTGTGTCAGTAAGTGGGAAATGACAGTTGATAGATTTAATATATTAGAAGAATATCTGTTATCTGCACTCTGATCCCATTGAAACTGAAAATGTGTGCCAGTGAGCTCTGATATTGCATGCAAAACTGGAGAGAGGAGCACACCTGCAGAGTGACTTACTTTTTTAGGTGATTCTTCGCTATGATAAATGGAATGATAGGGGTTCATTATCCCTCTGCAGGGGAGAAGCTCGTATTCCTTAACATCCTGCTTGATGGTGAACAGTGTAATTTCCTGTGAGAAGACAGCCCATTTATTTAACTTTTGCCATATGTGATACTGTCCTGGTTTCAGCTTACTTGCAAGGGTTTAAGTACATCTTCACTGGCTTAGAGTGATATTTTTTGCCAATGTTTTATGGGAGGATATAGCTGAGAAACCAATTGACCCATGCCTTGCTCATTTGCCATTCTGGAATACTGAGAGATGTTTCAGTATCCTTCTTCATTTGGCAAAGTCTGTTATTGTGAGTGAACCCATCGCTTTGTCACCCTTTTGTAGAAGTAGAATGGCTTTGCAGAAGTTCCAACAAATCTGACCATGAGCTGGGAGAACAGCAAATGAAGACTAATTAGAACTTTGCTGGGCACGTCAGCTACATAAGTGATATTAAATATGTATCTTAAATCCTCACTGCTCTGTATCTGTATCTCAGAGGAAAATTTGGCCCTTACACTGTTGTCCAACAGCTGAGGGCTGCTGACTCTCCTTAGGGTGGGCTGGTTTTTCTGCAGAAACGTGGTCTGCTCACAGCTGATGTTAAAAGGAACAAGGGAATCCCCACGGTGAGGGCAAATGGTTGTACTTACTGAGGAACTCTAAAGCACTGGCAGGGTGGTGCCAAGTCACCATCACAGGGGTCTGGGTTCTCGAGTTTTCCTCAGGTTCTTGTTCTGTCTCTCGATTTTGTGTTGATTTGGGTGTTGCTAAGTCAGGACCCCTTCTATTCTGGTTTCTTGTCCCTTGTCCCCTGCTTTCTTTCCCAGTTCATCCTTCATAGACCCCTGTACAGAGGACTGATCTATCTTTATCCATTCACAGTTTTGAAGCATCCACCACAGAGCGGATCTTTACTGCTCACTTCTGCTTTCGACAGCCACATCAACTGCTCCTTCTTCCTGGTTTGGGGTGTTTTTTTCTTTCTTTTTCCTGTTTCCAAAGTGTCTGACTCCAGCTGATGTTAGCCTGAGGTTAGATTGGACAGAAGTCACATGCTGCACATTCATTATCACAGATGCATCTCCTATGCCCAATTCCTTGTGTGGCAACAGTAACGCTGGGTTATTCTGGGAATGACACAGAAGTGTTAGATAGCACCTGAAAAGTGGGATCAACGCTTTGAGTTGAGTCCCTTGAAACTGGATTGTGCAGCAGCTCTGAAAAAAGTTGAAAGAGATGAACCTGCACCAGGTGGAAGAAAGAAACAAATGATCTGACAGGTTTTCCTGAGGGATTCAAACTATTTTACATCATTGTTCTTGCACAGTTTGGCAGGAACTAATGTGCATAGATATTTTTTTCCCCCTTTTCACTTGATTTGTCATTATTGGCTGATGACAAAAGGGAATTAAGTTCATTCAGAAAGTCCAGGTCTCCCCTGCGCAAAATTTTCTGTTATGTCCCTTCTCTTGCTATCAATAGGTTTTAACCCCCGAGGTGAAAAAAAGCAGAGAACAAGCTGCAGTGTAAGTTGGAAAGTGAAGAATTTCTGTTAAAACACTTCATATATCCTTTTTTACAAATAATCCAAAGCAAACAAAACAGTAAATCTATGAATTTCCAGAAATTTAATTATCCTGTAATTATACTCCAGACTCAAAGAGATGGCATGTAGTCTGTGTTCTTGCAGCCTGAGATGTAACATCTGAAGAAGGATGTTTTTTCAGGACTGAAACTGGGCAAATACCTGTGTGCCTGTATAAAATTAAAGAACAGTTTGCATTATGTCTTCTTGGAAGTGCACACAGCCCAGATTTAGAGCAGTAGGTAAATACTTGTTTAAATGTGCCACTCTACAGAAAAGTTATAAATATGTGCTTAAGGACATTCCTGTTAGATCATGACCCCAGTCAAAGGAATGGGCGAACTCTGCTAACTGGGGGCAGGGACACGGGGTGTTTTCACCTTTCCTGTGCTCTCTGATACAACACAGTCCAATTTTATTTAATGCTGATTTCATCCTAGGAGTAGCCACACTCAGTAAAACTACAGATTTTGAAGAATGCCAGGGGAGAGGGCACAAGCTAAAAATAAGTAGTGTTAGCTACTTTTTCTGCATGTCAGCTTCTGTGATTTGGTTATTTGGAATATTTGGATATACCATGTTTGCCATTAGAAGAAGTATTACAAAGTAAGCTTATTTTTAAACCATAAACATTTTGACTGTTCAAATTTCAACAGAAATGTAGATTTCTTTTTTAAAAACAAAATTTAAAGTGTAAAGTGCATTTGAGTGTAGATTTCACCATTGCCCTAAGTTTTTTGTATGTATGATTGCGAGGAAATAATACATGATTCATGTGTCTTAGCTATCAGATAATTCACATTTTTTTTTTCAGTGAATGGATTGATACAAGTGTTTTGAATTTGACTGCAGAGTAATGGCCTGCACACCATATCAATTGCACTGTGTTGGTTTTGCTCATGCTTCTTACACAGCTCAAAAGAAAAAACTCATTTTGCTAGCAATTAAAAAAAAATTAAATTCCTGTAGTATGGTTTTCATGACTGCCTCAGGAATCCTGCACTGTAGAAATGGTGTTAAAAGTATTACATTTTCATGCATTTACAAAAAGTGTAAGTGCTTATGAATTTGGAGGGCCTGGTAGTGTTTTTAAAGCAATGTGTGTTGAGATATTGTGATTGTGTGTGTTGCCATTTAAGTTCTTAGCTACCAGGAATTTTGGTGTGGTTACTGCTTGCAGGGGGTGACACAGATGCTGTGTCACTCCTGTCATGAAAAGATAAGTAATGCAGACTCTGATGGAAAATGTGAGGAGAAAAAGAGATACTTCAGGCTTTTTTTTCTTCACCTCTGATACTGTAGACAGTTTAGGAGCTACCCTCTCTTTCTGGGGACATTCTTTGTAGCTGAAGTGTGTGATTTAGAGAGGCAGTTCTAGAATAAATAAATAAGGAAAAGGCTGATCATCTTTTTTTTATTATTATTATTTTTTATAATATTCAAGAAATCTCTCTGAAACAGCTTTTTTTAAAATGATGGAGCCTTGGAAAATTGTTTCATGTCAGCACCATCTGAGAATGAGCAATAGTTACAGTTAAAACCTTGCACAATAGAGTAGCTTCTGCCCAAGCAGCCATAATTTTCCTCTGTTAATGTAGTTGCTAAAAAGATATTAAATTCTGCCTGTCATAGCAAGAAATATCTTGAAAGAAAACCAGGAACTCCATTTTAGTGACCCACCTTGTACTTCATCTGCAAGTAGGACAAATAGTTGGGGATAACAGTCAGAGAATTAAAACTGAGTAGAGGAAAACTAATTAGAAGTGAAGAGAGAAATTTGTGGAGGTGATCTACAGGAGGATGCTGAAGGGGTAAGACAGGGATCAGGGGTTGCCTTCTTATAAATATCCCTTTGAAATTTTGTTTGATATTATATAGCTCTGTTTACACAAGTTCAAGATGTTTGCTAGATGAATTGTTCCCATGGGAGAAGTCCTGCTTTCGCTTTTCACCCAGAACGTTGTTGTCACAGGGGTTTTTTATAAACCATGCAGGATTTTTCAGTGAAACGGATGAAAAAGTGGCAAGTAGCAAAATTTATTGAGTTGACTTATTTGATTAAATAAGTAATAAAATTTTCATAGTTGGGAAAGTATAAAATAATATTTTTAATCATAAGATTTACAATATCCCTGATCTTAAACTATATTTTCATTGCCATTTTATTTCCGTCATAAAAATTCTACTTTATCAACCCCAGAACCAAGGAGGGAGGTCTCCTGGAGCATCTATTTTCTCTTTGTGTTTCTCTGGCTAGATTAGTGATATTTATTACTCATGGGCCATCCACATTGTTTAATTTTATGCCTAAAATTTTTTCTAAAATTCTGCGGCACAGATCTGAATTCTCAGAAGGTCAATTTAAACAATAATTACTTTGTTATGACTGCTCTGGTATGAGACCTTTTAATAACCTGACAGCTCTGCCCTGATGTACAAGACAGAGTGTGGCTGTACAGGCTGTGATGGAAACAGTTGCACAACTTTAGCAGGAAGGGGTAAATTGCACCAACGACATTATTATATATGGGAAGAAGAAGAGGGCACTTAATTGCCCAAACACCTGACAAAGGGAGATGGAATGTCTGGGCTCAGAGCCTGACCTCTGGTCCAGACATCGTTAGACATGATGAAGTCTGAATGCAGGAGGTTCAAACTGAAGTTGCCCTGCTTTGCAGCAATGAGATCTGTGCAATATTTAAGTGTTTCAGAGAGTAGGTGTTTGAGGGTTTGAAATTAAAACTAAAGATCGTCACACACTGTTAGGAAACAGTTTGTCAGCATTCCAAAGTACATTTCAGTAACTGGATGTGCCGAGCAGCAGTAGAATTCCCACCTCACAGAAGCCAGGTGCCTGCAGGCTCTCGAGGGAGCAGGCAGACTTGATACCAAATCAGCAAATTGTATTTAAAGTTGTGAAACTCCTGCAGCTGACCTGCTTATTTGCTTACTTCACATTTATTCCTGTGTATCCATTGGATTGTCAGGGCACTCCTCAAATCTTCAGGAAAGTTCCAGCTCCAGAACAAACTCTGTCCTTTTCTCCTCTGTAAAGATATAAACATAAATAAGGTGTGGCAGCATCTGTAGTGATATTTCCTTACTCAGAAATCAGGACTGGTCGCTTGAAGGAGAAATTAATTCCAGATCTGCTAATTGCTTCAGCAGTAATTGAATACTGCTTGCAAGTTAAGACAATCTCCAGGGCTGTGTCAACAGAGAAGAAGGTGATCACATAAATGTAAGGCATGTTTGAGATATATTAAGTTTAAACTAGTACATTAACCTTTATCCAAGAATTACATTCCTAGCAGAACCCCTTTTAAGAAGTGTAAGGGTGGCTTTTAGTCTATTTATGGTTCTCAAAAGATTTCAGGCCCTGCTGAGTTGATTCCTCCAGGTCAAGGCTACCAAAGTGCACAGTTACTGTCATGAAGATCCTACCCCAGGAAAGAGGCTCCAGGCCTGTAGCCACGAGAAATTACAAGAATGCTTCTGTATATCAGGAATCAAGAGAGTGATCTAGTATGGAACACAAGTGTTTTGAGAATTTCAAGGACAAATTAAAGGAACATTCTTCATGTGTAGATGGTGATGTCATTGTTTCCAGTCTTGCATTACCTCAGTAAACTGTTACCTACTTCCTATTTGTTCCATGTCCTCGCTCACCAAAAACATCTGAGAAGAAGACAGAAATACAAAACTTTGAAAGTCTGTATTTCATCTCAGCTTAAATCATCAACATGTAATAATACATTATAAACCATATTTATTAGTTGCCCTGTTTGCAGCTCCAAATATATGCTGAAGAAATATTACGGAGATAAAATATTTATGAGAGCCAATTGGTTAGATGAATGGGTGACCAAAAAGTCAGTGATGAGGGAAGGAAAGGAAACATCCCCGCTCTGGAGAAACTCCATCTAATATCCCTAGGCCATATGATTTCTAGTTTTGAATGCACAGCAGCAGCACGATACCTGAAAGTATTTGGTGGTGTATCTGATATGCAGCCAGCCCTGGGAGGAGCTCCCAGATAAGCAGGCTGATAAAGGAACGCAAAAATGTTTGTTATGGACCGTGGAATGAGAGGAGAGGTAGGACAACATCCCTCACAACAGTTCAGACTAAAGCAAAGCACGGTGAGAGGGTCGGTGAGAACAATATTTTATTGTGAGGGGCTTAGATCAACTGACCTGATAGGTCTGCTCCATCAGTAATTTGTGTTTTGGTGATTTACCTTCTTGTCAGGCTGTTGTCCCTTATTTCAGCAATTCAATTCTTAGCAATTTGCTCTCAAACAAAATCAAAACATTAACTTAAGCTCCCAGGGCATGTAGTTCTGATCAGAATGATAATGCTTTAAGGAGAAAATTACCCCCAACTGCTCAGCATTCCTCTGCCCAAGTATTTAAACTGGCCTGGAGAGGTTCCATAGAAAACCACTGAAAGGCTTTCCACATCAACACAAACAAGACGTTCTGTGATATGATTTTAAATAGATAAATTTCAGCTACCAAGTCTAAAAATGAGCCATTTCCATTATCCTGATGAAAATAAATTGCTACAGTGATACCAAAACCAGTAAATCAAACGAGCAAATAATCTTCAGGAAAGCCACAAGTGATCCTTGGTGAAGTATTTATGAATGATTTTGACTGAGGACAGCAATATTTTTTAAGATTTGGAGAAATGTATTGGCATGATTCAATGCAAAGAGAGCATTTCAGAGTAAGCACGTGTCAGGAGAATGGTGGGGCTGTACTGATGTGACAGGCCTGGACAGCAAAAGTGAGATTTTACTGCCTATTTTCAGACAAAGAAAAATAAGCAACTGGCACTTGGTGAACAAAAAATTTCTCTTTATTCTATGCATAGATTTTTATTATCAGTGATGATCCACATGATGGCAGGAATCCAATACGGCATTTGAAGCCCTAAGCAAGTATGTGGACTGAGTAATGAAGTACAAGAATATTGTTCATATTTTTTCCTTTATTGTGTATATTCCATATGGGAATTAATTTAAGGAAAAAGGAAGGGATTCCACAACAGGAAAGAGTATTGCTGTATTCCTTTCCAAACCTGCCCTGTGCTTCATATTTGTAATAAACATTAAAAAGACACACTTTTTTATTCCATGCAGTCATAGTTAACCTACAACAATGCTTAACATTGTGGCTACTCTTTCAACTTGTTCTGTTTGTTGAATGTATTAACAAGATTTATCAGCAGCTTTCCATGTGAATCCCTGCATAAATGTTCAAGTGTAAGTACAGAGGCTGCTTAGAGATAGATTGTGAACTTAGTGAACACTGTGAGTTGCTCATGTGTCTATATTTTGTGTGACCAACAGATCCATGCTTTGTCTGATACGATTCTGGTTTTGCAGTTAGCAATTTATGGGGTTTTTTAATATATAGTTGTTGTATTTAAGTCAAGAGTCACTCCTTCAGGTTTCCTTTCTAAACAGAAAAAAAATATTCCTCATGGACATTCTGATAGCAAAAATTAGCATGGATTTGTTCTAATGTTATCACAGTATATGATGTGATACCTAAAAGCCATGTGTCACATATAAAAGTTCAAGTCCGTATCATCAGGTCAGCTTTTAAAGCCTCCCTCATCTTGGATTCCATAGTGGAATAAAATAGTAGCCACTGCAAGCCCTGCTTAAATGCAGTGTGCTCAAACAACAGGTGTGCAGGGTAATTGTTTTCTCATCGTGGTGCATATTTCACACTCTGTAACTCTCAGATGAAATACCAAAAGAATGCATAAAATTAATTCAAAGATTTAAAGGGCTCTGTCTTGTGGTAAAGTGGGAATCATTCAAATTCTAAAGTGCTACAGAATTATAACCTTTATTTTTACAGATCTTTGATTTTCTTTTTATTGCACTAATGGAGATAAGTATGTAGTTCGTTTTTATTTTCTTAAAACTTTGAGATTTAAAGGAAGGATAACTATGCAAAAGCATATATGAAACAAATAACAATGGAGAAAGGATTCATTTCATCTGTTATTACACTCAATACACATAAAACTTCTTTTGTATTTTTCTTTATTGCTGTGGGTTTGTTACTGTTATTTAGGCACAACGGCACTTTAAAGACGTGAAGCAATACAGAATTATGGCTCTTTTACTGAGAAATAGGTGTGCCAACAAGTGCTCTGCTTCATAACATTTAAACTGTTCAGATTATATCAGGTCAGTGTAAATTGCTAGTAATGTAAAATTACGCATTCCATCAAATGAAACAAACTAACATTATGCTAAGTGAGTTGAAGCACATAAGATTACTCAATAGGTATTTTCTGTTGCCATCTGTTATGAAAAAAATAGTTTTCCTTTGATATATTTTGTATTTTTTGTATATTCTTACAGATACTGCACATAGAAGAAAGGGTTGATAATTAGAATAAAATGTTACTCATAATGAATCATAAAACACCTACGGAACCAACCCCATCTTTTAGTATTGAATTTTACTAATGCTCTCCTTTGTTTCCCAAATGACCTATCTTCTTTAATGATAGTTTGGATACTGGTAGGATTCAAATTCTCATCCAAAGGCCGTGACACTATTGACTAAATCTCTGTTGACTTCGCTGAGAATGTGAAATACTGTATTGCAAGATAAAATCAGCACGAGGTGCTCAGTGAAACTGAAGAGTCCATTAGTGCCTTAACTCTTAAATTACCATCTGGGTGTCTCTCTTGATAAGGACGAGCTGAAAGGAAAAGTTACCTTTGTCATTAAATCTTTAACAATGTGATATTGACAGCCTTGAGTTTTTCTGTATTTTTAGCATTTTTAAACTGCATCCCTGCTCCTTTCTTTCTCTAGATGGGGGCAAGCTGTGTTCCATTAGTCACTAAGCGATGTCTGGGTGCAGGAAGGGGCAGCGATTTGTCTGTGTCCTGTGTGCATCACAAGGGCATCTTCAACATTATGAATTAAACTCCATCTTACTGCATTAGAAGTATGGAAAACAGACTGCCAAAGTAATGGCATCATGAATTAATATCAGTGCTTTAAAAATCCCAACTATACACCCACTCTTCAGCTCATCTTTCTGGTATACAATTTCAGAGATGAGCTACTTAATTTTGTACTGTTTTGATCCTAAATTTTTATATTCAGTCATATTTTAAAAGAAGAAATGCTCAATCTTTTTTTTTTTCTGGGTTTTCTATTACTTACTATTAACTGTTTTTCTCTAAATAAGCCTTGTGTACTTCTCCCGTGCAGTAGATGCAGGCACAGTCACAGGTCTAGGCACAATTATTATGAATTATAGATACTGAAAGTGTGAGCATGAATCAGAGATTAGCATTGTGTTTTAGAGGCTCACTTAGATTTATTCCACTAAATGATCCCTAGGAGATCTTGACAATAATTAGAAATATGGGTACTCTCTGCCCTGTCACCAGTCTTCACCTGGTAGTTTGTTCCTGGGGGAATAACAAATGCTATTAACCTTTCATTTAGGTCTTTAGGTCCTTCATGCACATGGGACCAGAATTTCAAGTGCTCAGGCATTGTGCTGAGCTCTTCTAAAAATCTGGCTACTGCCAAAATGGGAGCTGATCCCTTTTGAAATTCCTATATAATACCTCCTAAGCCCTGCATTTATCCACAGTGAAAAAGTGATCAATTCACAAGGGCACAGATTCCTAGTCAAGAGCTGGTTGGCACAGCTTCTTCTGAGTAGGGACAGCTGCTGAGAGGGTTTGCAGCTCTCAGCCACCTATGCCAGAGGTAAAACTCCCAGCCTGGTCCAGGCTGCCTCCAGCTGCAGGGTGGGAGAGGGGATTTTTCCATGCCTTCCCATGCCAGGCCTAGCCCTAGCCCTCCCAAGGCCAGTCCAGGTCCTAAATAATGCCTTGAGGGCACGGTGCCTTTCCTTGCAGGAGCACAGCTTGGCCCAGGAGCAATGAGTGGCATTTCTCATTTTCCATCTCCTGGTGTTCCTGCTGGCTGGGGCAGTAGGAGAGAGGTGCAGATGAACGTGGGCACTGCAGGGCTGTGTCCTCAGGCCATCCGTGCACCCTCCTTGCTGGTACCAGCACCAGCTCTCCCTCCTCACCTGTGCTTCAGCCTTACTAAACTTTACTTGGCCTGCACAGCCAGGCAGGTGGGGAGATCTTTCCATGGTTTCTCATCACTCCAGAGTAGGCTGGTGGAATTCTGGAAGGCTACAGCCAAGGTTTGAGCTGCTTATTGAGATCACCATGTCTCCAGAGTTGTGCTCTGTCCTACACAAGCCCTGTGATTTTGGTGTATCAGGATAAACGTTGCAGAACTTGAACTGCCATTTGGAGGTCTTGTGGTCAGATTTGGGATTTTCAAGAATGAAATACCACTGGAAATGTGACCCTCTAGAAGCTTTATTTCTGAAACGCAGCAAAAGTCTGGGATGTCTTTGGGGCAATTCTTGTCCTGGCAGAAATTCTTTCCATTTCAGTAGAAGTGAAGCCAATAATTCCTACCAGCTGGGAATCTACCCATTTATTCTTTCTAAATCATACTTTTAAGTAAGTGTTTTGAGGAAAAGGAATAGAATCCAGTACCTTATATCCAGGTATTCAAGAAAGAAGTCTCTTCTTATTAGAAATTATCCTGTCAGAGACAGAAACAATGCATTAGAGTTGGAGAGAAAATATGTATGTAAAAGCCTTAAACTAACAATAAAAGTATTTCTTGCAACTCTCCTCCTACTTTTAAACTCCTTTCAACCCATATGACATTTCAACAATGTTGCACACACAAAAAGAAAGAAAGAAAAAAAAAGAGGGCGGAGGAATGGAGAAACCTTTTAATGCATAATACTGAGGCAAGGAAAATATGGCTTGCTCAACATTAACCTTGACAAATTCCTGCTCTTGTCATTTAAATGAATGAACCTTTCCAGTGTCTAGATTGCTGGACCTTGGGAAACAGGAGTGAGGAAGGATTGTAAAAACGATGCCCATCTCTCTTCGTTTTTTTTTTGTTTTGTTTTGGTTTTTTTTGAGTAAATGAGTGATTTCAATGAAATCCAAATAAGGATGAATCTGCTCACTTGAATCCCCCATTCACAGCCAATGAACTTCCGTGTGAAATGGAGCTTGCCCTCCTGGGTTGCCGTGTATTGATCTAAAACATCTTCCCTGAGCCTTCTCTCTCCTTTTCCTCCTACAGGCAAAAGGTTAGTGTTAGATAATAGTATTAATTTTCCAGACATCTGCACATGTTTTAATAGCCTTTAGAAGGTTTGAAATGGTTTCTGTTTGACCACCACAGGGCTAAAATGCCATTAAGACTTAGATTGTAGCAATACATAACAATCATAGCCCTGTAGTTCAACCTGGCAATAAAAAAGCTAATTTATTTTATCGGAGATTTAAATTAATGTGATGAACTCCTCTCTCAACAGGAGCTGTAACACCACTCTCACTAAAAATACCACATCTCTGCATATTTTCAAAACCAGATAAATACTTGTGACAAACCTTGTGTATGTATTGTGTGTGCTATTTTGGAGTGTTGGCATATGTGTTTGTGTGTCCATATAATACTGCTTACTGTTCCTGAGACCATTTTGATTTTTCTGTCATATCTTCATTCTTAGCCTCTTTGCTTCTGTCATCTGGCTCGTAGGCTCAGCAAGAAGAAAGTGATTAATAGGGCAGTCTCCACTGTTAGCACTGGGGTTTGTTTAACACCTTGAGAACTGAAATTTTCTTCTGGACCAAAATTATTGCTGCTTAGGTAAATTCAGTTGAAAATAGTTTTTAAAACAGACCTGTGCATTTAATAAGGATATTTTTGAAAATCTGTGAAAGAAATATTTAGACTTCAGACAGTTATAATTTCCAGCTATATGCCAGAGGAAAGCTTCAGCTTATCCCATTATAAAGTGATAAAGCAGCATCTGATGGCAGCAGCTTCTGTGATAAAATGATCATGGCAGCACTGAGAACGAATCTAATAAGGGAATTGATCTGTAGATTCTAATTCTGGTAGAGCCAACATTGATCAACATAAATGTCAATAAGAAGATCTCACTGAGGTCTGCCTAATTCCTTTAGATTATTTTGGGGCATAGTCAGAAAGTGAATGTGAAAATGGATTTTAAACTGTAGGAATCACAAAGGCAACGACCGATGTGATGTTGTGCTACCAGGAATGTCACTGACTGTCATTGTATGAGCAATTTAGCAGCATGTTGAAATTAGTGAGTAGCTTTTAATCATATAAGGATTGATAATGCAGTGACTGTTGCAGAAGTGAGAATTTCCCCTTCTGTTTTTTTATTAAAGCATTTCTTAAATACAGTGAGATAATAAAAACCAGCCCACCTTTTTTACTGCTGAAGCATAGATAGCATGTGTAGGGCATGCCAGAAAAGATTAATGGTATAGCTCTTCCTTGTTGCAGGACTTCAGGATAAAGTTGTTTGCTAGATTCATTCTGACAATGCTGAAGTGTTAAAAACAAAGTGGTTTTGTTTGTGGACAGTGCAACAACAGGAGATGTGAGGACGTGCAGAGGATGTGCCTTTCACTCTTTGTTGTTGCCATAATTCACTGCACCTACAGGGTGCTGGCCCTCATTTAGCACACTGGAATTGACACACTAAGTAGTGTTAGATCAATGGGAAGACATTTAGAAAGATAAAAGACAAAATACAAATATGTACTTAATAAGAGGCTTGACTTCTGCACGACACTGTTCTCACAGCATGGCTGTTTCACCATACTCCAAGGAGTCTTCCATTAGGAGTCTTCCATTTGCAAGCTCGTTGAAAACATTTTTTTCATTAATTATTCACATTCTGAGTAGCTGATTACTGGGTCATTGATGTAAACTGTTGACTTTACGGTAATTACAAACCACAGGGAACTTTATACATGCATTTTCCTAAGAAATTAAATTAGCTCATTTTCATATTAATGCAATATTTACGGACCCCTACCATAGTGCTATTAAAATGAGAGCTAACACTTTGGAATCTCAGAGCTTCAAAACACTGATAGACTTATAAAATGAAAACTGGGATCAG
Source organism: Ifrita kowaldi (assembly GCA_013398055.1). Classification (NCBI taxonomy): domain Eukaryota; kingdom Metazoa; phylum Chordata; class Aves; order Passeriformes; family Cinclosomatidae; genus Ifrita; species Ifrita kowaldi. Next base: position 651,138 of record VZRS01009826.1, read on the forward strand.
AGGGGATTACTTTGTGTCTTTCAATGTAACTTTTATTTAAAGCAGTTTATAAAAATTAATAAAACTAAGGATTTGGAACAGGAGTAATTTTAGCCTTACATTAATGTTGTCAACTCTCTGAAGAATACAGAGATTATGTTATTTGTGGTTATACTTCAAATGCCTGCTTAATACCTCCCAATTTATACCCTAGAATATAAGTTTCCGGCCTTTGGAGTTACTTTGGGTCTGATTCATTGAGTTTTGCCATCTCTGGATAGCTCAATAGCAATAGACAGCTGCAAGCTTGGAAACTCTGCAGCAGACACAAATGAAACCTTTGTTTTACTTTTTGTGCTGGAATTGCCTTGTTAGCAGGTTTTTCTGATTTTTTTTTAGCACCCTAATCTTCCATACAAATTATTTGAGTATCATACCCTTGTACTTTGTCTTGGATGTTGCCTTAATCTCAGTAAACTCACCCCGAGGATTTGCCAGCAAAACTGACAAACCACTGTTGATTCCAGAGTTGGATTTAAAGTCTAGCAGCTTCTGTAAAGGTTTTTTAAAAAAGTGTGCCTAGTAGGAGGGAAAACAACAAAACAGATGGAAAATATAAAATTAGAACTTTCATGGAAGTATTTTTATTAGATTAATGGAAAATTCAAATCCACAGACTTCACTTGAAATTTAAGGACTAGCTGAAAACTTCCTTTTTTTAATTTTTTATTTTTTACTAAAAACTCATTTAGCTTATTGAAATGCATTTGAAAATTAATCCTTTGATACTCACTTATGTACAACACTTCCTCCTATCACCACTGAGCAATACTACATGCTTGTGATTGTTTCCTGTATTTTAAAGAGGTGTGGGTAGGATCAATAAAAATCTTCAGCTGTTTGCTCAGACCACTGTAAGAGTTATCCTGGGGCTCACCTTTCAGGGTGTTAACCCTTTCCTGCCACCAAAATTAAATACAACGTGCTTTGGTGGTGGTCTCCTGTTGTAGCAGCTGCTGAGAGCCCTCGCAGCAACACACGGGGCAAGCTGAGTTGATGTCAGGCAGGCCCTGAGAGCAGAATTTGAAATGTGAAAGACACTGTACATGCTCGTACTAAATAAAGTTGGGAGGTGTAAGACTTCTGAGCTGCTTTGCCTGTTCCAGACTGAGCTGTGTAATGTTCCATGCTTTTTGTCAAATATCAAGTGTCGTCACTAACAGCTTGGTCTGTTGGAAATGGTACCTGTAGCAACAGAGCAATAGAAAAAATAGCTTAGTGTGGTGCTTTAGCTTTGCAGTCAGAAGTTGGATGTTCTTGCCTGTGCAGAGCCATATAAATAACTTTTAGAGGTCTAAGTGATGAACATCTAATTACTTTGCATAAGGAAGGAGTACTTTAAACAGTCAAAGGGTGTTAGTTTCTCACTCTGGTTTTAGCCCCAACCTTTTAAATAGTTAAACGTGGCCCACCACTAAGAGAAAGAATAATTTTCATAGAACTGTAGGCTGGTTTGTGTTGGAAGGGACCTAAAAGCTCATCTCATTCCAACCTCCCTGCCATGGCCAGGGATGCCATTCACTAGACCTGGTTTTCATTTACTACAAAGTTCAAACAGTGGTAGCCTTGCAGTTCTGCTTATAGGAAGTGAATAGTAGGAAAGCAGGGCATAATTCTGAATTTTCTATTAAATGCGTAACTTCCAGAGCTGAAAAAAATCATTATACTTTTCTTTTTGTGATATCAATTATATGCAATAAAACATCAGGAATTGCTGTATGTGCACAGTATACAATTGCAAGTACATTTCCTATGTTAGTGATTATTAGAATTAAATAAAATGGACACATCTTCTTGCACCTTTCACTTTTGCTTCATGTTTGGCTATTTTTTTGTTGACAACCACTTGTTCAGCTCTCTTTAGAGGGCAGAATTGCCATATATCAAAAGCATATATGTTGCAAACTCTTATTTTTCTAAAGGCAAAATTGATTTCTACTTTCTGAGGTTTTATTATTTTTTCCTTAACTATACTAAATTTTCTCCTTAATTCCAGAATATTTAGTGGATGAGAAGTTCACATTTTGTATTTTGAATAGTGCATATTCTACTCTAGGTAACTTTTGGTGGGATAGGTGAGGGATGTTCTCATTTCCAGCTGAACCTCTCCTCTGAAGTGTATCTAAGGGCTACAAAAATCAAGATTTTGTTTAATGAAAGATTATACTTCTACATAAACTAATAAAATGTAAATGTCTTGCCTAATAATATCTTTTCCTTCTGTGGCCTGCTGTCTTCATGGTGACATGGAAATGTGAAGGTTTTCTCTGCCAGCCCAATTTCAAAGGCTGGGCTATAGAGGGAAGCAGGCCAGAGTGTGCCTGTTCAGGTTTGTGATGCCCTGAAAAACAGCAAAGACAGGAGAGAGCCACAGACACCAAACAAACATTTACAGCTTTGGCAAGGAGCAGCAGGATGAAAATGTCTCCTTGGTACCTAGAGAGAGAATTTTTTTCCTGTGAATGATGGGCTTTGGCTCATGTGAGAAAAGCAAAGCCAATTGATTTAATAGCAATTAACTCATCCAGTATTGGAGAGCTGTGTACTCTTTGGCATAATTCATTGAAAATTGTTCTGGCAATGCTGCAGACCATTAGATGTTTCAAAAAGGAGATGGGAACTGATAGATATTCTGCAGAGATAGAGTCAAGAGGCACAATGGTTAGGGGAGTCTGTAATACTGCCTCATGCCAGCAGGTAGTGGCCTTTTTTATCTTCCTAGAAAGTCTTTATAAGAATGCTGCTGGGGGAGGGGGAACTGGCCTGCTGGCTGATGGATTGGTTATCTGCCTGCCAGATAATTGTATTTCCTATTGCACTCGATATAATAGGTTTCCACCTAAATTATCAATTACTTTGTTTTTATTTTTCATGTGGGTTACGGGAGTTAATCTTGACGTTGAACCACAAAGGGCACGGCCTGTTCTGCATCAATCTCACGGGTGAGGGAGGAGCTTTGCTGCTGCTGGTCACAGGCATCTGCAGAGAGGCCCCCTCTGTTCTGCCCTGGCCTCTCAGCACCCACTTTCTGGACTGACGTGGGTCCAGTTGAACTAAGATGTAACAAACTTTGTAGTCCACACCTGCCCTGTAGTACTCAGTACAGGGTAATTTCCAAGAAAGTTGGCCCAGTCCATGCTGTATTCAGTCCCATATGGATTTTCAGGTCTGCAGTCCAGTGATCCTGATGGTTTCCTGTTTCCAGAGGGGCCCAGGCACTCTCCAGCACCTCTAAGTATTGCTTATTTTCCCCTTATCGTTATATAGGGCACCGACAAATGGGGCAGATAACTTGGATTTATAGTTGTGACTCCTCAGTTTCATATTTAAGTATTCATTTAAACTGATGTGATCTCTTCTGTGGAAGTCATTCCGTGCAGTGGCCTGCCTCTTGTTGCATTGTCTCATGATAGCATCAACAGTGATTTTAATACTGTACAGTTTTCAAGGCAGCAGTAACTCCTTGATCTAGTTATGTGACTGTCATCTGAAAATAACCATAAAGGACACAGTACATTTTGTGTATCTGAGAAGAAATCAGAATGAAGATACATAGTTAGCACAATCTGTTACTTGATTTTAAATGCATCATTAATGAGTTTTTTTTAACAAATACTAGAGTTTTCCCCATTTTTCTAATTAGACAATGGAGAAGGAAAAAGAAAAATAAATGAAAGAGAAACATTTTTTCTTATGCTTTTCTTTTGTAATTGGATGACTTGCTTCAGTGCTGTGTGATTATATTTAATTAATGACCTCAAACTTTATTATGCTGTTTGTTAATGCTAGTCATTGTGCCGGCCACCTCTGTTAGTTTATTTGCATATGTGTGGGGAGGAATATTCCCAGTGTGATGATCTCATTTGATACAGAAATATAATCACATTATACATCTCGAGAACACACTTTCCTTCTTTGTTAATCATTTTAGTCTGTTGATTTGCCTTTGGTACTGCAGTTTTATGGAGTCCTTGGTTTAACAGTGGCAAAGGTGACTCAAACACAGCGTGACCCTTGTGCAGCCCAGCCCCTCTGGTCACTGAGCCACTGGGGAGGGACCCCCAGAACCCTGAGCTGTTTCCAGCTGGGCTATGATTGATCACTGGTCAAAAATTGTTTGATTCCTGCCTGTTCCAGCTGGGCTGACCTCTGCTCTTGTGTCTGTTTTCCATAAGTAACAATAAATTCCATTTTATGGCATCGTAGGGGAATACTTTGTTTCCCGTATTGAAATGTGTAAATGTTCCCATTTAAGTAATAAGTATTTAAATGCCTTTCTGGAAAAATAGGAAGACAGTATTACGACTGTAAAATTCCTTTAGCGCTGTTTCTAGGATCCTTTTTTTCTGGGAAAATACATTTTCACTTACGAATGTTCATCTGTCTCAGATGTTCCCAGTCATCTTCTCCAATGCACAGATCTGACTATTGTAACTTCCACTAAAATATCCCAGGTGACTGGTTTCCCTGGAGAAAGTAATTAATTTGTCTGCAAACCACTTGTTCACAGCACCAGTGACTGTTGGTTCTGAAAAGAGTGGAATTCTCTGGTGGCTCAGTGATGCAGTTGGAATTATTGTCAAGAGGAACAAGTGTACAAAGTCAGTAAATCTATGACTTTGGGCAGGCATTTTACCTGGAGTTTAAATCTTTTACAAACACCTGACAGTAATACCAATAGTAGAACTTTGAAAGGTGCATGCTGAAAAACCAGGCATTGCTGATGCTAAAAAACACATAGCCTGGATGTAGTTAATATTTATCATGAAACATATCTTGGATACTGAGTGCTTGCAGCATTTTAATCTATTCAGCAATTTATTGAACAATATATATTTATACAGAGTATTGATCATTGAAAATATTTTTCATAATCTCTCTGCAACAGACAGTACCTCCTTAATAAAACTAGATGAATATGTAACTCTTGAGAAATTACTCCCAAATTTATAATTAGTAGTTTTTAAAAATATTTCCTAGATTGTGGGGAATAGAAGCCTGAAGCAGAGCATGCAGATAACAGAGGAATGGCTGCCTGCTTTGTTCTCTAGCAGATTAATTTCTGCAGTGGGTACCCAGAGAGCAGGCTGGGGAGTAGCGGGGTGTAAGATACGGTGTGACTCACATTTCATAGCTCTGCAAAGAGCTACTGCTACAGTGTGTGAAGGCTGTTCTGGCTACAGATTCTTGTTCTCTCTTTGGCCAGTCTGTTTGGATGGACAGGGTGATGGGGCACTCACGCAGCCTCGACCAATCTCCATGGTTTGCATCCCTCAGAGTCCCCTGGGAGAGCACCTGGCAGGGTCTGCACCATTTGTTCCTCCAAGCTGAGGGGGTAAATGTGGTTTCTTAGGTTGCAAGCCTGGAGAATTAATGGGAAAATGAAAAGAGCCTGATCCAAAGTTCTTTTTTCTTGGGTTTTACTTTTTTAGTCCATTTTCATTGATTTCAATGGACTGTGAGTCAGATCCACACTGCGTGTTACACAGTGTGTTGGCCCAGGACTAACAAGACTGCAGATATTTCTTCTTTTGAACTCATTGGCCAAGGCATTCACATAAATCATGGATTTTATTGAAACTGCAATTAAAACAAATCAGGCTTAATGCAGACTGAAAGCCCTAGAATCAGTGTACAGGTAAACACGGAGGGAAAGGCACGAGCTTAGCCATCCTTCCAAGCAAAACTGGGAGAAGAGCTGTGTATGTAATCGAACAGCATGTGAATATTAATGCACAAAATCCTCTGAGTCCCCAGTTCCCTGATGCAATTATTTTCTATTCACATTAATTGTTCCTAACAGATGACATTAATGACTTTGAGTTAAAATGTGTGCAGAGGAGGCCTTCAGCAGATCAATGCTGGTTAAAAATAGGGTTACTTTTGCAATCATTCACACAAGGTGAAACAGCTCGTAAATAAAACAACATTAACATGTTGATTGATTTATAAATGTTAATTTTGTAGTTCATTTTTATGCTTTTTTCCTGAAACCTGTCAAACTCTATGGATAATGGTGGGACTCATATTCATTTGTTATTGTTGTGTGTGAAGTCATGATAAGTTGCAAAGCGGTGACTAGAAGAAAAAGTAGAGTTTGTTTTGGATGAGAAATGATCTGTCCTCCAGACAGGAAGTCTTGGACAAAGTAAGTGCAAAGAGCAACATTTCAAATTAGAACAAATCCTCTTTTACCTCAGGCTCTTCATTTCCCTTGAAATTTAACAGCAGAGTTTTTGGAGTTTTAAAAATGCTGATCTGCTGCATATCTGTCAAATGCTTATGCTTTGTTCCTTCCCTTCTGCCCCCCCAGAAACTCCATTCACGCATCTTGGACCTATCATCTGGGGATTTGCTTTCAGAAGTAGAACGAAACCGAAGCCTGGTGCAAGCTCGAAGTGCTGATGCTCAGATGCATGTGAGTGTTTGTGCTGCCCTTGTACCCCTCATCTGGAACCTCCTCTTCGCCTCTGAAGTCTGGTGTCAGGCAAGAGCCATAAAGCTGCTCTCTGAATTGAAACACTGTTGAGGCAGATAACAATACTTTTACTTCCTTCTGTTCTCTGAAATTCAATATTGTGTCCTCGGCTGATATAGTGAGCAGATAGTGTCACTGTGTGCAAAAAAAGCATAAATCTTAGCAATGTCCCCGATACACCTTTTTGAGTATTGATTACATCTCAGAATCTCTGAGAAATGGTCAAGGAGCTATTTATTAAAGCCCATGCCCCGTATTATTCATCCCACTTTTATGATATATTATGTATGAACTTTTAAAAATTCATGGGCTCTGCATTTTTTTTTCAGACGGAGTGAGCTTTGTGCTTATTTGGCAAAACGCTCTCCAGCGTGGCTTTCATGTTTCATTGTCAAAGAGAAAAGTAGCTTAAAAAACAAAAATCACATACAGGGAAACAAAGAGTACAAGAACAGAACATTGAACCTGCATGTGCCTTTGATCTTGAAGTATAGTAGTGTCAACAAAAATGCCATCTCCCTTGTAATATCTACTTTATTGAAAAGGCATTGTTTCAAAGGTTCACAAAAATGCTAACAACCCTTTGCCTTATATTTAATTAAGCCTTCAGGTTAAGTTGCTCTAATATAGAGTTTTGTGTCTTTAATGGTCTGATTATTCCAATTTTCTCTAATTTCTAGTGAAAATTACATTTTTAAACTGTAATACTACATTCAGGCCTTTTTACTCTAATTTCATTAAAGGTAATGACTAAAGAGTCATGATTACAAAAAATAAAAATTTCACCATGTCAGTTAATAGATCCATATGCTAGTTAAATGTATTTAATTAATGCATCATAAACATGCTATTCAAAGTACTTTCTTGGATAATTTAGAGAATAAAGTCAAATTGCAGGGGAAAATTCCACTCTTAAGTGATCTGAATGCAATCTAGAAATTGAGTACATACCCTACTTCATAATCTGGAGTGACATGATATTTTTTGCACATTTTCTCCTCTCTTAAAGATGATTACAGTAATATATTGTTCTTTTACTTTGCTTAGATGGCTTCATTTTTCCCACTGCTGAAACTGTAGGACCAAACGCCTTTCTCCTCTCTTAGGTGCAAAGTAAACAAAGGGAGAGCATGGAGAGGCTCTCAGGCTAGCTGGAGATGACAGGAAGGCCACACTTGTCCCTGTGCTGTGATCTCTTTCCTCCTACAGGAGATTTCTTAAGAGAGCAGATTTACAGGCATCCTTCCCTTGAATGCTGTGATGGCTGGGACACAGCCCAGTATAAGGGGCAGGAATTCCACATGAGATGTTTCCCCAATGCCAGAGCTGAAATGCAGAGGAATAGCCAGAACAAGCAGCTGCTCCTGTTGGCCTCTGTACAGTCACCCTCACCAGGAGTGACACGGCCACAGCTGGGGAAGCTGATGGGAGGGGGTCCCCCAGGGGAACCACAATGTCAGAAATAAAGACTAATTTGTCTCAACAAAGCGAGAGAGTCTGCTTCAGAGCCAAAAACACAGGCATCAGCCTGCCTTTGATGCTGAAAGATGTCTTCTTCCCAGAGCCACTGGATTTAAAGGCTGTTCCTCCCGCATCCATTTGACTTCCTAGGAGAACATGTACCAATAATTCCCAGAGGTGAAATGTGTTCTTGGTGCTTCTGAATGATTTTCCCATTCATAGGTTTTGCCTGTGACAAAGAATAATGATTTGCCCTGTAGTTACGTTTGTCAAAAGCAGAACATTATGATGTCAGCTGAGCGATGAACATCTGTGCTGATGAACTCCTCAGCAGTAAAAATTCTGCTCTCTCCCATTCAGCTCAAAAAAGGTTCAACCCCAGTAATAATAAATGGGAGGAACATGGGGAATAAATGGAAGAAATTAGCAGAAGGCCAAAAAACATATCAGTGCATGAGAAGTGCCTACAAACTGAATGTTGTTCCAGAGATTTCCATGAAGAAGCTGTGTCTAGGGTATACACAGCCTTGATAATTGTTTTATGGGTTCAATAACTTCAGATTTCTTGTTTCTTCCTGAGGGTAAAGGTAAATTCTTCATTTAAGCAAAATTAATTTGAGGTATATCTACATACAAAAATCAATAAATATTGTTTCAGTTTGCCTTAATGAAATCCAAAGGGAAGTTTTATGAATCGGAGGCACAGAATCATAGATTCACTTTGGATGGAAAAGACCTCTATGATTAAGATCATCAAATCCAGCCTTTCACCCACCACTGGGTGGAAAGGTCCCTTAAGATCATTGAGTCCAACCATTAACCCAGCAGTGCCAATCCCACCACTAAACCATGTCCCCAAGTGCCACATCTACACAGCTTTTAAATCCCGCCAGGGATGGTGACTCAACCACTTCCTTGCTCCACTGCTTGACAACTCTTTTAGTGAAGGAATTTTTCCTAATATCCAATCTAAACGTCCACTGGCACAACCTGAGGCTGTTTCCTTTTGTCCTATCAGTTTCTGCTTGGGAGAAGAGACTGACCCCCACCTCATTACAACCTCTTTTCATGTAGTCATGTCTGGTGTTCCCGGTAATTAAAAAGATGTCTGATTCTGTAAGGAAACTGGAGAATAGTGCAAGCACTTAACACTAAAGAAGCTCTAATGCTGTTAGGCTCAAGAGTATTAGTTTGAAAACAAATTAAAGGCATCCTAGCTACTCCTACAGAGGTTTAATATTTTACCTAAAGTGCTATCTACTCTTCATTACTCTCTTCCTCAAAGCTGGCACTTAGTCACAGTCAGCTGAAATTGCATTTGGAGAGGGGCGATAACTACACAAGTACTAAAGGCAGCCATAAAGTGTCAATAAATTGCATAAGCAAGAGGCTTCAGCTGTCTGCGAGCGACAAGAAGATGGATGGTCCTACGTCAGAGAGTTTCTTAGACAAAGCTTTGAACTAGATAGGAAACCAAAATTAGACTGTAATGGAGAGATTCCATTCTCAGTGGACATTCTGCTCGGGATACTAAATTAATTTACCTTGTCCAGGGTGTGCAGCCTCATCTGTTACGTTGTGGGGCTATAATGCAGTTGTCAAGATGTACTTGTATTCTTATAACTTTGTTTTCTGTATCTTACCGGCGCATGCTGCTTATGTATGAAGCATAATTCAAACAGACTCAGAATAATCTTTACCGTAAGAAGGGCAGAATACTAGTTCAAGAATAAAGAAGAAAACATTGAGGATTTTGGATTTTTTCCCCCTGACAAATGAAATTGTTAGCAATTTTTAATTTAGTTCTGTGTATTAAATTCACCAGATGCTAAATCGCATAAGAGGAAGGTGTAAGTGGCTCACTTGCCTTTTCTTTGCCACTCTTAATCAAGGGGAAGTTAAATGATTTTCCACCCATAAGGTATTTCTATTTCTTCTCATATTTTAGGAATGCCAGCAGAATGTGAAATCCAGCATACCTGTCTTGAAATGCCAGAGTCAATTAAATATGACAGGTTCTAGCCGCCTGTATCCCCGGAGCAGCTGCAGCAGCAGTGAACTCTCCCTCTCAAGCGCTTGCAGTGAATATTCCAGTGGTTCCTCCTACACCTGGAATGATGGAAAGACAAGTAAAAGGGTAAATCAAATTAATTTTCTTCATGTATTAGTTTAAGTTAATCTGAAACTAGATTAATTGAAAAGCTGCCTTCAGAAGTTTTTTTTACTTTCTTCTCTTTTATACTGAAAACAGTTGTCACTAAACTGTTACCCCCTCATTTAATTTTTTAACGATTCCTTTATCACTCCAGCTTGCTTACAGTCTCCTCATTTGTTCTGACATTTATTCTGCCTTTCATAGTCCAAACTGCTCTTCTTCTTTATCTTAATCCTTCCATTCATATTGTTCTTCCTACAGGTTTTTAATGCACTGCAGCCTTCACACCACTGTGAAATCCTTTATTAGAAAAGAACTTTGCTATAAATAGCAAAGAATGGAATGTAATGCCCTTATGCAACTCCCGTGTCTCTTTACCAAAATGGTAACACTTTATTGACAGCGCTTGTGAGTAACAAAAGTGATTTTTATTTTGTTTTGACAGTCATCCGTGAGATGGGATAAAAGAATAAGCATTGGTTCTTCGCTCCCAAGCAACCTCTCAAGTCCTGCAGATGATCTACCTCCAACTCGTATCAAGGAAAACCATATCTTAGAAGGGCTGAAGAAATTGCAGAAGCAAAAAATATTTCTTGAACCACCTTCAGTAATATCGAAATGGGGTTACAAAGATTGCATGAACTCCAACGAAGGGATATATTCCCCTGGAATTAAATGTGGCAGCCATAATGAACAGACTCATTGTAAGCCAATGGAAATGGGAAGTGTGTGCATTGAACACAACAAAACTTTCTCTTATGATTCAGATTCACATGATGATGCAGATGATGACTCTTCATCCTTACTGTTGCTGCAGGAAGTACCCAGCAAAGACTGCAGGACCTCTTGTAGCAAATTAACTCATAGCATTTCTGACAGTCTCTTTGACTGGGATCCTAACAGGAAACATTTGCCAGATAGAAGTTCATTTTTTAATTCAAAGGAAAGACCTGAAAAATTGACCAGTTTTGTCAGTGGATTTCAAGCAGAAGTAAAATCATGCACCAGAGCAAAGCTGCCTGAGTTACAGTTAAATGAAAGCCATTCTAATGTGGGCTGGAAGGACTTTAATTTTCAGCTTTCAGACACTGATGACAATGAAGTCTTGGATGAATTGCATATAGAAAGCAGTGATGAGAAAAGTCCATCAGATTTATTATCAACTCCCTTTCCTGAGAAGTACACAAAGACCTCGGACTTGCTCAAAGTCACGGAGAATTCTCAGTTTGTATCTACTGACAAAGAAGAGAACCAGATACCTGTTCACTCAGACATTAGGCCAAAGACACGTAATTTCATTAAACAACAAAAGGTTATAAAAAAGACCTCTTCTGAAGAGTGCATTACAGTAATATATGATGCTAAGGATGGTGAACCAATTGAATTCAGCTCACATCAAACTGGAGTTGTCACTGTAACAAGAAATGAGATTTCAATCAACCAGCCACAAACTACGTCCAGTGCAGAATACACTGAACTTATACCTCAGGGAAGAACTGATTTGCAGCCAGGACCCAGTGCTAGAAACTACACTGCTTTAGAAAGACAGGAAGATGAAACTGGGAAAAATACTCTTGAAGATAATACAGGGATTAAAAATGCAGTTGTACCCTTGACCTGCAGTGAATCTTCACGCTGTGGAAGAGTGACACAGCAAAATACTTCACGACAAAAACTAGTGAAGCCAGTGTATGATGCATCATACAAGGCCAATTCAAGCTCCACTGTGCATGCAGGAATCAATCAAAAGCCAAATGTAACTAAAATACCCAGCAGAGGTAAATTTTCTCCCCAAAAAACTGTGATGACTGAGAGTGGGGAGGCACCTGTAGCTCTGTCAGTGGGCCCCACAGCCCTTGAGAAATCACCTGCTCTGCCACCTGTAAAGCTTTCAAGATTCAAAAAGGCCCAAAGCCCACCTCGTCATTTTGACTCGAAAGTCAACTTTCAGGTTCCAAAGCCCCCTGCCCACCCCCTGCCCGACTTGAAACGTCCAGGCAGAGGAGATGGGTCAAAGTATCCAAAGAGTCAGAGTCTAGCATCACCACTGTTGCCTCAGCACCTTATAGAGCCCAGTAGCTATGGGGAACCTCCAACCAGAGACTTTCATTGTGATTTAGCTGCTGTAGAAGCCCGGTCTCCATCCCCACCCCTTCCTCCAGGCAGGTCAACATCCTTGTTGATTCGGCCTAATTATGCTAATTCTCCACCTCTAGCAGTAAAGTTAGGAGGAGCTGGTCCCACTGAAACAGCAAAAAATATACTGAAATCATCTCCATTAAAAGGAACTGTGAACTCTGGCTTTCATAATCAATCTAGTCATGAAATGCAAGCAAAAAATGTATCTTCTGGGGCCAAAATTGAATTATCTTACATTCAAGAAAATGCAGGAGGAATTATGCAAAATAAATGCACATCTCAGCAATCCCACAGTGCATGCCAAGGACTTTCCAAAGTTTCCACAAAACAAGTCTGCCCAAAAAACCCTAATCAGCTGGGTCTCCACAGAAATCGTGAATATTCCAGCACAGATTTTCAAACAGCCAGGTCCTTCTCGCTAGGTTGTCCGTCATTGGAAACAACTTCTTCACAAGACACATATTCCAGCAAAAACAATATTTCCAGTGACAGTGGGGTGGATCAGCTACAAAAGATGCCAGACATTCTCCCCACAACTCCTCAATGTCATGCAACAAGCACAAGTGAGCCTTTGCTATCTCAGGTAAACAATTTCCCGTCAACACTGTTTCATGCCGGTGATGCTGCACATGCTACTCAAAACTCTAATGAGAGAGGAATGAAAACCCGTCTCCCTGTGGGACTGAAATTATTTGTCAAATCTCCCCAGCTTCTCCGCAAGAGCTCTACTGTGCCAGGGAAGCAGGAAAAAGACAGTATAAACGCAGCTTCCAAAAGTAATGTGAGTTCCAGTAAGTACAAGCAAAGTGAGTCTGTGTGTGTGACCACCAAAGGTGCAACGGATGCGGAAATAAAGGACTCCAGGTCTGATGCTGAAGTAAAAAATAATTGTGCTGTGGGACTTATGTTGGATACAGCATCAGCTCATTCACATGAAAACTGCAGCTTGGTGGTAGACAGAGGAGATGGATTAGAAAACAAATTAGTTAAGAGGTCTGTTTCTTCTAGCAACAAGTCGCACTTGAAGCCAGCTCTGGGCATGAACGGAGCGAAGGCTCGTAGTCAGAGTTTCAGCATTCACACAGGGGAGAAGCCATCTGCCCCTGTGACAGAAGGTCTCGGGAGAGTACGGACTCAGATTATCACAAACACTTCTGACAGAGGGAATTCTCTAACAAGGCAGAACTCAGCCATGGAAGGGCTTCAAATCAAGGCTATTTCTGGGTCAGCAGTGACACCAGAGACTCTTTTATATACTACTAAACCCACAGAAAATTCTTATCCTAGACAAGGCTCTCTTGGAAATATGACTAGTTGCGATAGCCAGCATGGAAGCCCAAGCAAACTGCCTTTCAGATCATCTCAAAAAGTAGACCAGTTTCATCATGCTTCAAAATGTGATGGAAACAAACCTTTTTCTCAGAAAGATGCACGCAGTCTATCTGTGCAGAGTGAGAAAAGCACTGAAAGCTTTAAGCATGAAGCTCAAGGTAAAAAAAGTGTTCTGTCAGCAGAATTGGAGTTAGAAGCCTCAACTACTGTATCTTCCCAACAAATTTTGTCCTTCCAAAGCTTTGATGGAGTAAAGTGTCCTCATAAACTGGAAGCAACAAAGTCACGAAGACAGCAAATGTCTTTAAAATTAGCAGAAACCTCTGAGAAGGTTAATGATCTTTTGAGTTCACCATCTCTGCAACCTACAATAGAGGAGAAAGTCATGTTATGCATTCAAGAAAATGTGCAAAAGGGTCAGGGACAAACCAAATCCCCCACTGTGGAGACTAAACAAAAGACTGGACCTTCTATAGCCAGTTGGTTTGGCTTCCGAAAGAGTAAGCTCCCAGCACTGAGTAGCAGGAAAACTGATGTTCCTAAAACTAAAGTGGAAAAAAAGGATGCAAAAGTTTCAGGATTTGGAATTAAGCAGGCAAAATTAGAGAGAAGAAAAGAAAAAAAGAAAACTGAACAACACTGTGAAATAGAAAATGAAATTAACAGGAAAACAGACAATGGTGACATTTTAGCCATGGAGAGCAAAATTATGAAGCCTTCCCAAGACCCTCCTGGTGAGATTGAGTGTGAACAAGTCAGAGGTTCCACCACAGCTGCCTACTCACCAAAAGACAGTTTTATGAGAGAGCTTTTAAACAGGTAAAACTCCAGAACACAATTTGGGATGTGTTGATGTCCATGTAGCTTTACAGATGCCCAGATGCAAAGTTCAATGTATGTTCCTTTTGTGCTAAGAATGCACAGTAGCAAACAGTAGGTGCACAGCTGGGGCTTTAATCTCTACAGGAAAAAAAAAACCCATTAACAATGAGATGATAATTTTGTTCATGTTACTTTGTTAACCAAACCATTGGTCTTTGAAATTAAAGATAGGCGAGTTACATCCAAGCTGATAATTCAAATTATTCCAGAAATCAAGAATCTAGGCAGATGGTGTGTAAAGATAGAGGGCAATTAGGTACATGTTTTAATGTATTCCATCTTCCTGTACTGTAACCAGAAAACACATATTTGGTAACTTGTCAGAATTAATTACATTTCTAGCTATCACAACCTTTGGGCACAGAAGAACTTAGCAACTGGTATATTGTGTTTTCACGTTTGCCCCACAGCAGTCCCAAATATAATATAAATCATTATATGTGAAAGGCTAAATTGATATACTACCTGAAATTGCAAGTGACAGGTTTGATCAAGGCTAGTTAGAAACATTTATCACTCAAAGGTCTAGAGACAGAAAGATACAGAGAGGTTACTTTAAACATTAAAGGAATGGGAAAGTAGAGTGATTGAAGAAGGGCAATGCAATTTATCAGAGGAATCACTCTCTACCTGCAGAGTTGATAAGAAAGCAGCTCAGCAGACAGAAAGTGGATCAAATAATGTTTCCTACAGGAGTGTGTCGAAGGGCAGCTCCCAGGGCTCCTCTCTTCACGGCAACTCTATCAGCTCTCAAGGAAACCACAAGAAAAACAGCAACACAAAAGCTGATATGGAAATGCAGAATCAGACCCTGGTAAGTGCTTCAGTACACGAAAACATTTTTACCTTCTTTTTAACTTCCGGATGTGTTTCTTATTGCCATTGCGGGCAAACAGGATAATAACTGTTTGTATATAAGATAGAAAGATTTTGTGTAGCTAGAAGATTGTGAATTAATACAGAAGTTGGCAGCTTGACTATAGGCCACATTATACAGATAGTCATGAAGATCCTACTGCTTCTGCTGGCAATTCAATTCCAGTGAAGATACATGCACAATGATGCTATAATCATACTGTAGTAGAGTGAAATAATAGGACCATTATTTTTTAATTTTTTTTTTCCTTTCCC
The DNA here is from genome assembly GCA_013398055.1 of Ifrita kowaldi. Classification (NCBI taxonomy): domain Eukaryota; kingdom Metazoa; phylum Chordata; class Aves; order Passeriformes; family Cinclosomatidae; genus Ifrita; species Ifrita kowaldi. The sequence continues at coordinate 666,755 of VZRS01009826.1, forward strand.
CGAAAATTGCATGCCGGTATTGAACATTCCTCTGAACATTATAGAAGTCATTAAGCCTAAAAAGTGCACAGCTGATGTGGAAAAAGCAAAGTATTTGACCACATTTGGGAATATTTGTCACTCAAGAAGGAATGTTCAAAAGCAAAAACATACATTGGACCTGCATCTCTCTTTGTGCCATTAAAAATCTCCCTGTTAATGCCCTGTAGTTAGTTTTATTCTTCTATAAGGTACTAACTGTACCTGATAATTTAATTTACCCAGAGAGGAGGAATGTTGCAATGTAGAAGAAAAATCATCTTATTTTCTGTTAGCTGTTAGATTCTGGTTCTGGACTAATTTTACAGCATTGAGAAGTGTTCTAACAGAGTCTAAGATTGTAACCTAAAGTCAGGGGTGCCCTTCCTGCTGAAGCTTCTTTTAATTAACCTCAGAGTTTAATGAGCAATGTCTTGCCTTTAAAAAGCAAGGGCCTTTCCTATGATGTTTTAAAGTCCAGCACAAAGAGAACAGAGATGCTTTAACCCTATAGCATTTTTTTCCTCATTCCTGAGATAGCTGTCCTGTCAATGTTATCATGATGATTATTAGCCATAACCACAGTTTTAATAGTCTGGAAACTCATGCCAAATATAATACTTACTGTGAAGCTGTTACTTTTGTTGTTCTGATAGAACTGAGTTGCTGAAGTGCAGCACATACAAATATTTCATCTGAGTGAATCTGAAATACAAATTCTCTGGGAACATTGCAAAAAGCTTCATAATGGGAGCTGAAAAAGCTTAGGGCTGATGTTTAGGATACTTGAGGTAAAGGCATTCCATACATGATTTGAAATTCAGGCAAATATTTTTTTTTTCCTTTTATTACTTTAATACAGATGTCTTTCTTGGAAACATCTGCAAGGTCATTTTTTAAAAAATCTTACAGGGAACATATGCAAAATGAATGTGTTTGAAAACTTTCCTCCTGACTCCTCTGGTATCATCTCTTCTTTGAAAATGTAGATGTCTCCTGCATTATAAAACCACAAATTATAAGCATATCTAAGGCTGTCCTTGTAGTGTCACTGAAAGGAAAGAGAGAGAATGAAAGTCTGGAAATGTGCAATATGCAGGAAATTCAATCCAACAGATCTAGAACTTAGATAGCAAAGCAGAGCCCCTTATCAGAGCCACTCAGTTTAACTATGCCCCATTTAATATGGTCCTGACAGCTTAGGGTATATCTTCACTGTACAGAAGTACAAAAAACTACACATTGCTTCTACAATTTCTTTCTAACTTATTATTTTCTAATGCTGCAATAATTTGCTGTGCTTTTTGTCTGTCATTTTGTGAAGTCTTTCTAAATGCTGCAATAATAGTGTTTTAAGTATATCTTCGAGAAACACACTTCATTTTATGAGGGAACTACAAAGATTGTCCTTAATGTATGTAAATAATGGAGATATGCTAATTATACTATTTAGTTTTTAGGGACATGTTAGTCATGGTGAAAAGGCATTACCTCTGCTACACCATACACTCTTTTGTTAGCAGGGAAACAGAGTATTTTTGTATTGTTTTTGAAGATTAAGTTACATTTATATGTTTCACTTTTTTGAGTTTCATATTGTGTTTACTGTGGCACTTGATTCCTGAAAGAAATATCTAGTGCCAAAAGACTGAGGACATCTAGAATAATGAGATTTAAAATGTGCTTACGGTTATTAATGCTAACTTAGGAAAGAGATATACCTTGAGATTCCGCAATACGTGATATTTCATCTTGTCCTCCAAACTTCTAAAAGAAAAACAATGCAAAGTCTTTAAATTCAAAGTTCATGAATTTTATTACCATCATTTCCAGTTATTCTTTGGTGTCTGCTTACTTTGAAGCAGATTGCAGAGGGCTGGGAGATAGCTGTGACTGAAAACAGTCGCATGCAGTAGAGTGGCCTGTTGTGCATTTTTTTGCTCATAAAAAGACAAATTTAATGCTTTTGGAGAAAACAGCATAAATCTTTTGAAAAGCCCTAAACCAGAAAGATTTCTTTTCTTTTCTGAACAATGCAAAGTGCACTCAGTCTTACGGTTCAGTGCGGAAGCTGCTGTATTTCCAAGCTGCTTATCAGATATATACTGCTGCTTTAAATCCTGGCCAGAACAGTTTTTAACATTAATTTTCCAGCAAATTTTTTTTCCTTTAAAAGCTATTTAATTTTTGATGATTAAATCACTTTTCTTGTGATGTGCCAGGTAAAGTCTTGAGGCACTGTTATGCCATAACATATGCACCGATTACCTCTGATTTCTGTTCATGCAAAGAATGTTATTGCTGGACTTCCACTGAATTTATGGAAAAAGCAATGTTCTACCAGTAGTGGCCTTGTGCATTCACCTTCAGAGGGATACACTTCCCGTTAGTGTTCATCGAAAAAGCACTTTGCTCTAAAGGCCAGCCAGCAGAAATACATAACACTTTAGCCTACACTAAGGATATTCCACATTCTCCAGTACTTTTTCATGTCCTTGGCTGGAGCTTAAGGTGGGATACAATCATTTCTGTGCTGCACTGCTCCATTTCATCTTTGCGATTTTATTACAGCCCTGTGTGATTTAGAACAGCCACAGGCTTCACTTCGTGAGGTGGAAGTGTGGCACCAAACCTGAGGCACCAGGAGTTGTGTGTCACACTCCATGTGTGCAGTCTGCGTGTTTGGGGAACACCCAGGGATCTGTCGCAATATTGTGAAATGTCACAGCAGCACTTGGCCATGCACTCTGCAAATGTGAGAAACTGTTCCACCCGGAACTGGGTGCCAAATGATCACTCGCCTCCTCATTCTCCATGGCCTGAAGAGAAGCATTTTGGAAGAAAGAAAAGATGTGATCAAATCCCTAGGATTAAGAGATGATAAATATACTTTTCCAAATCTAAAGAGTGAATCTTTGGTGTGTTACTTAGGCTGGTCACAAGAGGTCAATAGGGCTACTTGTGTAACCCAGCAAGCAGTATTTGCACTGTGATCGAAGATGTGTCATGCAAATGATGATAAATTCCAGTGGTTTAGATTACAAAATGTGCTCTTGTTATTGTGAGTGCGCTGTGAGCAGTTTAAAACAGCAGTGAGTGATTAGCAAATAATTTAAGAACCCTGAGATATTGAAAGCAATTTTTTCTGAGGTGTTGCCTTTCCTCCTCTCATCACCCTGGAAGTATCTTTATTCCCATTTGATTTATGTAGCATGGCAGAAAAATATGTCCTTGGATCTGAATTGTGGCCACGGATGGCACGTGACAGACGGGGATTTCACTGTGTGCTAGGGAGAGCCTCAGATTATCTGTCCACTTGGGAAATAGGACTGCAGAATAATAGGGTGAAGATACATCTTTGTCTGAAAAAAAACCAGAATATCTGAGGGACTTGAATTACACAAACTTGAATACAACATACAGGCTGTTAGACTGCACTGCATTCTCAAATTAATTTTTTCTCTCTGTCCAGCTAATAAATGCTTTTAAACAGAAGTGGAAATAAAAATGCCAAAGTTTGGTGTTTGCAAACCGAACTAAAGAGATACCGTAGGATATATTAGGTTTTTATTGTGAAGAAGCACATCTTCCAAGGGTATTTTTCACTGCTGCATATTGTGATTTTGAATGAAATTAAAGTTTTTATCATTGGATATCATTCACAGAATAAGACAGGTTATATATTCCACTCTTAGCTGCCATGTAACTTTACTCTGAATTATTTCTGAACAATATTCTGTAGTTGTCATGAAACAACATAAACAGAGTCACAGATGTTCTTCACTTTTGTTGTTGCACTATGTACAGGCTAAAGTAGTCACAGAAAACCTGCAAGAAGAAGAGGAGGACACCATGACAAGGACTACATGTCAGAGTCATGTGATAGGTACAAAATTATATTTTACACTGGATTTTATTGCTGTCAGTTCTCGGGAAAAAGACATGTTTAATTTTCATTACTTTATTTGTTTTCCCCCTTATGTCAGCTTTAGCCTTCATTTAGCTCCTGGATAGACAGATTTCATCAAATGCATGAGATGAGTACATACCATTACCATTGTGGTCAATGCTTGACTGGAGAGCCTTGGGATGTGGTTCTGAAAGATCATTTCAGCCTCCAGGACTAGTGGGTTACGTAAGGGTTGTTGTGCATGACACGCTCAGTGGGAGTAACACTGACATACTGTAACTCTGTCATCTGGCCTTGAATTAGTAAAATTGAGAATAAAATTTAAAAAGCAGAATAATTACTGTGATAAACTAAACCCCAAGGAGTAGCAAACAGGTGTCTGTTCAGGAGACCTTAAAGCTTTTACTGAAAACAAAGTTGCCTTTGCTGTAGAAGGGTAGCACCATCCACCCTGCCTCGTGCTTGGCATGTACTTCAGACAGATAAACTCTAGCTGTGTTACCTGAAGGAAAGATCCCTAAACTCTTCCCTCTCTGAGAACTCAGCCATAACCTGGCTCTATGACAGCAACTGAATAACAAGAACTTTGTGCAATGTGAGACTCTGAGGGCATTCTGTGTGTGGATAGGCACTAGCCCTGCAAACAGAAATACATGCCTATCATTCTGTGAATAAAGGACTTATTTTCTGTTACCAGAAATTGCCCAGCAAAGAATACCTCACCTAAGATTGTCCAAAATTATTTTTTCTCATACTGAAATAATCACTTTGCATCCGTCACAAAAATTCTCAAAACTTTTACTTTGAGTTACGTGAATTGTTTCAATTTTTTAATCTAGATATTGAAAAAGAAAAAAACCCTAACTATTTGTAGAGCTTTTTTCCTAAAAAGACTCCAGAGCATTCTTGGTGTTCATCAGTGTAATTGGTGGCTGTGGCTGGGGCCTAGTTGCTCTGTTTTGATATTTTGTTTGTCATTGGGTCCTGTAATATTTTCTGCTGGTGGCTTTGAGAGTATTAATATTTTGTTGTTCCCACAGGCACTAAATCTGAGTCTCTGATAGGACTCAGGACCTATGGAGCAGGTGGTCAGATGCTTTTAAAATTCCTTGATAGAGGTTCTGGCATTTTTCTGATACAAAAGTTTTCATAGAAAGATACTGATTTTTTTTTCCTGCTGAAACTCTGTGCAGCCACAGCTTCCCTCACTAATTTGTTCCATGGCATCACCACCCTTATAGTAAAGAATTTCTTACTAATTCCTAAATCCACTCTCCATCAGCTAAAAGCCCCTTGTTTCTCCAGAAAACAAAGTTCACTGTGAGTTTTTAGCTGCATTTTAATGCATTTATTCTACTGGGTTTGACCAAAACAGACTTAGAGCTGAATGTATAGAAGACGTAGAAAGGCTATGATTAAGCAGGGAATATGGTATTTATATAGCAGGAAAAACACATGTTGCTGTCGTTGTCACTAAAATAACTAAACTGACATCAGTCCTGCCCAGTTAACTAATAAACAAGATACTAATGACAGTCTTCTAGGTAGGTGTCATGTGAGACAATTCTGGTTCATCATGTTCTAATAGTGAAATATTCCTTGGTGTGTTAATCAAAAAACATGTAAAATACCAGTTACCAGGTTTTTAATTGTCAGTTGCTGATCTAAATCAATTTAAGTATTTTGCTGGCTCTTCAGATTTGCTCAGTTAAAAGAAAGCAACGATGCCCAGTTATATATAATTTTCCTCCTCATATACCTATATGCCAGGAACACATGATCATTTCCATATGAAGCAGTCATTTATATGGTGCTATGTCATTCTTCAAAATACATTTAAAGCATTTTGAAAGTTTTAAAAAATATGTTACACCCTGGATGCCTTTGCTGTAGTGTCAGTGAGGAAGCCAAACATGGCCCTGGCAGCACAGATGCTACCAGTGCTCCCACCCCCAGAGACAGCAGACTAAGGATCCATGAATATCCCTTTGAGGTCCAGTCATCTTCAGAGCTCTTTCCTCAAGCCCTTTGCAATAAAGTAGTTGTGTTTTGAAAGAGGGATGAAGTGGAAAATGTTAAAGTACCTAGTAAGAGGAAGGACATGATAAAAAGGTTGATTTCCCCTTCATGTCATGACAGAGCCCTCAGCTCAGACAGGTACAGCAGGGCCTGCAAGTATTCCTATAAATAAAGTAGTTTATTGAATGCATAGATGATGTGTCGAGCTCCTGACAGTATTTTTCCCATGTAAACATAAAAAAAAGGTGCCTTCATTTTACAAAGAAAAAGAATTCTGTTCCCCACAAGGGAGTAGAAGTGTCATTATTTGTCTTGAATTTCCCCATTATCACAATGGCCCGAAAGCTTGCAAGGCAGTTACAGATTACACCTTTACATACAGAATGTAGTAATTGGACGTCTTGAAAGGAATAAAGCATTTGTGAAAAAGTTCAATGTTTCATATTTCAAGTACTGTTTCAAATTAGCAGCTGCTCCTGCAAAAGTGTGATTGTATTAATTATAATGCATTAAGAATTTTCATTGATAAACAGCTTCAAGGGAGAAGTCAAAAATCCATGGCACAAGCAAACAATTGCTAATTACTGAAGAATTCCTTCTTGCAGACAACTTCTCATGGGAATACTAGGGTATGCAGCAACAGTATTTTTGGGTATACACAAATTAACAGGCTGTTTTCTTTTTGGGAATATATCTGTAATGAAAGGGAAATTTAGTCGTAATTAATCATATCATTCTTCAGTGTTGGTATGAACCTCTGCTGAGGCTGAAGGGAAAGACTGAATGTGCCATTTTCTCAGTGATTTATCAAACCCCAGCTTGAAAGTTGCATGATGATAAATTTTCTGGGTCCAGTTTCCTTCTCTCTTTGTTACAAAAAATGGGTGGCAAATTTGCTAGTGGAGCAAGTCAGCATGGAATAAGCTTTTTGCTAATGATATACTCAAGCTTTACACAAAACACAACCTCAGCATAAATAGGCTGATGAGAAGTGTTTGAGAAAATTTCAAGCCTTTTCTAAAATTTATTCTCAGGTTTCAATACAAAGAAAGAGGGTTTTTTTGGTCACAGATATTTCTATGTGTGAATATGTTTATTCTCCATAGTGAATTTCCAGCAGTCATTTCATCCTTAGTAACATAAGTGAATCAAACAAGCACTTCTGGTCTAAAGCACTGAAATTCAAGGAGTACATGAAAGTATGGGCTGTTCATCTAAAGAAATTGTTTTATTGAACTGGAAAGCTTATGATTTCAAATGCTATATTCAATGTCACTGAGCTAAAAGGCCAGATTCATTGTTTAGTAAAAGCCTGTTGAGTTTTGACATCAGGGGCATCACTGCAGGTAGATTTTGTCATCAAAATAACATCACTGGTAAAAATAAAATAGATTTCGACAATCTGAATAGACCTGCAGTTTGCTTGTGGGTTGTCTAGAGAGCAAATACTTGATAACAGGAGAATTGGTAGTAGCAATCCAAAATACATCCAGGTGTCATTGGTACTGCCTGCGCCACTGGAAGCACAAGGTACTTCCTACCGAAGTTGTGTGGGAAGTTAAATCCCTGAGGCAGGCTGGGATTAGAATCCACAGTAGAAAGATTCCCAGTTCCTGGAAGGAAATTACCTAACTGTGCATTGACTCCTGTTGTTTGTTTGGAGAATTTCAAGTGAAATTCAGAGCTGGACAAAGATTATGAAGATTGATGTAGCCAGGATTTTCGAAACTTTGAAGAAGGACTTGGAACTAATTTTTGTCAAATTCTCGTTAGAGGTCCAGGTCAGTTGTTCAAAATGGATTCATCCAGTGTTAAATGGGAACCTTGGAGATAATACAGAGCAAATGCCTTCAGGGACTTAAATGGGTTTTGAAAAGTCTCTAGCTGGGTAGAGGGCTGGGCTTCCACACAATCAAAGGAACATTAAAAGTGCACTGTAGACTTTGCAGCTTTGTGCCAGAACAAAAACACACACTGAGGTCAAGGGATTCTTTTGTAGCTCTGCTGTAGCCCGGCGCTCAATTCCATTAAAGTTCGTGATAATCATCTGCCTTATGGCAGGCTTTATCATAGCTTTTTCTGCTTTCCAAGAACAACATTTCAGAAGGATTTTACAGCGTAATTTAAAGGCAATCTGGCCAAAAAAAGGAAGAAACTTATTTTTTTAAGAAACTTTTTGGAGATTTGTCTTCTTTAGAGAGCATTTGGTTGAATCCCTTAGATGCTTCATGTTCCAGAGAGGAAGCGTAGTGGGTATTTTATATGTTGCATTTTGTTTTAAAATCCCCTCCTTTAAGGTTTATATGCTGCAAAGTGATCAAACTCCATTTTCAGCAGAAATCAGGAGAGTCCCTCGCAGCAAGTTTTATAGATAAGTTGCTAGCTCCTTGATAGCAATATTACAGATATACTGATAGCAAAGGTAGAACATGTAACATTGCAGACAGAAGTGGGTTTGACTTAAAACGAAATGTCAGCATTACAATTGTTTGTACTGATGTATCAAATACTAAAGATGATAACCTTGGCTGTTGTATTCGGATTTTGTTTTATTCAGCACCCAGTAGCCATACTATGAAATTATATATATGATAATAAGAAAACACACTTCATGAGCAGAGTTTTCTATGAGAAGGATCTGCATTCTTTCTAATGCTCCAGATAAACTTGTTTCTGGCTCCTCTTTTCTTCCTGGTTCTCATGTATGTTTTTCCCACAAATATGTCCATTTTCTTTTCTCAGCTTTCTCCTCCCGTTTGTTCACCTGCATCATTTGAAACTGGTGGTCACTCTACTTCCTGTGTTACCCCAGTATTGCTCATTGTCTGATTCCCCACAAATCCAGACTACCATTCAGAGCCTGCCTTTCTGTATCCATACCAATAACCATTTCTAACCAACAGATCCTTGCTCCAGTTCAGTCTGCCTTTTTTTTCCTCTTGGTTTCTTTCTGAAATCTAGATCTGATGAACACTGGGACTGAGAATGTTTCATTTCTGACAAAATTTCTTTTCTGAATGCGCCATTTAATGTACATACTCATAGTGCTTAGTTATATAAATTATCCAACGTCTTATTCCAAAGCTTGATGAAAACAATAGCAGTCCCTCTGCTTATTTAATAAGCTTGTACCAAGTTTCCAATGAGAGGTAAAAAAATACTGGACACCCCCCTCTGCCAAACCAAACACTTGGTTTTGTCCACCATTATACAAACTACTGAAGCTCTGGGTGTTTTTACTTGGGTACTAAGTAAACAGCTATTAAATTCATGTTTTCTCATTCTTGGGGAATTGAATAGATGTGAAGGAAACAAGCCTGATTAATATGGTAAATACATTAAATTTGACATGCATCATCCTAAAGCATGTCCATTAAGTCTGATATATTTGAGCAAACACGTTTACATTAAGGAACCCTCAAAACCTGGAGACAGATTATGTGAGGTCTGTAGTGGGTTACTGAGATAAATGTAACTGGATAAATGAGAGAGGAAAGATGGTGAGCAAACTGACCTGTTTTATAGCCTGTGCATTCAGTAAGGAGAGATGATCCACATCACTGTGGAGAGGTAAAGGGATAAGCCACAAGTTGCTTAAATGCCCAGCAAATCATTGGGTGCCTCCAATGCATGTAATGAAGAACAATATTCAACTGATATAGAGTCTTCTGACCTCACAAGAAACTCTCTCTTGTCATGAAGTCTCAATGCCTGAGAAAACAATTTATCACTGTCAGCATTAATTCCTTTCATCAGGCCATTGATAGAAGTGAGAAGAATCATTTAGCAATCATCTTATCACTGATACAGCAGTTGAATCATTCATTTACACATTTTCAGATAAAGGAAAATTGTTTGCTTTATCTTCCCCATCACCACCCAGCAAAGCTGTGGAATGCCTAGAAGTCTCTACACGTGAGGTTGCTGTCTGTAAAAGTCATCAAGTAAAACCAGTTATCACTGAATCCATTTCCAGCCTGAGTCTGTTCCTATTTCACATCTGCAAAATGTTTCATTTGATACAAGTTGTGATAGGGTATCAGATTTATCATGAACCTCCTATATGAGCAGTGGTACAAGTATGCATGGATTTATTTGCACACCATAACAAAGCTGTTTTCCCAAGCCCTGTGTGCACGTGGAAGCTGAAAGGTAGGTGTTAGATCTGCAGGTCCTGGCTGTATTGCTTAACAGGTGTGCTAGAGCCTTGAAATGGGAGTTGGTGTAGCAGACATCTTGAAAACCTGCTCACTTGCCATATCTAATCAGCTTCCAGCTTGGCTGTTAATCCAAAGGCCTGGGTTCCCAATTGCTAGAACAATGATGAATTAATAAATGGTAAAATAAACTGCTTGTCCCGAGCAATGCTGGGATCCAAACATTTTCATTAAAAAAAAACCCAACAAACCAAAAAAGCCTCAAAATCTAGTGCCACAAGTGTCCTGGAAGATGTGAGATACCAATCTTATCTACCATGGTCTTACTGTACAGACAGGAGGCATGTGTGAAAGTGTGCAGCTGAGTGAACTGAGCTCAACTGGGTAAAAAGCAGTTTCATTTGTGCTTTTACTTACCAAAATACCTCAGTCAGTCCCTCTAAATTTATGCTGTTTGCTGCCTCCATGTAATTTCCCCAAAGCATTTACATTTCCAGGCAATTAGCAAGCACTATTCTTCCCCTTTTGCACTCCAAAATCTTCATTTCCTGATCCTTCAACACCATTGAAATGACCTGTGGCTGTTGTTTACTTACTTTTCTGAACCAGAGCAGCTAAAATGAGTCATCACTGATGGGAAATCTGGGTTAATAACTAGTGGGCATTGCAAGAACAACTGACTGTCCTGTGTGTTGGAAACATCCCCCTAGGCTGGAAGTCTTGCTCAGGGGCCTCATCAGTCAAGTTTTTTAAATCTTCAAGGATATTGTTCTACGTCTGTCTCTGACCATTTCTTTGGGAGACTTTACACAACATTTAGCAGTCTCCTGTTGTTATGCTGCAATATTTGTGTTGCTGAAGACTTGATGTGGTCCTGCTGTTGAGTGACCTTGCAGGGCAGTGTGCAACACCCTTAATTACCATGCTAGGCCTTGCTCATCAGAAATACTCACACTGGTGCATGAAGCTGACCAAATGTCCTTTCCTTCCACTGAGTTGCTCTGCATATTCTCAGTGGAACTTTATTAAAATGAATGACTGGGGTTTTTGCATGGTTTTTATATGAGTAAGAAGGTGAACAAACTACTCTGCATGGAGAGATGGAGAGAGCTGAGAGAGGAATGGCATTATGTGGGTTTGGACCACTAGAAATGGGATGAATAGTGTCAGCTGTGCTGTGCTCTTGACCTGTTTGGCATTTGGGCATTGCTGCAGGGATTGATTTTAGAATAATGGCCTGGAGGAGCCTATGATAACAGAGTGAAACTTTCTGTGCATTTTTCTAGTTGATACTTGTATTCTGTGAAGATGATGGAAAACCTTGCCAATGTGAATAATAAGAAACTAACATCCATTAATGTCTTCTAATTTATGTCATCTTACCTTCTTCACAGTCTGGCAAAGACAAATCATTTCTTTGTACTTTAAAGATAGTACACATAGCATTTGTCTAATTGCCAATTCTTCTGCAGCCTACTGTCTAGCTTGTCTTCCCTCTGTGGAGAGAATTAATATTTTGGATCAACACTTCCTTATTAGCCACAGTGATTTGCCGTTAATTTCTGTCTTTTTCATTACATTTATTCACCCAGAAATACCAAATTTTATCACTAGTAGGAGAAGTGTGTCTCTATGCATTATATATAGGATACAGTCTAATTATTATTCAAGATACTGAGAATCTGCTGGTCTCATTCAGGCTTAAAATGTCAATTAAACGGGATGGCCAAGTCCTTTGACTCTGAAGTTAATGCTGCTGCGTTGATTTACAGTTCTTTACAGTCTAGCCCAATCTATATTCATTTTTATCACTCAAATCAGCACTGTGCCTGATTATCCTACCTCTTACAGGATAGTACACGCCGGTATTCTCCATAGCAGTGTGAGTCCTTCTGTTTGAAACTTCTCTACTTTACATGTTTTTTGCTCCTGGCAAGGGCCATCTGTGGATGTGGGTATGAAGCTTCAGTCATGCATTTCCCATTAATTCATATACCTGAAGTGCAACTGAGCAAACTGAAAAACATTTCAAGTGAGGATGTGTTGGATTATTTTAAACATGTGTTTCATCCGTGCTCACAGGGACTTTGTGCTCCTTTTCTACGATGAAATCTAGTAGAACTTGATGAAAAATACATTTTTACCTGAATTATCAATTAAGCTTGAGCTGTATTGGCACATGCATTTCCAGATTCTCGTTCTGAGGATAGGATGCCTGTTTCTAATTTTGTTGTTGTTTTTAATCGAGTTTGAGCTTTGATGCATGTCTTCAGTCTGACACCTGAATTGTTGACATAAGATTATGCAGTTAGTCATCATTGAAGATCATAGAAAAACAGACTCTTCAAAAAAAATCACTCCAGGAGAGAAGTAATACCTATGCAATTAGTGCATCGTTTTTAATACTAGGTGAACTCAATTTCTCAGTGTTTGGACAATTCACTGTTAGAAAAAGAAAAGGAAATCAACCAATATATTTACAGTGAGTTATTTCTCTACTTCCTATCTTTAACAGGCAAAGAGGTGCAGTATGTTGTTTCAAAGTGGTCATTCTAATGGTGTTTTTGTAGCACCATGTAACACGGCATACCTTTTTTGCAAAATTTTGCAAAAAATAGATATCCTGAAAAAAAATGTCAGTTCATTCTTCTGGCTTCAAATCATGATAGTTTCCTACCAGCTCCTGCTCGCCTGCAGTTAGTTCTACATTGGTTCAGCTGGTTTGGAGGAGCTGAACTTGGGTACAGGAATGGAAGGATTATAGTGCACCTAAAAACTACTTAAAGCTCTCTGCACTCACTCTGCTAATAAGTTTTCATTAATTAAGAAATAAAATCAGTTTGTTTCGGTGTGCATGTATATTTTTAAGTGTTAGCAGTACCCTTAAGTAAAGCCATCTGCAGGGCAAAACTAAAAATAAATTATGTAAAGCTTTATTTAATATTCATGTGGCTTTAATTTCAGTATTTTTTTGTACTAACAAACAAAAAGCAGTGATGTTACAAAATAAATATAGCATGTTCTCTAGTGCATTTGCAAAACCCAGAGCTTCCTATGCACTTAGAAATTGGTCCATGTTTACCAGAGACAGCATTTATGCTTAAAGCACTATCCCTACTCCTATCTGTTGGGAATAGAAAATCAAAGAAAGTATCTCAACGTGAGTGAAACCAAACTGCAGTTTATAAGAGAGTTGCTTAACAGCAAGTAAATCAGTGCTTCCATCCCGTTATCCTTAAATGCCTCCAGCGCAGCCATCGGCGAACAGAAACCCTACATGGAACAGCCAAATGCTCCCTTGGGCACCACGTGCAGCCCATGTCTCTGAGATGCCAAGCCTGACCTCTTCACTTCTCTGTGTTTTAATGCAGTTATTCTTAAAATAAACCAGCTGCCTCTAATAATATCAGCAAACCCCCAATCTTAATGCTTCTTGTAAGTATTTTGCAGCTTGCTGTTAATTCCTGAGCAACCTCCAGAAGAGCTGAGTGGAGGTATCTCTACACGAGCATTATTTGTGGCAGGGATTGCAGGTTGGTTATGCTCTGGCTGCCAAACATCTACGTTCTTTATCCTCCTGGCAGCACTCCCGTGATGGAGAAGTGGGATTAGCTCTGTGTTTTAATGTGAAGAACTGGGGCATAAAGAGAGAGAGATAAAGGCCTGTGGTTACATGGAAAAGGCATGGCGGAGGCAGCCCTTAGCACGTGGGTAAATAACAAACCACCCTTTCTTGGACTTTGCTACTTACAGACAGGATTTCTGAGAGCTGGGATGTGTCTTTCCTGTTAGAGGATGGCAGATGAAGGGGAGCATCCATCCATGCCTTGAATAAGCCATCCCCAGGAAAATGTTCCTGAGACTGTGTGATTGCTGGCTCCCAACCTTCACATTTCAGGGCTCTAAGGGAAACAGAAGGCTTTGCTCAGTGAAAAAGTCTGGGAAAGCCACATTCCTGCATTGCAGCAGACCTGTTGCTTACCTTGGATTCACACCTTGCTTGAGATGTGAGGACTTCTCCTTCTTCTCAGCTGTTACTCATCTATAGCTTTCTCAAAGATAGCTGCAAAGTTGTAAGGCTGATTGGCAGTGTAAAGCCAGAAAAGAGGAATAACTCCCCAAAGAATTTCTAGGCTGGCCTCATTGACAACCAGGCTGCACCTGGTCCTCATTTAATTACCTTTTACACAGAGCTTCAAGTCGCTCTTCAAATGAATTATAAGTCTCAATATATCTTTTCTAGTAGGACTAAAATTATATCTATTCCTAATATCCTGTCTCCTGAGAATAGTGAGTAGATTTTTAGAAAGAAAATATGACAGCATAATACAAGAGAGATAACTCCAGGTGCCATTGGTTGTGAGATTTCCCCAACTGGAAAACTTCTTGTGGACCTTTGTATTCAACAGACACTGAGAAGTGTTGAGTAACAAATTCAAAAAATTATCCAAGTTCTTTTTCCAGCTCTTTTTGTCCTCTGTAAAAACCCTATTCCACATAGCTTGCCACCATGACAAGCATGCAGGAATCAGATCTGAATGCCTGGAGGAACATAGGAAGCATTTGTTGAAAAAAAAGAAGTCCATAGATAACTGCTAAATTGGAGTACAAGATCATTAGTATTCTCTAATAATTAAGACTAATCTTTCAACTTACTAGTAGAAATGTATTTTAAGATGGGACTGGAATTAAAATGAGGCAGCAATTATCTGTTTCAACTCAGAAAATGCACTTCAGATGGGATTGTGGTCATGGAAAACTGTGAAGACAACTGACAAATTATTGGATGAATGACATATTGAAGTTTATGGGTTTTGCAAAATAAAGCGTGCCCAGGAAGAAAATAGAAAGAGCACTGAATAAGTTGGTAAAGTCTGTATTTATTTACTGTATTGTTATTGTTATCATAAATAGGCATAAATTATAATCCCAGATTCAAGTAGCTGTGAATGAAGTTCCATCATTTGAAAATAGTCAGCACAGTCCTCCCATTATGCTTTCTTAGTATATATTGGAAATAATCCCATGCCACCAGTGCAGTACCCATGGGAGTGTAGGGCTGTGAAAACTCGGGTCTTTTCTAGTTTTACCTTGGATAGCCTTTGAGTTCTTTAATTTTGCACACTGATTGTACCTCAGATCTAGATAGAAAACAATAATGCACTCATGTTTGACCAATTGGATCAAATTATAGTGTAAACCCAGAAGGAATAATCTACTTAAAATTGACATTGATTTGGCAGAAATACATTTTCTTTTTTTTGTGGTTGCTTTAGCATTGCAGATGAAGAGAAGGATGTGCAAATAAAGAGATCTGTTTTGCCATCTGTAGTTTAAGTTCTTCCTGCCAATGCCACATGCAGCTTAAAGATGTTTATTAACTTTCGAAAGGATTTTGTAAGGACCTATTTACACTTGAACTATTCTTCTGAAAAGAAAAAAAAAAAGAAAATCTATCAATTTTTAATTTGGCATGTTTCAAAATGCTAGGAAAAACTATACTCCCTTTGTGTTTCAGAAGAAAGCCAGTAGGTGTTATCTGGTTCCCTGAGCCAGCTTAGTGGGAAGTCTTGAACTTTCTAATGCAAAGAAAGGTAATTTGTTAGAATTTGTGTATTCTGTTACTGATGGGAACTACGTCCTTCCATTTTTAATGTCCTGGATACTCCTTGAAGAAGGCCTATTCAGTGTTCTGTACCTCTCAAAACCTGTCAAGGCTTGAGTCTGTACTTCTGAAAACAGCTTGCTGGAAATTTCCCAGCGAAACTGTTCTTGATACAGAGCTATTTTTGACTGATATTTTTTTTCCTGAAAATGCCTGCTTTCTGTGGAGAATTCTGGTGGTTACTTAAAGACTTCAGCTGAAATTTCTGTCAATCATGTACAGTTTTGTAGGCCAAAACTTGAAAATTTATGTGAGGAATATCTCAAACCAGCTGTAGTGGTGAGCACAGGGGAGGATTCCACATTTTTCATGAGGTGGGATGCTTCTTAGAAAGAAAATCTATCCTTGTGCTACTAATATTATACCTACAAAGCCTGATGTAAGCAGAACTACCTGTGATCTTTTTGACATGAAATAAATTTGTCCTCTTTGTTGCTGTTTATTTTTAATGGCAAGATAGATTGGCCATCAAAGTTAAGTAACACAAACACTTCTGTAACTTTGCCACCCCCAAACAGAAACTGTTAATGTGTCATTTGAAGTAGAAATAGGGTCTGTTTGCAGTAATTGCATCTGGTATCCATCAGTGTGTTTCATTAGTAACACCATAGTGAGGAATGGCTGAGGTTATTGAGCTGCTTCTGCAAGTCTCAATACCCTCAAGCAGCACTAAGAGGCAGCTGCCTTCTGTCACTCGTGGCACAAGTGGGTAGAGAGGCAAAACTGCAGTTACAACATGGTAGGAGCTATAATTATTTCCTCTCTGATCTGTAAGTCCTTCCCTGTGTGCCACCATCCAGGAATGTATCCTCTTATTATGCCTAATTCAACTCTTTCAGAAGAAATTAAAAAAAAAGTTGAAGAATAATTAGGTTTAATGATTTGTTGCTGGTATTTAAGATGCATCTTTAAATTATCTATGCTCAGGAGAATGCCCTAAAATACTTCAATGAATTCTAAGCTGTCAGTTCTTATCAGTGGGGTATGTTTACTTCTAACTCTTTAATTTTTGCATTTCAGAGGAAAATGTAAAAAAAACCTATAGAAGGAGCTGCTAGAGTTATTTTCCCCAGTGATGATCTGATTTTTAGAATTCCTTATATCTGCCAGCCTGAGTGTATGTCCCTTTCCTACTCTCCTCTTGTCCAGACCCTCAGAGTGGTGCAGAGTTTTCACAGATCCTTTTTATTCTATCTCTAATTTGCGTGCTGACTCTGTGTTGGAGGGACCTTGGTGATTTACTGATACCAGAAAATGTTGGTAAAGCACCAGTGCTGGTGCAATATGGCAAAGGATTGTCCAGCTGTACAAATTGCTGTGATGTCCGGCTGATGTAGGACATGATCTGCAGGATCATCTTGCACATGAAAATACTAAATTTGAAAATTATTGAGAAGTAGTTCAGAAAACTTTAGGAAAACTTTCAGAAAACTTTTTATGCAGTGTTAACTCCCTTTGTCCAGTGGTTTAGAGGCTTCTCAAAATTAAAGGTCTTCCTCAAATTTTCCACTGAGCTCTTACAATGCCCTGTCATCAAAAGATCCCCATGCAGTCAGGAGTTTCTTGATCTCCAGGAAATATCTGTAAATTCTCCCTTGTTTCTGTTTTCAGTTTGGAATTGTTCCTCTACAGTAGGACTTCCAGGGAGTTTGATTTTGGTCCAGACTAAAATCCCCATGATGAGAGGGAGGGAAGGGGCTATTTCAGTATTTCAAGCTTTTGATTCTAGTCTGATTATTCAGAGAAATGGCTGATGGTGAGTGAGTCTATCCTGTGTCCACCATAAAGCCAATACCATTCTGTGAGCTTCCTTCTTCCCTGGCAAGGAAAGAGGAGGAAAAAAAAAATCAGAGACAGGCAAGGAATTTGGCTGGTATGCCAGGAAGAATACTCAAGCAAAAGTAATTAAGCTCATATATTACTCTTTTCAGACTTTAATGTTTCTCGGAGTCATTTTTTATCTACTGAGTGTACTGTCACAGCACCAGAGATTTAACTTTTACATATTTTCATTATGTAGTCTTGTGCAGCTCTCACTGATAACAGTAATTTGAAGTGTCAGTGCAGCTGATGAAATCAGATGGGCCATGAAGCTGTTTGAAAGGTGTCACTGGGATGTGTAATGTATTTTTTTATTTTGCAGTTGCTTCATAAAAATTTAAAAGCAACGCAAGATAATGTGTATTTGTTCTTTCAGTAATACAAATTGTTCTGAAAGATACTTTTGTATTTGTATTATATACTTGTAGGGGTGAATTAGTTACTTTCAGTAATGAAAAATTACAATCCACAAAGAATTTTGTGGGGTACTCTGGATTTAGGACTAGGTTTTTGAGGATTGTTCAACATAGCTGGGTCACAGAATTTTCCAAAAATCTGTCTTTAAGTGTCACAACAGGAGCTGCCAAGCATTGAGCACTTTGAGACCCAGACCCTTTTGTGGTTTTTTAAAACTAAAAATTAGTGAGCTGTTTTAAAAATCTGTTTTTCACCTTGTGTATTTCCTTTATCATGGGTAAAGTCTCTATGAAAGAAGACTAGAATCGATTAAAACTATTTTTCCTTTTAATTAAATGTGATACTTCTGGTGTGCTCCTCCATCCCTCTCCCAATTATTTTAGAAACAGCAGGAGACTATTTTCTTGGAAGTCTGGCCCTCAGTATTCATTTCTTTTGATTCTATGCCATTGCTTTCATGGTCCATTCCTAGATGTACACAAGGTAACAGTGGGCAAGAGAAATCCATATGTCATTTTAAGAAACATGCCCTCAGAAGATAAAAGTTTCCCTCTTCCAGTTCTCCCTTAGTAAAGGCTGTAGCTTTGCTTTTTGATATACATTTTGATACTGCTTAATTTTCCTGTAGTAATTAGGAGGGAATGACTTTTTTATTTCTTAGAGAATGGTCAGGAAGGAAACAACACTACAAGGTCCTGCAGAGTCCCTGTGGAAATGGTTACAAAATCAGGTCTCACATTGACCATACAGACAGGAGAGGGGAGACTCCTCAGACATTTTATGTTCTTTTATGTAGTGTTTTCAGTTTGCTCTGAGTCTCTGTTGAAGAGCTCTGCCTCTCAAACACAAGCAGTGTTGCACAGATGTCTTTTGGTTAAGAGGCAAATAACAGAAGTCCTTTCTTATTCCATATTTCGCTTTATTTGCTAACTCCCTCACCAACAGTCTTTAGCTGAAGAATTGCCTGTCCACAAGCTAACATGCTGTTTCAGCTTGATTATGTACAGAAAATGGCAAGGGCAATGCCTGGCATTTTAAATTGCTTTTCTGCACTCCCTAGCTAGGTATTTTGCTATTCAAAAACAACAACAACAAAAAAATTTAGAGGAAGTATAGCTGAGGTAAGAGGGTTCAGTAGATGGGATACCTCCTTTTGACGCCGCAGAACCAAATATAATTCTCTTTTTTTTCTTCATGTTTCCTGGAAAACCTTCAGCAACTTCTAAAATCATTATGACACATTAGCTCAAAAATGTGATGGGAAATGTAGGTGCTAGCTAGACATGGCTTCCACACCTTACCTCCTGTCACCTACGGAGAGAAATTATTGGTCTGAGGGAAATCAGAGTCACTTGTCACGCTTTTAAAAGACAATGTGTAGAGCATTTGCTGGTGCAGCTGAGCCAGGCCCTGTAAGGTTCAGGTGCTCAGTAGGACTTTCAGTCCTTCTTTGATCCTGAGTGACAAGGATAAAGTAATGAGGACCACATAAATATAAGGCTGCTTCTCCTTTCACAAGAACCATGGAATAGAAACACATATTTAATTTATCTGTAAGTAGTTTCTGACTCATTATCAAGAAAGGCCCATTGAGATGAGATATTTAATGAGAATGACCATGGTAATGTTCCCAGTTCAAAAACAAATAGGTAAAACCTGTAGGGGAGAAGTATTTCCAAATTCCTGAGAGTATTAGAAACACTGCAGTGGAAAAAATAATGAAAATGACTTGACAGAGGACTGCTAACTACAACAGACTTAAATAACAAATGGACATATCATAAAAAAAAAATCAATACTCAGAAACACGTAAAATAGAGATGGAGAAGATATATTGGGCCATATTCTGCATCTCCTGCTAGAGTACAATTGTTCACTGCAGTATATCTTTAGTCTAGTGTAGCCTTAAATTGTTCAAAGCAAAGGAAATTCCTCTGCTTCCTTTGGGAGTGTCTGCCACGGACTTAAGAGCTTGCTGTCAAGGGATGTTTCCAGACATTTAACCTAAATTATGCTCATTTTCCAACCATTAGTGCTGAAGTTCCCTCCTTGGTGTTTATAGCTCTCAGAAGGACCTTGCCATCACACTCTCTTCAACACTGTTTGCCCCTTATAGAAACAAAAGGGAAGTCTCTGGAAACTGATGGGGAATGAGAGGGCAGGGGGGTTGCCAGTCCATCCTGGTTGCTCAGACAGCCATGTGCACACATCTACACTTGCACCTTTCCCTGTTCCTTGGTTAGTACAGCACCTTTCCAGTAGGATGAATAACCTGCAGGGCTGTGTGGGACCATACTGCTTCCGAAAAATAAAAGTACTAGAGGTATCCCTGCCTGGCATTGTGTACACTTACCCAAATTGGGATGTGCAGAACCAGAGTGTAACAAGGTAAACAAAGGCATGGCTGCTGCTGTCCAAGTTTTTCAGGATGCTCTGAGAGATGGGTATCTCTAAGAAATTCTGTAGATCTTAATTTTGTGTAAGAATGCATGGTACATTTTGGTTAACACCTTCTTGTATGAGAAACAATCAGCAAAACAGAGGTATGGAGAGGACAAACCTTCAGGGAGTGTGGGTTTATGTTGGAAGAAATATCTTACACTACTCCATCCCTCACACTGGTTCTCTCCAGAAATTCTGTGGGCCTTCAAACTAAATTATTTTAAAATTGCATCTGTAACCTCTTTCCAGGACCTGTCCCACTTATCCATTCACACTGTTACTCTGAAGCAGGTCAGTGTCAATGTTTTGGCACTTGTTTAATTTCACTGCACCTCAACAGGGTATCTCCTTGTATTCAGTTAGACAAAGTGTCAAAAGCGTTCCAGTGACAGGTAACAGCACACACACAAAGTGCAAAATGTTTCCCTTGTCTTGAAACCTTCCCTTTAAGATGCCCTTTTTCCCCCCAGATGCTTTCACTGACTTTAAATGCCTTTAGCTCCATCCCATCACACTAATTTCCTGTGCCTTAGAGTCTTGCTGCCAGATGAGGACGCTGGACAGTGGGATTGGAACCTTCCCCCTCCCTGACTCCGGGAACCGATCGACGGGGCGACATATTTCTAAGCAAGAATCAGCCTTGGAAATGGGAGTCTTTGCAGCATCTGAGCAAGTTCTTCTTTCAGCTCCTTCAGTAAAAGCCAAAACTCTTGAGAGAGAAGTGCCTTCAACAGCTAAGAGCCAGGAGTCTGTGGAAAGCATAATTAGCCACTCAACATCTGATCCGGCCATGACTGCCAAAGGTATACGACCTTTTCAAAGTCACCTTCCCAAACCAGCTTCCTCAGGTAAAATGTCAATTACACTGAAAATCGCATTATTTCTGCCTTGGCCTCTGTTTTGATTAGCAGAAATCCTGTAATAAAGGCAATTGATAACAGAAATGCTAAATGCGGAGCAGAAGATACTCTTTTCATGAATGCATAAGGTTAACAAGTTTGTGACCTGAGCCATATGGAAATTTTGTTATACATAATGCTTATCTGAGAAAGAAAAAATAGTTTAGCTCTTAAAGCCTTTTCTCAAGAAACAGTACTTGAAGAAATAAAACATATGCCAGCCTTGGAAGTTGACTTGAAAAAGAATACGGATGTTCAGCAATATTCAGGATCAGACTGAGAGTACAGAGTACAAAGCACAGCCATGTTGTGACATAGAAAAGATATGTTCATAAAGACTTGCTTTTGATACTGGATTTGAACTAAAGGCTCATTTGGCCTCGATGCATAAATTCTGTCCCACTGAATATACAGCCTTGACCTCCAACAAGGCTCTCATTACTACCTCATGCAAACACATCTCTATATATGAATATGAAATACCTGACTTTTTCTTAGGAGCTACGTGTGTGTTTAAGGTAGAAAACAAGAGCTGACAAAGGTATAAAAGGACTGGCAATCCATCGAAGCTCCAGCAAATAATTTTGTATCAGTATATAGTTCCACTGAAGTCTGTGCATTTTTTATAAACAAACATTGACTATTTATATAAGTTTTTGAAGACTTTGGAGTTATTAATATATATGTTAATAGCATTAAAAATCATGTAGGATTAACAACAGGGAAATTTTCATAGTCAGCATGACAGATACAGCACAAAGCGCAGTAAAAGTGATTAGTTTAGTGGAGAAGGGTATTGTTTTATCTTGACCAAATGCAATGTCACTTATTTATTGGGGTTATGGTGATTAGCACTTTGTCAGCCCAGTTATTGCTGCTGTAAAAGTTGTATTTAACTTGCATAAATCTGTATCACTCTATCTATAAGAGACATTCTGTGTAATTAGCATGTAAGGTTAAATATCAAGTTTGAGCTTAGCTTAAGGCCATCAAATATATGTTCTGCTAATGAGCTGACATATATTGAGCCTAGGAGGAAAGAAGCCTCTCTTATATGTTCATAGGGTGCATAACAGAAGGTTTCTAATTAAACATCTTAGAACTTAGTTGATTTAGCAATATTCCCAGTGCAGTGTCGTAATGGTATAATAGACTGCAAACACACATTGCATGCTTTATTGCAGACTCCCCTGCTTGTTTCAAATCAAAGCTAAATAAAAAGATATTTTAATACTTAGTATTTTTTAAATAAGTGTACTGTTAATTAATGACACAGCTAAGAAGGATTCCAAGAGAAATCTTAGTTATAGATTATGTGCTACATGCTTGAATGGCCACATGTGTGACCTCAATTCAGCAGTGTGTTATAGAGTAGAGCCCATGATTAAACACTGTCATTATAACAAATTGAACAGAAACTGCAAGCGTTGAATTGCTTCATAAGAAGTCAGTAGCAGTAAGATGGTTCTGATCTTAATGCTAATATTCACTGCACCAACCTTGTAAGGTTTGTATCTTAATTAAATTGTCATGAAGAGATGTTACAAAAAAGTAGTATACATCAGATGATGGGGTCAACTCATTCTTTACTATACTATTTTCATTCAATTCTTCTCTCCCTCACTTTCTCATTCAAATTACAATTATCATTTTATTTCATATGCACTATATATCTTCTTTGATGTTCCGATTTTACATAGTGCAAATATAGCAAATAAAAAAGCTGGCTTTCTGCTAGAAAGGTACTTCCAATTATATTTATGTTAAAAGATTGTTCTCTGAGAACATGAAATGGCAGAATAGATCGTACAATGCCTATAAGTAGTTATTGAATGTTGTTTCTTTGTTGAAAGAGTATATATTTTATAACTAAAGAAGGGATTTAAATTCATGCCTTCGTCTTCTCTTGTTAACTGAAAAAGGATTTGGATGAAATTCTGCCACTTTAGTTAGAACTATTCCAGTAAGTTAGTAAGTTGTTCCTTTGAGTAATAAAATATTATTTGACATAATGAAAGTATCACAATTTGTCCCCCATTTTTACTGAATTATAATTGACACACTATCATGAAGATGCTGATGAGACCTAGAATTTAAATAACGTCTCTCTTAATTCAGGAATAATTAACCTTGCAAAGCAAAGTGAACAAGAAGCAAGCTCTGTGACCTCTGCCTCATTAGAACACACTGAAGAGACTGTAGAAAATAGAAAAGTTCTTCCAGAGTGGACCCCTAAGAAAACTACTAAAGCAAAGGTATAAGTTAAGAGGTGGCATCTCTTAAATGAGATGGGTATTGTGGCCAGTGTAGAGGTATCAGAAATGGCCAATGTTTTTAATATGGTGTAAAGAGTAGCTAACAATCTAACAGCTACATTTACTTCCTTACCCTTCATTTGCTATCTCATTATTTACCAGTAAAAATTATGCAGCACCTAAAGGTTCTTTGTCCCCCTGGTTATAAACATGTTTTAATTAAAATCCTCACAGGCACTTTTAGAAAAGGAAATGGAGACCTTTTACCCCATTCTTCTCTGCTAGAAAGTTGATCTCGTTTGTTGCTTTTAGTGAGATTCAGATTCTTTTCTTCCCCAGGCCTGGGTTTCCTTGTCTGTATGGCCGTGTAGTGTGAGGGTTTGAGAGATGTGCTATGGAAGTATTGTGAACAGGAAAATACTCTTGTAACAGGTTTCTGTGGGGCTGTGGGACTGCAGCTGGCTTGCAGTCTCTAATGCTGGGCATACCTGGCTGCATGCAGGTATCCTCAGCTCTGGTTCCCTCTCCACAGGTGTGTGATTCCTAACAAAGGGATGTCCTCCTGCATCAGTTAAAAACTGCAGCATGGATGGAAAGATGGGGAAATTAATATCCCTTTTAGAGAAACAGAATTAAAACCTCATTTGAGCCACTGGCAGGCAACTGGGGTAGGGGTAGTAGGTGGTATTTCTATATGCCATTACCTGAGCAGTATCAGGCTTAGCTTCCCCCTGTCTGGTTTGTGGGGTTTATTGTACTGAGCTGCTGCTCCTGAATGGTTTAAACCTTCAGGCCTTCCGTGATTAGAAGCAGTCCAGAGCTGTCAGTGTTCCTCTTTATTCCCAGAAGAAAATCAATAATATTGCTTCCTGGAAAGAACTGGCAGAGGAAACAGCTGGGAACTAGAGGCTCTCCAGTACTGTAGTATAAATACCAGGACAAGTGACATGAATTTAGGAAACAATTAGGATTTACTGGTGTAGAAATGGTGTGTTGTCTACTGGCCATCCTAACTGTCTCTAGAATTGCTTGCAGCAAACCATTTGTGGTGTGGTAATTTTGCATGTTACAGATAGACTGTACTAAACATACTTAAGATCTTCTAAAATTGGATAAAATTGTCTGAAAATGTTGGTAGAATCAAAAACAATGTTACAGTAGGGGAAAAAAATTTAAAACTTTAAAGTCAGGATTGTTTCTGCCAGACTGTCTTCAGGGGACTTAGCAGGACAAGAATGTATTATTTCCCCCATGTCAGACTGATTGTTACTTACTTGAAGGAGTTAGACTGATAATGCAGATTTCCCAGTTGAACTACCCATACTGCGTGAAGAATATAAAATGTGCTACTCCTAGCATTATCTTCAGCATTATTTTGATATATTTGCATTATCTGACTTGCTGCCATGCCCCTCTTTGTGCAGGACACAGCTCTAAGGGTGTGCACGTACTCAGCGAGCAGCACTGACAGTGAGCCAGAGCCAGAGTACGAAACCAGTTATTTCAGAACTGCAGAGGAGACTCTTGTGGAGCTAACAAAGAGCAACAGACAAGGTAATTGAAGATTTGTACATAAAGATGTATGTCCCTCATCCCCACACTGACTCAGCAGCAGATGGTGTCGTTCATTGAACTTTCTGTCTGGTTTTCACTTTCTAACCCCAAACCATTCTTCAGTCTAATTTTCCATTAGCTCTTTATTACCTTTTGCTTTTTATTATGTGCATATGCTTTTTCCCCCTCTTCCACAGTTTTTGCTCTTAGGGGCTTAACTTGTAGATTCTTATGGATAACTCTCTGCAGTGCAAATAAATATAATTACATTATTACAAAATTGAAAGTTGACTATAAATATAGTTTTCTTCTTTTTTTTCTTTTTAATTATACAGCCAGTTGAAAAAATGCAGCGATCAAGGCCACAATTTCCCAACCTCTGTATCAAGGTGATGTTGGTTATGGTGCCACAGTGAACTCTCACTCATTTTCCTCTGTGTATATATTGCAGCTTTCAAGTACCAAAGCTTTTTAGTGAGAATTGATGGCAATTCAGAATTTACTGAATTCCAGTAGATAAAAATACATTAAGTGAAGTTCTTGAGATAACAGTTTTCTGTGTGTTTAATAACCCAGGAAATTGCTGGCTTGTCTTGACCACCAGCCTGCTGTGCTTCGAGCCACCTTGCAGTGCCGATGTGTGCCCTGGGGGCGGCGAGGGGAGGGCAGCTCTGTCCTTGTCCTTGCAGCCCACGGATCCCCTGCAGGTGGAAAATTCTGGCGAGTGCAAAGGCCAGTGCAAGGTCTTGGCACCACCCTGAGAGCTGATCCCCTGTGCAGCCCCAAGACTGAGCTGGCAGAGATCAGCACCTGCAGCACCATCACTGCGGTGACGATGGCAAGGAAAGCACCATGGGTGGCTGGATGCTGTGCTCTTCAGTGTCTGCTGGGAGTTGGGCTCCAACATTTGGCATTCTCAGAGCTAATCCACTGCTTGTGATTCCGTGGGAGAGAGGAGAATAGGAAGCTAGGGCCATTTTTTACATTACTGCTGCAGCTTTGTGGGTTTTAATCTGTAGAAAATATTGCAAGTCATTTTAGTCAGCCCGTAAACACTTCTTTTTACAGATTTTGCTTTTTACAAACCATATTTCAATGCAATAAATGTGATTTCTTTAAAGAGGTAAATAAGCTTTTTTCTTTCCTGTATTGATCACAATTTGCAAAAAAAAAAAAGGATTTTTATCATGTGTTACCAGTTGCTTTAAATGGCAGCAGATTCCAAGTTTAATAATACCTAATCATGACTTGAGGTGACCATTTTACATAGAAATTCATTAGTTTTGTGTATATGCCTCACTTTTGAGCCAATAAGAGAATAAAATACATAATTGTGATTGAGACAAACAGAAGATCATGACACAAAAAAAGTATTTCTGCTGTGGTCGTTCCTCATAGTCAGGATTTCTGTTCTGTGCTCTCTAAATGCAGTTCTCACATCGTATTTACAACCATGCCTTATCCCATTCTGTGTTCAAAGGTCTGTGTCTTTATGCACACAAGTGATATAACCTCAAAACATCTGCGTGAGGCTGGGGCAGGGGCTCCAGCAAACCAATCCACAGAAAATATTTTTATATGAATAGATAATTACATTTATTAGCTGAGTCCCCAAACTCACTAGTTGCACAATTATAAAGTTGGAGTGATTTTCATTTTCTATTTATGAGCAGGGAACAGAAAGACTGAGTGCCCAATGCAAAGGCTATTAAAAGTCAATGATAAGACCTTTGTTGATTTAATGGGCTTAGCATGAGATTCCCAGTGCATTGCCCAATGTTACAGAGAAGGTCAGTAGAGTAACAGGGAATATGCCAAACATTCCGGATCCTTCTCTTCCAGCCATGAAAGTGTTTCGATTTCAATCTCATAAATTGGTTCTACCCTGGTGTGATTCTGTTGGAGGCAGACACACTCTTAAGGCTGTAGGTTGCAAGGCAGAGTTGAAGTTTATGTAACAAGAAGTGTGAGGAAAGGAGCTTGATGTTCATATAAATATCTGCCTCCTGTGTGCTTTCATGGAGCTGCAGAAAATTCCTTTTTATTATTTTCTACTGAACGACTTTTCAGCCTTGGACTTTGGAAACTGGGGCTTTATTCCTAATGTTGTTGTGCTACAGCAGGATCTAAATCAAGCACCACTTTCTTACCTTACTTGTGTATTTTTTATGCTGTTACATTCATGAACTAAAAATGTAGTGAAAAGGAAACAACTATCAAGTACAGTCAAACTGAAATATATGCTAAAGGAATTTAGCACATCTGCCATGTAGGTCTGTTAAAGGAGAAGAACAAAACCTTACGGCAAATAATTAAGTAGGAAGATCCCCCAAATTAACCATCTTGTCTATAATTTGAAAAGAAAGGAAATTAATTCTGTCTGTCTCTTACCATCTTCTCCATCTTGTATGTTAAGTATGAACAGTCCCCTGTGTATGCATTGGAGAATTAGAAGCTCGTATTTTTAGTGTTTCTATTGCACTGAAGTTCAGATACCTTAAAAAACACCTGAAATACATTTAAAAATTGTAAAATTACATTAAAATCTATGTAGACTGCATAATGATATTATTTGTTACATCTCTTGCAGCTGTGCAGGAAAAACAAAGTCATAGAAGGTCGTTCTTGGGCAACCCAATGTCGATTTTGGATTTATACCAGCACAGTCTCTATGGCCATTTTGGAGAGGATGGACCTGAACAATTAACACATTACAGTTTAATTGAGCAGCTGAGTGGAGCTTCCAGTAAAGACAGCAAGGGCAAGGAGAGCCCAAGTGTGAGTTACTGGAATTTTTATATTACTTCTCATTTTGTTCATTATTATTTTTTACTTTGTTTTTTTTCCTCAGTGTGTTGATTGATTACTAAAACCGGGCAGACTTTGAAAAAACAACAGGACCTGCAGAAGAGTAAAGATCTGAATATTTTTAGAACAGAATGTTACATTTGAATGCTCACCTGTCATAGAATTAGACTTCCAAAATTGACAAGTAGAGACAGGCTAGCACTTGTACTCCACCATTAGCGAGGAGTTGAAATTTAAAGCTAGCAAGTAAACACCAAATTTATCTTTTAAGGCTGCTCATTCACATATAATTAGATAGTTTATATAGAACAACATGTATTAAATGACTGAAAACTCTGAAGAAGTATTCCTGAAAATTTAAATGAAATTATGCTCTGGAAATCGCCTATCTTCTGGTCTCTTTTGAAATCTTGGTGTTAGCTGTGGAATTCCAGATTCGATGGTTTTAAACATTATTTTGATGAGGATCAGTCCTGATTTGATGGGTTGACCTTGATGCTAAACTGAAACAAATTTTTCTCCCCTTACTTCACATGAATTCACTTTCTTTTCTGTCTCTAAAAGTATTGAACCTGACATCACACAGTCTCAGCAACCCTGAAGAGGAACTTTTCAACCTGTTGTTTTCCTCCTCTGTTCTCATGCCTTCTCCTCTCATCATCTCACTTCTTTCCCTCTCTCCTTTGATCTAACAAGCCAATTTGTTTGAAAGTAGAGACATCCAGTCATGATCCAGTGTAATCATTTTGCCTCCGTGTTCTGTCTGTTTCCCCAGCTCTTCTTTTTAGACACAAGGTCTTTTGTTTCTGTGTGTAGCACTCAGCACCTTCTGGGAGTGTTACACTATAAACAAAGGTGGTAGCAGAAAATAAGGAATGAGCTGCTGGTTTGTAATTTGCTGGTGTGGTGCATAAATGAAAAAGAATTTTTATCTCTTCCCAGAGCCCAGTTTTCAGTTTCAGGAAATGACTGTGCCTTGTAATGTCAGAGGTGATTAACTCTAACCAAAGTTAGAGTCTTGGAGCTTTCAGGAATCTGGGCCAAATATGCAGAAGGAATATGAAGAGCAAAATGGCAGTGGCCCTGTTTATTCCAACTCTGCTGGCATCAAAGTCCTGCTTAACTGAATATTAAATTGACCACAAACTTCAAAAGAAAAATCCTGAAATGCATGTGCCTCATTTCCCAATCAACCCAATTTCATTAGTACCCAGAATAGGATTCAATTTTAATATATGTGGGTCATATTAGAAAGAACAATTTTAAATAATCTGGCTTCATACTTGGGAAGGAAAAAAAAGGAAAAAAGGCAGCAGAAGGGTGTTAAAAAGAATACGTGAAAGAAAATAATTTGAGCATCCACTTAATTCCTCATCTTGAACATCCAGAAATTCATAGCTTAATTATGTGTAGGAGATGAACTATATATGTGTGCATATATATATATATGTATATAAAAAAACCCTATAAAAATCAGTTCTGCCTTCTGAAGGCCAAGGTCTTTCAAGGTCTTTTGCTATTAACAGAGCAATTAGAGTTGGTTCCAGTCTAGAAAAGTGACTCAGAGTTGCGTCTACTTTTAATTTATTCTTTTCGTGTGTTCCTTGTATATGACATCTCTGCAATGTGCCCCATCATCCTCAAAACCTAAACAAAGCCCACTGAACTGTAAAACTCCATCCTTAAACTAAAGGGCACCAGGTGTATCTCAGCCAGCACCAGAATTTTTCATGCATTATGTTGGGGAGCTCTTGAGCTTGCTTTTTAAGGATCTGAAATAGCTTTGCAAACAGCATTGCCTCTCCCTGAATGGCAAAAGCTCAATAAAGCACTAGAGGTTTGCCTATTAGCATTAAACTTTTCAGAATGACAAATGAGAGGAAGTAACCATGAAAAGCAGGCTGCCCTGAACTCCTTGTTTGAACCAGTACAGCAAATTTTTCTGAGCTGTAGTTTGTCCAACCCAAGAAGATCCACAGTCTGTTTAAATTAGAGCTGCATGATCTGCAGCATTACCCACAAAAAGAGGGAACACCAGAAGCAGAGGGACTTATGGCCAACAAATATTAAAAAAAAAAAAAAAAGATAAATTTTGAGGGGGGATTAATGCAGCTTTCATGCAGAATATTTGGCATTTTGAACAAGGAAATCGTACAGGCTTTGAATTTAATTCCCAAGGGGTGTTTGTCAAGCCTTTCAAAAAACCAAACAAAAGACGGGTGTCAAAAAAGCGTCGTGATGGGCGAAATGAGTTTACAGTGCCTGTCTGGAGAGCAAGTGTGCAGTGACAGTCTCTGAGCCCAATTAAATTGGGCTGTGCAGCTCCAGGATGGCAGTGGTTCAGACTGGGGGCTCTAATGAGACAGTCAGGAAACTCTCTTAGCCCAGACTTGTCATTTGATTTGTCTCCTTCCCAACCAGTGCATTCACCAGCATTACCTCCAAAGTTTATACACAGCAAATTTCACCAGCAAAAAAGTACTGTACAGGAGCTTCAGAGGAGAAACAACTGATGGGCAATTACTGTGATAAAGGGACACTGCAGGGACTGTTTGAGGAATCAAAAAGGGCTTTTAGACATTGAAAGGAAAAATACTTACTGTTACAGCCTTAAACAACATCCTGGCTAAATTCTCTTAGCATTAAGACCAATTTTACGTTACTTTTATTTTGACCTGATAAACATATTCTGGAATTATGTCATCCTTTGGCACACTGCAGAATTTTGGACAAGGAAAGCAAATCACAATTTCAAAGAAAGGAATAAAACGCATTGAATCGTTAGCAGAAAACTTTCACTTAAATTAACAGCCTTGGTGTATTTTCCTCATGTAGAATTTTCACAACAAGAAACATTCATTTTTGTGTTTATCAAATGAACTATTTTTATTTGAACAGAAACTCCTCTGATCTAATAAAATATATACAGCACCTGATCCAAAGTCCAGTGCAGGCAGCCCATGGGAGACACCTTGTCAGTGAAACTTCACTGAGCCCTGCATTAAACAGCTGTTCCTGTTCCTTGCAGCAGACACTGGGAGAGCCCTGAGCTCTTTGCCAGGGTCCTGATTGTTACCACGTTCATGCAATGAAAAAATAATTTCATGTTTCATCAGTTAATTTACTGTTTAGACTTTAAAAGCTCAAGTGATTTTTTCCTTACAAGAATTGAGAAAACAAGATGAATTTCCCTTCCCCAGGCCCATTGTTTATTAACATATTTTATAATCAAACAGGAACCATTTGGAGAAGTTACTGAGTTGGTCAAAGATTTTATTACTAAATCATCCTTATGGTCCTAAAGAATTATTAAAAATATGTTTACTTCTCTGTCATTAACCAACCATGACCTATTCTACTCTGTCATACAGCCCTTCTTGCTCTCTTTTGTCCCTATTACTCAATTGGAGTCACCATCAAGGCTTGCTTGTGTTTCAAAGCATGACTTGAGCACTTTAAAGAAAAGATCCCTTATGGAAAGGGTTGGTACCCATCAGAAGCTTCTAATTCCCTCTTGTTTTCCCCCAGTTGTGATGAGATACGTAAGAAATCTGACATTTCTGGCACAGCTACCTTGTTAATTGCATGGGCACTTAAACTGAGGAGCTCATTTAATGAAAAGAGTCTTCTCTGTGCAGTGTGAAGTTATGGCTGTACCCACCACAGCAGAGTTCATGTGTGTGGAACAGATGATTCATGAATGAGATCAAATCCCCGTGTCTGGAAATTCAAGTAGACATTAGAGATTGCTGGTAAATACAGGCCAAGGAAAAATTAGACATTTTGCTGCTGTTTAGGCTGCACTTACAAATAGGACTGACCTGGCGGCATTCCCAGATAAACTCAAGGATTTTACAGCTGAGTAAGCTGATTGGGAGTTAATGCTGTATGATTGACTTGTTGTGCTCACAAGCCTCCTATTAGCAGAGGAGAATGCCCACAAAAGGACTAGAAACAGAACTGAGTCTGGTAATCACACAACACTTGCCATCCTCAAGGATCTCCGAGCATTAAGCTGATACTAGAGAGGGTGTTCCAGCCTGGCTGAATTACAGCATGACTTAGAGCAGCCCAGACACCTCTGCAGGCTACACTAAACAAGAGTGAGGGGAAAATAAAGACAGGCCTGAGCTGCTTCTTCTCGCTCCTCATCTCCTGCAGGGGTCAGTAAGACTTGAGCTAGGATATGAACTGGCAGCAGTACTGAGGGTACTTTGCAGTGTTCACCTCTGCAGGCAGATCTTGGAGAATGTGCCAGAAAAGTTTGTGTGCCTGATTTGGGTTCTCTGAGACCCTTTCTGAAGGTGCCTTTTTCTCTCTCAAAGAGAGAAGCTCTTTGGCTCTTAAATTAAGTCTCTCTCTAAAAAGGTTCTCTGTATTTAAGTATTTGAAGTAGTTCTGGGGGGACTGTCTGCGCTCTGCTTTCACAGAGAATTAATTTTTTTCACATTATCAGATATTCTTAGGGAGGGATTCTGCTTTTCACATGTGGAAAAGCCTAAGATAATGATTTTAGTCCAATTAGCACTTGGGAAGAGCTGTATCCTAAGACCTTGAAGCAGAAAGGAGATATTGCCCTGTGGAACTACTTTCTTCCTTTCCCCTGACCAGCAGCTGCCTTATCCTTAATACCAAACTTTCAACCCAAATTTAAAAATAGGAACCTTGCCCCAAACTTTTGTCTTTGGAGAACTAATAAAAATCAGCTGCTGCAGCTACCATCTGTATTTGGGAGAGTGAAACCACATCTCAGTGCACTCTCCAGTGAGAACTAAATAATTACTTTCCTTTTACTTTCATAATAATATGAGTACCTGCATCTGGGGCAGCACTGGGTGATATTTGGCCAGTTGCTGGGCCAGGAGGATCTGTTTTGCTGTCTGTAAATTGGTGACAGCAACACCTATGTCATGTTACAACCAGAAGAAAACAGCAAAAGCTCCTGATGCCCTCAGTCTTAGCTTGTTTTGTACAATGTGTGTGTCACTGCAAATATAGAGTTTGAAGCAGCTCTTACAAATTATTATACTAGAAAGTAATGGAAGGTAAAAGAGGTCCCTTGTCAATACGAGAAAGCATCTAATGGGCTGGATCAAATGCAGAAATTAGGTGAGAGTAGGTTTCAGTGCACTAATTGTATAATTCAGTTTACTGCATATCAAGCACAGAAACCTCACTTCCTCTTTGCTCTTTTTCTTGCCAGGCTTAAGAGAGAGGAAGATGATGAGGTAGGGAGGGAATCAGCTTTGTTTGCTTTCCTAGCCCTGATGAACCTAGGATATTAAGGAAGAAATGGCCACTGTACAATCTGTAGATGGGGAATAAGCCTGCAGTCTCATTCACCCATCTTTGGTGTTTGAAGATCATTGCTTTTCTTTCAAGTAAGGACTGAATATAACAAATCATTGCATATGTTTAGGGAGGTGATCTAGTAATGTAACCATTTGGTGATGTTAATGCTCAGCACCACCATGTGATCCCTGAGCGTGGCCTCGTGGGGACCTTTGAGCTGCACATTTCCATTTGTCAAAATTGCCTCAACAGGATTTTCCTGCAGACAGGATTGGGGCTGCAAGACTTCCTTTCAGTGTAATCAAAGGGGTTTGATCCTCACATGAGTGGTGCAATACTTGTGCCATCAAAGCAGGGACTGTCTGAGTAATTGCCCGAGTTGATGTAAGACCCATGTCTGATATCAGGGGAATTCTACAGGAGTATTTGACAACGTGACAAAAACCACAGAGCATGGTCTGATAAGAAAACAGATTTGACCGTACCACCCATGGGAATAATTCAGAATTAAACATATTTTTTCTAGCCTAAAGTCTGATTCAGCTCATGTGGGGAAACGTGAAATTAGAAATAGGCTAAGACATCTGCAGACACCAACAAATCACTTGTATCTGTATGTTTTTTCCCCTCCACAGGACAAGTTCACATTCTAAGATCTGCTTCCAAGCCTTATATTCCCAATGAGGTCTTTATTGTTTCTAATACCTTGCCATCAAAGTTGCCCCCAAAAAGTAAAGTGAAGAGACAGCAAAACAAGCAATTTGAAGCCTAGCTAGGCAGTCTTCTGGGACCAAAGTCTCACTTGACACACATCACTTAAGAGAAATGTTGTGTGGTGTGGAAGAACATCCTTCCTCAGCCAGCCTGAGGAAGTTGATTGGCAACAGTAAGAAGCTGCAGTTACACAGAGACTCATTTCTCTCCCTATGCCTTCTAGGTAAAACAACTGAGGTTTCTTATGCTGCTGAGAGTTTCAGTAAAAAAATTGTGCAATGGAGAGTGGCTCAGCAAGGAGGATGATAGCATTCTCCATAACTTTCTTGACTTTTTAAAAGGCAAAACAACATTTGGAACGCAGTGTCCACCAGAGAAAATAACTTTTTTAATGGTGTGCAAGGGTCATTTTTAGGGAAAACATAACCCTAAAAAAAACCTGGAAGGTGTTATCTGCTGAAGCAGTTCTGCTTCTAGTATTAATGGCCTCTGTAGTTTCAGTACTGTGCCACCAAACCCCATTCTGACTAGCCCTCCAGCTGGTATAAAGGCTATTTTATGTTTGGTTAGTGTATTTATGGGGATGGGTAGGTGGCGACATTTTAACTCAAATATCTTTTAGCACATAGTTTTAAGAGTATTTGGGTATCAGTGAGGGACAGAGAGTCTTTGGCATAGTAGAGCAGGCTGTGTGGCATTTAAAACACATGGTTTGCAAGGCTAGCAGGGGAATGGTTTGGATGTGAGTCTGAGAGAAGACGAGGAGGAAGTGGAAAGCAGGAAAGCCGAGGACCTCAGGCACGGCTGGGCACGTAGGTGCAGTTCCAGTGCCCCTGGCACAGTGTCACCGAGTGCTAAACGCCCCAGTCGCTCCCAGCACCGAGTGAACTGTGCCTGTGTGGCTTGTCAAATGCCACATGCAGATGTCTGGGCTTGTCTGATTTAAAGCAGCACACCGAGATGTCCTGTGGCCACAGCTGGAGCGTTGTGCTCACTGAACCCCTTTGGCACTGTGAGGAGGGGAGAACTTTGCCCTTTCTGAGTGGGAAAACTTGATCACTGGAGCAGAAACCTCATATCCTACCGTCTCAGCAAGTAATTTCAAATTACAGAGAGAAGCTTTTCTTTTCAGCATGTGGGAGCTGCGTAATCACGTTACACACCGGCCCAGATGTTGCAGAAAGCCCTGCAGTTCATTTGCCAGAGCCCCTGAGCGTTGGCCCAAAACTGCTCGTGTGTGAGTGCCCAGAGCAGCACAGAGTAGCAAAGAGCTGTGCAGAGCAGCACAGAGCAGCACAGAGTAACACAGAGCTATGCAGAGCTGTGCAGAGCAGCACAGAGCAGCACAGAGTAACACAGAGCTATGCAGAGCTGTGCAGAGCTATGCAGAGCAGCACAGAGCGGCACAGAGCAGCACAGAGCAGCACAGAGCTGTGCAGAGCAGCACAGAGCTGTGCAGAGCTGTGCAGAGCAGCACAGAGCAGCACAGAGCTGTGCAGAGCTGTGCAGAGCTATGCAGAGCTATGCAGAGCAGCACAGAGCTGTGCAGAGCTCATTTACAGGGAGCCTGCCCCGGCACAGTGTTAGCTCTGCTGTGGTGGCCTGGGTACCCCAGGACATTTCTCAGCAGGGCTGAGTAGCTGCAATAATTCGGGTGTGGGTAAAGACCCCTGACCCCCTCGCTCACTGCAGCCACATCCCCAGCACTCCAATGTCTATTTGCCTTTATAACTGGAGATTACATGTGGATTTAATAGGCACAGGGGCTCTTAGATGTAAGTAGGAAGATCCTTTAGTCTAATAAGAACCAAAAGTACGTACGGAATAAAAGTATCATTTGCTAGTGATTTCCCCAAGTGGAAAATGTTCTGGGCTATTTTTCAGAGGTTTGACAGATGGAGCTGATGTGATTTGCAGCACGGCCCAAAGTGCACTCATGTTTCTGCCATTTGTAACCAGGCGCTCTTCAGTCCCCCATCTTTGGAAATAAAACTGCAGGTTTCATTTCTCTC
Organism: Ifrita kowaldi; assembly: GCA_013398055.1. Classification (NCBI taxonomy): domain Eukaryota; kingdom Metazoa; phylum Chordata; class Aves; order Passeriformes; family Cinclosomatidae; genus Ifrita; species Ifrita kowaldi. Next base: position 702,738 of record VZRS01009826.1, read on the forward strand.
GCTGTAGAATTGGAATATTATAGTAATACTGTGGGCCAAAATGGAATTCAGGGCACATTAACAGCAAAAAATGATAAATATTAGTAAGCATGTGAGGTAGTGTAATTGTTGTAATGGCAGAAATGATATTAGTAATAAAAGAAAAAGCTAAAAAATAGATTGGATCCAATAAACATTGGATTGCTCAATCAAGATACGAGCTGTACGGCACAGAGGTGTATTCAGTGAGCTGTTTGTTTTCTGAAGCTGGAAAATATTTTGACTCCAAGAGGAGCATGTGATTAGCAGAGTTAAATGAGATGAATAACGCTGTAATATTTTTGTGAATTGTTTTTCCAGCTGAAACTTGCCTTCCCCATCTATAACAGCGATATGTTTTGCATAAAGCACTCAAACATCATGCAGAGAAGGGTAGGAAATGACTGATCTTCTAGTGTGAGAGTTCTGTACCAAGGAGAATACATGAGGAGTAAGTTGCACAGCTGATGGTAGCAGGAATTGTGGCAATATACTGAGAATACGTTAGCAAATTATTTCTATTTTTAAGAGGGCGCTTTTTCTTTCCATATGCACATGACAATAATATCCTAATCAACATGGTCTTTGACAAGAAGGCAAGTTTTGTGTCAAATATTGACAAAAAACATATTGAAACAATTTGTTGGTGTTTATAGTTTGTTCCACTAGCTGTTTTCCTCTCCCAAAAGTGATTTGCCTTTTATTGAAATGAGAAGTTATACTAGAATTTGTGCAGTATGACACACAGATTCTCTAAAATCTTAGGAAAAAATATTGGTAAATATTTTTGCAAATTAAAACATTCTACTTTATAGCAAGTCCCAAAGTGTAACATTTTATGTCTTACTATATTTATAGGCCCCAATACATGAATTTCAGGCTTTTGCAGCATTCATATTAATTTAATGAAAAGTAATGTTTGTATTTGATAGGAGAAACAAACATGGTATTTAGCAGATTTAGCATCAATAAATGACACAGGGAACTTCGGGGAGTTCTTAAGATGTAGTTACATAATTTATATGTCTAATTATCTTTCACAAAGGCTAGGAAGAGTGACATAAGTTTTCATAGCACATGTCAGAGTCCTCCCAGCCTGAGCTGCTCATCAATCCGCCACTGACTGAGACAACCTGATGGCTCTGCTCCCATTAGTGCCACCTTCTCTCAATTTCTCCATTCTTTGCTTCCTCATTAATAGAGGTCACTAAAAATTTTACATACTGTAAAAAATTGTAGCCTGAAGAACTTCCCTTAGCTAGTCTGGTGTTATTCTCAGCAAATCAAACCCCGAGTGATTATTATCTGAAAAATTGCCAGTCAAACACTTTAAAGCGATTTTTCTGACATCCTATTACATATGCACATATCCTATGGGTTACTGAGTGCTCTGTAAAGCAAACTGTAAAACAAGGCCTCAGATGGGTTTGGGAGGATGAAGAGGAAAGCAGAAGTGGGTGGAAATGAAGAAATTAAATATGAATAGGGAGTGTTGCTGTGGATAATAAAATTAAAATGTTAACTAGGCAGTAATAGTCTATGATATTTCTTCTAACGAAAAAAAGTTACCAGATTGGGAAACTTGTTGGTAACACATATAGTAAGACAAAAAGCAGATTTGAAATGTAAAAGATTTTCAGACAATGCCAGAAACTGAGGAGCAGAAGTAGCAAAGCAGACAGTCCTCCTTCCTGATTGCTCTTGCAATAATTATTTTGCTCTGCATAGACTAGGAGGAGACTTGTTTATGGCCTCTAATCAGTAAAAATAAAGGTCAGGGGGTTTTTTAAGTTTCTTTTCATGATGGCTGTGACTAAATGGATATTTAGACACTTTAGCTGCCCAGTTTTCAAAGGTGCTACAAATCTGCAGCTTTTGCTGATGTCTCTGACCAATTCACATTATTTGGATCCTGTGAAAATCATGAAGTTTATATAGGTGCTTGAAAATTGGTTTAGATATTCTCCCTTTAACTGGCAGAATTTTGGTCTGTAGCATCCTGCTTCTGTACATTGGCTCTGCGGGCAATGACATGGAACGTCAGCAGACATTTCCCCCAGATTAAAAGGAAGGCCAAACACCATGCATTTTAAATCTGGTCCTACTGTGTTCCCATTAAGATCATATCATAATGAAATTCTTCACATTTTTAAATCCATTTCTTTATTGCATTTTCCTTAACATTAGTGTATGAGCAACTGGAAACAGCTTAAACTTTCATTTGTATCATTTTACAGAATACTTTCACTATCACTATTACAGGAACGTCGTCCTATCTTTTAATGTTTCCTAGAAGCACTATGGCAAGCCAGGGTACAGAGAGGTCAACATCTCTAATACAGCATTTCTACAAGTAAAATCCATTGTGAAAACGTGGAAGCTGTGTTGTGACATCATTAGTAGTGTGGTGTTGAAAACAGGGGCAGCAGAGCAAGCCAAGGACAGCAGCCACCACCTAGAAGCTGTGTCATGTGAGGGCTGGAGCCTTCCTGGCTGACTGCTAAAGACTAAATTGTCTTTGGAGGTTCTGTTTGTGTTCCGTGGTGGTTCCATCACTTGTCGTGGTGATCCAAGAAGATGAAGTGTCTGGCTGGGCAGGAAATTTATCCTTTTGTCTTGTTCTGCGAGGTCAGTCCTGCTGGGTTTCTCCCTCCCATTCCATAAAAGCTGCCTGGCTGCCCAATTAGTGTGCTTGGGAAGCGGAAAGGGGGCTAATGCTGATGTCACCCACAGGCGTCACACGCTCTGCATTTAGCTCAGCTCTGTCCTTCTGTTCCTGTGAAAGTGTTGGGGAGCCCACTCTCTCTCCTCCACAGCCAAAAACTTTCCTACAAAGCAAGGAATGCTCCAGGCTTGGGATTTCAGATATCTCGTGCCATTGCTGGGGGAGATATCTGTGGGAAGCAGAACTTTTGTCTCCATATCCTGTTTCTCCAGTGGGCATGGAGTCTGGATGTCAAAGGATAGAAAAATCCAGATTTATGAATGCAGCATTACATGGATAATTACCATTCATATTTACCTGGGGGGAGAAAGCACTCAGTGTCCATAGGCCCTAGGACACAGGGCATGAAGACAAACATCTCCATAGGTTCCATAGGCTCTGGACGGCACAAAATCCTGGGAGTTTGCACGGGGCAGTCCAACAGGAATGAAATCATCAGTGACTCCAATTGGTACATCATAGCCTGCCTTGCTGCTGCTGGTGGCATTAGCATTTGCTAACCTGTGCTAAGCCAATTTTGTGAGACAGTTGGGAGTTTAACAAACGTATTTCAAATTGTATTTTGGAGAAATCTCAAGCATGGGGGGAACTGGTCATGTTCTGTTCATTGCAGCAGATGGCATCCCATTTGGTGTTTGTTAGCTTTGTTTGCAGCTCAATATTTTGTTTCTAGGGGAACTCAGTAAGTTAAATAATTTATTTCTCTAATGCATCAAGAGTCTGATCCAAACTCTACTAAAGTCAGTGCAAAACATTTGATTAACTACCACATTCAGTGGATTAAATGCCAGATCCTGTATGTTGAAGAGTATTTCAGATGCTCCCTAGTGAGAACAATAGGCCTCTCTCTTTCCATGGAGAAATTTTTGCCTGCAAATAAAAAAAATATTCAAATACTGACAAAAAGCTTAGCAGGCAAGAGTGCAGGACTGTGGAGAGAGGGATGACGTTCTGGTTGAATGTCCAAATCGCTAAACCTCTCTTCCTATTAAATTCCCCATTTTTTAAATAAAGAATATAAATAATACCTTCCAGCTGCATTTGGAATTTAATCTAGTGCTGTTAGCAGGCTGCTTTGAGAGCTTTGAAGGCCCCACAGCAGCGCTAAGCAAATAATCATTATCACTTAATATTCTCATCAAGCATTCTTGCTCAAGATGGGATCTTGCATTACAAGGGCTAACCATAAACACATCACTCCTCTGATGAGGAATTTTCGAAATGTCAGAAGCAAATTCACACCCTGATCCTGCAAAGAGTTTTGCATGGGCAGAACTCTACCACCTTCAGCAGTCCTGCTGTCCACACAGGGCTCCTAAGCGTGTCTGTGTGTGGAGGAAATTTTTATTCCATTGTTAGGAGTATTTGAATCCTGAATAATCTAAGATATTGAAGAAATCAACACTTAAAAGAATTTTTTTTTGGTATTCCAATAAATACTGCATGCCTGCTCATTTTCAGCAACATTTTTTCAAATTATTCATTCACTAATGGGTTCTGGCCACTGCTTTATTCTGTATTTTCATCCAGATTTTCTGTTTGTATGGTCTTTGGGCATTCAAAAAGTGAGTGTGTATTAGCTGTACAGTGTGTCTGCATGAATTCCAGTTGTATTTTAGTCCTCCTAGTGGCCTATTATATTAACAATATTACAATCTGTGGTTTAAGCATAGGAACATATTCTATATCACCAGTATCTATCTCACTGACCTTTGCAGCATTGATACTGCAGTAACACTTCTGCATTGCTAAGGTCAATAAATCTCCTAAAGCATTTGTGCAACAAATCCGGTCACGTGGCAGCTATCACTTCACACATTTCTCTTTTTATACACAAATTGCAGGAAAATCAAAGCGAAAAAATACTCCATAATTCTGCCTCTGCAGGAAGCCCACTGTGGGAGCAGGAGCCTATGCTGGTTCTTCACACCAAATTCCTTCTTTGATCACTCCCAACAAAGATTTTCTCACAGCCAGACAGGGGGGTCCGACCCCACAGAACCAGAGTTCCCAGTATGTATTTTCACTGTGTCTCCTTTCTCTGAAAAAGCCTCAAAAACCTTGCCAAAATACCACCTCACAGCCTAGGAAGGGCCTTTTACAGCCCAGGTGGGCTCAGCACAAGCAGTTACCACCCTTTCAGGTCCTGTTAGATGCTTAACCTGAACTTTGCTGGTGTCCAGGGAAGCTGAAGGTGGAAAGGCAAAGGTCTGTCCAGCACTTGTCCTTGAGTTTTCTCTTTCGAGGCTGTACCCCTCACAGAGAGTTTGCAAGCACTGATGCCTCCTGCCAGATCCCAGTGGGAGACATTCTGCATGCCTGGCTGAGCCACAAAGTAGGATAGAGCTTCTCATGACCAGAAACAGATGTACTTGTTTCTAAAAGATGAAGCAAACACATCTAAATCCATAAATTAACTAAAATTCCCCTCGGATCACAGCCAGATGATATGCATGTTAATCAAAATGGATATTACTGCTTTAATTCAGTGAGGAGACAAGTTCAACACTAATAAATCTCCTGGCTGTAGGAGCTTCCATCTGCATCTCCAGCAGTGGTCATCTTGGTGCCCAGCATTGCTCTGCTTTATTCTAAATTCTTATTCCTAATAATTCTAATTCTTAATTCTCCTAATAATAGAGAAACAATGTTTCTTTTTGAGCATCCTCTAGAGTCAATAAAAGGACTATCACCTGCCATCAGTGTTTAGGACAGAAATTGCTTATTCCCTGCACGTACCCAGTGTGCATTGTGCACACACAGAGTAGGTGTTTTAAGAGTGTGAATGGCTGGCCCCTGTGTCAGGAGAAGCCAAAGAAAACTGCAGGGAAGGGAACAAAGATCCCACGACCCAGTGGGCACATGCATGGGAACATTGCTGACATCCCTTCCTCCTCTGCACCTCCAGCCACAGGCAGACACCTGCAGCTCCCCGTGGTTTCCCCAGGAATCCAGGAGCTCCGGCCAGCAGGTCTGGGTTAGAAAACCTGTCTGCCAGCACATCTGAAACTCAGCCATGAATTTCTTAGCTTTTAAATTGCATTTTTTACTTGATTATCTTCCAACAGGTTTTCTAAATTCTTGATTAATTTTGAGTTGGCTATTTAATACAGTGTTTGGTTAACTAATCCATGTAGTTGTTTACAATTATTGCCTTGCTATAAAATCATCTTAATAGAAGGTTGGGGTTTTTTGTTTTCTTTCCAGTAGAATAACAAGTTATTTTGTTATTCAAACAAGGCTTACTTCCTGCTGTTTTCAATAAGATTTTTAATAAATATGTAAATTTAAAAATTAATTTACTGCATACGTTTGGCAGCATGATTCTTGAACTGACAAAAGTTTGATGGATTGTAAAATTATCCTCCATAAAAATCATCAGTCACAGTAAACAGAATTTATCAGCCTCTGGTAATTCTGCAGCTTTTTCTTCATCTTATCTCCTGTTAGGAACTCACTTAAAATTGATTATAATATAGTATGTTTCTAGAAACGTAATTCATTCATATATTAATTAGATTTTAGGTTAATATCCCATCATGGAACAGGACATGAGCCAACAGTGTTTTCCAGTTGTTACAGAACCGCAGTAGAGAAACCTTGATTACGGTTCCCATGTGGTTTAACTGCCAGGACTAATCACTAATCAAATTCAAACAACATAAAATGGAACATCCTTCATAGCATTTATTTTCTAGCTGACTTATACTATAGGCTTTTTATTGATACAACTTGCTGTACTGAAATGAACTAAAAATTGCAAGAGAGGATTTATCCTTCTACTTTAATTTGGTTCTGCAGCCTGTGCCTGAAACTGTCTTGGAGTTTTGTGCGTGTTGTGCTGCTGTCCCTGAAACACTCTGCCCTACAGCAGAGATAAATTGTTAGCATAAATTTAGAAAGTTCATGTAAATAACTGTACTGTTATGTCGGATTTGATAGCAGATGAACTTAAAACATAGGTTTCCATCTGCAATTCATGCTTGCTTGAATCAGAGCTGAAAACTTTGCAGCTCATAATGTCAGCTGGAGAGGTGCAAGCAAGTAACCAGCATCATTTGCATCTATCCTGTCCCAGTTTTCTCCGGTTACAAAGGAACTTCCTAGTCTCATTGCACAGAATCAGAAAACAGTGTGCATGTGGTTCAGGCTGCTACAGATTTACTGGGAAGGCAGCTTGGGCTCTACCCTCTTCCCCTGCTCCTCCAGGAGCACTTACCAGGGCAGGGCTGCCCAGCCCCTGATGCTCACTTAGGGAAGGTGCAGAGGAGGGCACTCCTAGTGGGTTTCAGTAGTGCCTTTCAGAGGCCAGGTGTCACAGAAGGGGAAAGAAAGGGCAGTGGGTTTTGGTTAGAATCATTAGCAGTAAAATCTCTGACATGTGGAGAGTTGATTAAACTCTGTAGTGGAAAGGGAAATGTCAGCTTCAGGCTCCTAAAATAAACTACGTTGTTTGACTAGGGTTTAGGCAAGCTAATTCAGAATTTTTTAACAGGCAAGAAGACTCTGTTTCCAAATTCTAAAATTTTGACCTCTATATTCCTGTTGAGAGCTTGAAGAGCTTTTGTTCTGATGTGTGTTCACTGTGGACATGAAGGCTCCCTCTGCAGCAGCAAGTGTTGCAGCCACAGAGAGGGGAATTGATGGGTCTGGGAAGATTGTCTCTTCCCAAATTTCCTTCCTCCTCAGAGGCTAAAAAGAAAAAAGCCCTATTTGCTGTGGAACTCACTCCTTTGTTTAAGCTACCTTTCTGAATCATTTTGAGGACTTGCACGAAGGGATATTCCCTTTCCTTCCTCTGCAGGTCTCCCAGCAGAGATTCACGCTCGTTGAACTCTCCCCCAGACAGCACAGCCCTCTTGGTGCATAAAACAAGCCAGTCTTCATAGCTGGGAGAATTATTTCTACATGGTTTTGTCATACTGCTGATTTGCTCTTGATCCTGCCATGCAACCTTGCTTCTTCAGTGGTTGGACTCAATGATCTTAAAGGTCTTTTCCAACCTAAACAGTTCTGTTATTCCATGATTCTCTTTCTACTGCTTCTGTCTTTTTATCCACAGGTCAGCTGGATGGTCACAGGCTATGAATCTAGTCCAGGACACAAAAGACAGGATTACTAGTGAGGAAAATCATTACCCACTTCCAATTACCTTTTACAATACAATACAATACAATACATTACATTCTTGGAGTCCCTTTCCATTTTCCCAATTCCAGTATTCCAGGCGACTGACACACAGACAGTACAGGCCAGGAACTGAGGCATCACTAGAGAGAGAGGGGATAAGTGTCTTTGTAACCACCAAAATAAATTGTCTTATTCAAAAAAGCCAAAGGTGGAAGCAGAAGACAGGTAAGAACACAGCTAATACTCAGAAACAGGAGTCTGAGAATAGTTCAGCCATACAGAAAAAATTACTCTGATTACTGAAATTGTCCACAAGATTATATGTTATATGAGTGCAATTCTGCATTTACAGAGTGTGAGAGGATTTTGTCACTTCAATCAAATGGGAGATGGAATCTATCTCTTTAAGAACTGCATTTGGTACTGGATTTAAAAAAAATATATTAAAACTATACTTTTTTCCCCTCCTTGATTCAGTTCTGTGTAACTATCCCAATTAAAAAAATCCTTCAAACCTCTAGTCTAGGATAAAATTGTAACCCCTTTTTTGTATAAAGCCCCTTCCTTATTGAAACAATCAGCCATACTTTCATCAAGGTAAGGGTAACTACTTTCATTCAGTAGGACAAACCTCTGTATGTTTAAATTCTGTGAGGTGAAATACAGTCTGATGAAGACTGAAACAGTGAAGTTATTTAGGACTGCATAGTGCCAGTACCACTGGCAAAATAACCCTTCATATAATTCTGTCAAGGAAGAGTATTGACCTTCAAATGGTTGAGCCAAGTTCAATAACTTTGTCACCAATCTTACCTTTCAGTATGACTTTTTCCATTGCCATTTTTTTCAATCACTAGAAAATCAGAAAAATTTTGCTATTTAAGTCCCACTACAAGTAAAGCTAAAAGGATCTCGAGAAGTAAAGTGAATCCTATACATCTCTTGTTCATTTTCAGTCCGTCAGCTTCTAAAAATTGAGTAACAGCTTCCTTTCTCACCATGGATATTTCTTCCTTAATGCCTTGTGGTGAGCTTCTGATTGCACTAAGCATTGCTTTTAGTGGGTAGATTCCCTCTGTGAGAAGCAAAATTGGTGATTCTGCCAATGTGAACAGAGTGAGGCTGTGCTTCGCCTTCTGGAGAAAGTACTGGTGTTTAATTGCTTTTCTTTTTAATACATCCCCTCAACACACTTGGCTGAGCACCAGCACTGTTATCGTTTTCCAAGGTATTGCCACTTAGAATTGTATTTTCTTATTCCTTTTTAAATAAACTTTGTCCATGCAGAGTTGATGCAGCCATTGGCCATTCTGAGGCACTATGAGAAAACAACCACGTTTGTGCCATTCAGTTCGTACCTGAACAGAAGGCAAAAAGCCTGGGAACTCAGACCTCAACATCCTGGTCTATTAAATTATGCAGAAGTTCAAAGAGGGTTGGTATAAACCTAACCAGGTCAAACAGTCTTGTCATGTCAAGGAAATATTCATGTATGAGGATGTTAATCTTGGCGTTAGAATGCTGAATGTACCAAGTCACCTCGTCATTTTATGAAAATTATGCTTTTGAAAGCATAAGGCCCAATTCACCAAACTGTCTTTTTTCTCCTAAACCACACAAGAATTCAAGCTGTAGACAACATAAGTCTCAGCTTCTCAGCCACCTGTTTGTTGGGCAATAGCTGTTTTGTCCAGATCTGCAGCTATGAATCGTACACCGTTTGTGCTAATCTGCTTTTTTTCCTCAAAGGTAATTTAGTTACAATTCAGGATCATGAGAAATGTTTTCCTTGTGATACTAAAATATATTTGTAGATTTTTATACTCTGAACTACAGTAGGTAAACTTTGACTACGTTGTCATTGTTGCATTAGCCATAATGCCATCAGGGGATGATACACACCTATGTATATCTGGCTTTCCTATCAACTGCTGAACAGACCAATTAACTTAAAAATGCTTCCTAGCAATGCATTTTTTCCCAGAAAAGAAACTGGCACTTATTGTTTATCATGGAAACCTGATGGTGTGTCTCTGAGAATGCCATTCTCTGCTACAGCAAAATAATTTTGGGATTTCTGCTCAAGTAGAGAAAAGAAAAATGATTCATTATTTCAGAAATTATTTTACTGTCAGTCCAGAAAACAGATGAAACTTCTGACAATGTACAGTGGAGAGCAAGGCTAATCCTATTATTTAAAGTTATGCTTTAAAGAGAAGGAAGTTCAAACATCGCATTTTTAGCTCAGCTGTAATGCAGCAGAGCTCACACAGTTACAGCTTTCACCTTTGTAGTTTCCTGGATGTGGCTGCACAGCTGTTTTCACTGCAGAGTGGTACTTGTTCACCTGATGTTAAATGGGATCTGGAGATTGTTGACTTTCCACAGAGAGCCTGCATGGCATTCTGTCCTGGCTGGGTTACAGACAGCCCCTGCCTGGCAGCTCCAGCCCAGCCCTTTTTACATGGCACCTTCTACTGCAAACCGTCCTGTGACTCCACAGAATTCAGTGAGAAGTTACCTCTGATTAGACCAGCACATCTCTGGTCAGAAAACTGCCCTGTGTCTCCTTGCACCTGCTCCACAACAAGCTGGGAATTATTAAAATTGTCCCCCTAAACAGGTTATATATGAGCCTATGTAATGCTGCAGCAGCATATCCCACTTAGACCCAGTGTGTCATACACACAAAGCAGTTACAGGATTTAGAGGATTTCTAAATTGGTAATTTAAAATAAGAAATAGTGGCTCCTGGGATCAAGTTTACCCTGAGCATATGCAGACACAGTAACAAGCAATTTGTAAAAAGTAAAAATCTAGAAAATTGTTTCCCTTCACAATAAAGTTATGAGCAATAACTAAAAAAAAGGGAACATACTTTGTGTCTTCTATTAGAGATCAGATCTAAAATGAAAGACCTTGAGTTATACAATTAAGTATTGATTTTGTTGATCTATATTTAATTCTCATAGCAATTTTGTTGTTTTTACCCAATAGTGTTTTGCAGTTATACTTCACTTGAAGCAATGCCCTTCTTGCTTTTGTGTTAATCTAAAAACTAAATTGCCCAATGCATGAGAGACATAAATAGAGTTCGTTTTATTCTTTTTGTAACTGATTCTGAGCCCTTTAAAGTGCTGGTTAACTAAACTTAGACAGCTGGAAAATACATTTATCCTGCAGAATGGTTCATTGCTATTTCTGGGCTCTGGCAGGACTTATAAGCATAGCCTAACCTCCAGATAATCAGAGTTTCTGTGTGTTACCATGTACAAGAAATGGCCTTGCTGCTGCTTTCCTTCCTGCACACGAGTATGGGGTCCTTTGTGCCTGTGAACCAGCCCACCCTTCCCTGCTCCTCCTTCCCACTGCACCTGAGGAATCTTTGTGCCATTCAGAAGGGTTGCAGTTGTTCCTGGTTCTGGATCACACAGCTCTGAAGAGGCATTCTACCCACATGTAACCTCTCATTTTTACAGTTTGCAGAAAGCGTAATTCGGTGCATTAATGTAGAAATAGCACCTATTTATAATGTATCAGTGTAACTGCAGGCTAGTTTTGTTTCCCTAGTTTGCTGTGCTTGAGGTGACATGCCAGCTTTTATTACATCACTAATGGGTTCTAGTTTTTCCCTTTAGGATGTTGCCAACGAGGAAACATTATTCTGATTCATGACTCATGGGTTAATTTCAAAGTGATGTGACTCGTGATGAATGTCTGTGTATGTCAGGAAGAGGTTCTCTTCTTCTGACAGCTGGTCACTGTTCTCAGGTGGTACAGGGCACCCCATACTGGGCATCTATGAACCTCCAGCCATGGGGAACTCTCCACCTACGCAGCAGAGTAGAACAACAAATTCTCCCCATACCCTAAGGCTATGATGGTACAGGTTTTCCATACAAAAATACACTTTGGATAAGTAAAACAAGCTAACCATTGATCTGCTTCAGAGTGATGGGCCAGAGTTGTTAGAGAGGCACTGTGAAAATCACAGTTCTCATCTGCACTGAACCTTTTTCTCTTTTTTTCTATTATCTTTCTCTCGTAGACCAAAGTCTCTGACTACGTTTTTGTCTTTTCCCCTAACTGATATTTAGGAAAGCATATAGTGTCCACACCAAATGCAGCACTCACCTTATTTGCAGAACAGCTCAGAATAGTCAGCAGCAAAGTCAACACTTCCAGGTTTTAATGGTTTTAAGCATTACTGCTGAGAAGGATCCTGAGTGAGAGCCAGCACGGGCTGTTGGTCCCATCTTAGCTCTCGTGGCAGCACTGAGCAAAATCACGGAGCCTTTCTTTGCTGAGGTGATAAAACCACCTGTTCACTACGCAGAAAGCCACTCCTGATGTAAGAGAGATTTGGCTGGAGCCCATGACTTAGAGGCTGGGGGCTCTCTACACTTCTTACCAAATCTCACCCAGTTCTCGTGGATGTAGAGCACACCCGCCTCACGTTCCACTCAGCAGAGGCAGCTGCTGAGTCACATTAGTGTGACTCTCAAATGCATTCATGAACTAATTACTTTAAAATACACAATGCTAGCATCTTTGGGCTAACCCTTGTTCTTTGTTATAGCTCTGACTCTGCTGCAGTCCATGGCAAATCTACATAAAAACCCAAAGATACTACGTAACCACATACACAATTTATCAATCAGATTCTAACAATAGTTGTTTTGCTTTTGCCTTTTGATTCATCCAGCAGCTTTTGTGACTGCCATGAATAATAAGAAACTTATTATGGATGATTCTAAATAAACACTCTTTGGCAATCTTTTACAAATTGTATCTATAGTAACTAGAGAAAAAATTCTTAACTTAGGTTAACATTTGTTCTAACACACACCAAGGTTAAAGAAGTGACCACTGACTTTTCAGCTCTAGGAATGAACATAATTGTGTTACTGTGGGAGAAAAAGGATTTGTTGATTATGTGGATTCTTACATTAATATCTCTGCTTAAAGTTTTATTTTTGCTCATGAGTTTTCTTCTATGTGTTAAAGAAAGGAGAAGTTTGAGGTTTTGTTACAGAAGTATGGGTACTAGGACACCTAAAAATAACAACTTTATGTCCAAAAAATATCCATAACTTATTTCTGAGTTGATTCTTGTTTCAGTAAAAAATTTTGCTATCACTATTAGAATTGGTTTTCCCTTCAAGCCTTGGTGTACTGTACTGTAGATGTACTCCTCACTACTCAGTATCTTTTGCCAACAGGTTTCACTGATGGGCTTCAGTTCACTTCAATTTCGCTTCATTCAATGTTTTTGCTTAAAATTTGTAGAGTACTTTTATTCCCTGCCGTTTCTCTAATGTACTCTATAAAATAAATGAGAATCTAGGGTGTGATTAAAGTCGGATTGTAGCCTAGGTTGTGCTTGAAAGGCATAAAAAATTATTGATACTGCATAGATGCAGAATATACCAATGGATTCAGTCCAGTCTGTTCTGTGGTGTAAATCCATCCTTCAGTAGGATAGCCAAAATCCTCCTCTGATGTGATGCTTCATCCAGACTGCTCGGTCCTGCAAATTCTCCAGGAGTCTGTGCTCCTTCTTCCCAGGAGTTGAAATTGGCTCCATTTGAATCAATAAGAGTTTTATCACAGGCCTTACTAACTCCAGTATTGAGTCCTGCAGTCCCAAGTCTGTGCTAAGTAGTCACATTCACTTTATCTAAAGAAAAGCTGTGAAGTGGGAAAATTACAGACAAAGAAACATCATTTAGTCTGTCATATAATAAAATATTTTAGGTTTAGCACTCCAAAAAGCAAAAAGTGCCAACGTGTGTTATTGATGCCATGGCTGAGAATTTTCTCATCTGGCCTACAGAGAAGTGAAACAACTTTTTTTGTATTTTAAATGAAGGTAAAGGGAAGAACACTTTAAGGTGAAAATGTGAAAAATCTCTATTGCAGGGTCCTAAATTTGTGTTCATTCCCATTACCAAGGGTTATATTCCTCTTTCTCAGAAAACATTTTAATTACAGATATTGAAGGCCTTAGTTTTAACTGTCATCCAAATTTAGAATCCAGCACAACGTTCCCTAAAACCTTTTAGACTCAAGATTAATTAAGGCACCAAACAGGAAATGTTCATCTACTAAGACTTTAGGATCTCCTGTTGCTTTGCTCAAGTTTGTTTGAAACATATTCCAGAAATAGTAATCTAATGTATGCATTGTCAGCTTATGAATTGTGACAAGATCAGAGCAAAACCAGTCATTGGACTGGCATTTCAATTTTTATCTAACTAGCCATCAAAACAAGCAGTCAAACTATGTAACAATTTATCTTCCTCTTGCCAAAGATTTCCAAGGAGAAGCAGCACAGCATGCACAACATTAGACTGACTTGAAGTTTGAATTCTTCAGAAAGTTCTAAGGACCCTTTACAACTGCACATGTAATGACCCACGGCATCCACACATCTGCCCAAGCTATGTCTTCAGTGTGCTTAAAATGCCATCTCATTTTCTAGCTAAACATAAATATTGATGCCTTGGATTTACAGTAATTTACTGATTCTGCCTTTGCCATCTGATGGCAGTACAGAAAATGAGGAATTGTTTTGCACTCTGATGGCATATCTCAGAATCCTTGAATCTTATCTGCCCAGGAGGTTATTGAGTGTTGATTGTAAAATGTTGAATGCTATCCCGTATTTCTCTGGTAATATGATCTGTAAGAGGAGTTAGTTACTCAGATTTTGAAACACTCTGTATATGAACAGCAGGTCATTTTTATTGAGCTGCTCCCTACACAGCTCCCTAATGATTCCTTGGTCAGATCTCTGATTGAAAATACCAGTAGCTCACAAAGGGATAAAATTACTCTGGTACAATCCTACTGTGTGTTTTTAATATAATGTGCTAATACATCGTCCAGTGTTCCCACAGAATTACACCACTTCTTCGAGAAGGCCTGGCCAATATCTGATTGATTCTGGTCTGTGGGGAACGGCCCAGTTCAGTGTAATTTCCTGTCTTGTTGCTTTCTTGTCTATTAGAGAGGGTTTGGGTTTGTGGAAATCAATAGGCTTATACATGCAAAATGTGAGGTTATTCCCTAGCAAGTTTCATTTGCATCCTTAATTTATGGAAAATGCTGTTTACTCCTCTGTGCCTTTTTTTTTTAAACTCTACTTAAACAAATACCTGTTTAAACATACCACCAAAAGTATTCATACAGGAGAGGATGTCAATTACTGTGAGGATGCTGGAGATGTTTAACACGTGCATAGCCAGGGCCTGCTACTTAGGCTGTTAATAGCCCTTGAGTGTTACATAAATGGAGCTTTATTTGTCTCAGCAGAATCGTTAAAGTTATGATTTATCCTAAAATGGACACTAATGTTCTATTTAATCATAACAGTTATTTAAGCATCTAACAATCTGTTTCCTTTCACCCTGTGAACTTTGGAAAGATGATAATTAATAGTGTACAATAGGATAATTTTTAAGGAATATGCTTCTAATATTTCCCTCACTTTTACAGAAATTGAAGCAAACTGAAGAAACAAAAGAAGATTCCCAGAATAGAGTATCTAAAATTTCCCTGGAGTCTCTCAATAAATTGAACAGCAATAATGTACTTTCATTAGAAAAAGAGAAGAACTGTCTGAACAAGGTTGAAGGACAAAAGGAAGAAAATGGAAAGAAAGAAGCAGCTTCCTTGAATAGCTCAGGTCGGCAGGATGTGGACAATTTGGAATCCTTGAGTGATTCCCTGTACGACAGCTTCTCCTCCTGCACCAGCCAAGGCTCCAACGACGTTTAGGGACACTTCCCAGTGGGCTGCAGCACGGAATGGAGCTGAAGGCGAGTGTGGAGTGAGGGGGGAGAGGAGACTGTGCTTAAAAATTCCCCCTCGGGCTCGCTGTGCTCATTCAGGGTGTTCTGATCTCCCCCCACTCAGCAATAAGGCAGGACAGCATCACAGTGGTGTGTGGGACTCAACACCCAACACAACGAATACACAGAATAAAGTCTTAATTTTGCACTTTTGTGAATATTTGTACAGTTGTAAATACCTTGGGAAAATTTGTAGGGATACATGACAGCAATAAATATTACATTGGTGCTATGCTCCTGTAATGGCAGATTACTAACTTAAAGAAATTGGTGTTAATATTAACAAAAAAAGCTAGTAGATTTTTTTAAAAAAAGAGTTATAATTGTTCTAGTCTTAAAACTGTATGTAGAAACACTGCATTACCATAAACCTGAGCCTGCCAGGTTGTCTCTAATAAACTTTCATGGACTCCCTTTTAGAAAACGTACTTTATTTTTCACTTTTAGTGCAATTCCATACAGGTATTCTAGGGAAACATGCATTTCACTTATTACAACTTCACAACAGGTGTCTTATTTCAAAAGGGTTTTGACTTTTGACATGGCAAGAAAATGAATAGATTAAAAGGCCTGATACTGCTGGCATCGGCTTCATCAATCATGCACATAACTGTTTGAAAGATCAGGGTCAAAGCAATTCACTGCTGACACAAACAGGAGTCTTGTAGGAATGAGAACCTCATAGACTGCCCTGTACTTCTGACTGCAACATGGCTTTTCAACTTCCACCTCCTCTGTACTCGTTTCCCATCAAATTAGGAATGTACCATACTGTGTTGTCTTTTCTAGTCTCTGTTTCGTCTTAAGTAAATTCTAAACACTAAAATTATTTTTTAAAAAACAAAACAACTCCTGTTTGTGACACACTAAGGTGTTGGTGCTAACCAGTACTAGTTCAAACATATCTTGGAGCGGGGGGATTGGCCTGTATTGGGTGTTTTTGGTTTTTTTCTACAAAGGTTGTTTATATGTAAGGGAAAGTCTATTTCAAAGGTTCTGTGTATTTTTTCTAGACGTGAAGTATTTATAACTGCTTTTTGTACAGCAATTGTAAACTAGATATATTTGAGGTATTTCTAGACTCTACAGTTTCTTTAGCACATGCTTCTTAATCTTTGAAATATTGTATGATCAGTGTTAATATTTTGTGCAATTTGTTATATTTTAAGTAATTTCTGCTGTAAACTTGCATCGTCTTTTTCAACTTTTAAGAAATTTTCATTGAAACACCTTTCGTAAATAAAACTTCTCTTGCCTACCTGTGCCTGCGGAGGGGTTTTGGGAAGGGGATGCTGTGACAGCTTGGGCGTGCAGGTCTGGGATCAGGGGATACCCACCGAGCCGCCCCCGCTCCGGGACAGCGCACGGGCACGCAGCGTTCGGGGAATTCCTGACACGGAGCTTTTAAACAGCGATTTAAGCTTAATTAACTCCTCCTTGCAGCAGAGCTGTGAAACGATCCCTGGGAAATAACGTGGTTATCCGGAGAGGAGGCGAGCCACAGAGACGGCCCCAGCAGGGACGACGCGGGAGCGGCACCCCGGGCTGCCCCGGCCCTTCCCTCCCCACGGGCGGGCACTGCCCAGCCCCCGACAGCTCCTCGCCGCTCTCGCCGCCCCATCCCGCCCCATCCCACCTCTCCACCAGATCCTACCGCCTCATCCCACCCCACCACCAGCTCCTGCCGCCTCATCCCGTCTCATCCCACCCCTCCACCAGCTCCCACCGCCTCATCCCCTTCCCCCGCCTCCGGACCCGCCGCCCGCCCATCCCGCCGTGTGTCCGCGGAGGAGGCAGGGTCTGATCGCCGCTCCGGCACGTAGCGACCACCGCGCCCTTTCTCCCCGTTTTGTTACGCTTGAATTCCCTTTTAGGGGGCTGGGAGGAGGGAATGGCGGGGCCGCGCCTCCCCTCAGTCCCGCCCGGGGACGCGGGTGCGGCGGGGCGTTTGTGGGAGGCGAGCGACGCCTCCAGCGGGGCCCGGCCTGTCAGTCCCCACAGACGCGCTCCGGCTGCCACCTGTGGGCTTCGGGCGGGCGGGGGCACGAAAGGGACCGGGGCGAGTCGCGCCACGGCGCGGGGTCTGTTCCCGATCCCCGCAGCCGGAGCGGAGGAGAAGGGCGGGGATGTGATGAGAGACCCCGGCGGGCAGAGGGTCGCGGGGTCCCTCGGCAGCGCCGTGCGAGAAGAACCCGGACCCGGCGGTGCGGGGGCTCCCCTCCCTCGCTGAACTTCGCCCGTCCCCGAGGCGCGCCCGGCGAGGTGCGGGGCGGCTGGCGGGGATCCCCGCCCCGCTCCGCCGGCATCACATGGTGCTGGGGGAGGGAGGGGGGAGCCGCCCCCCAGCTCTCGCTTCTCCTACAGTTTCTTCCAGTCTCAGCGCTCAACTCCGGCGAGGCTGGAGCGCGGCGCGGGGCTGGGCAGGGCGGGCTCCGCCGCCTGCTCCCGGGGCGCCGCTCCGCAGCGGAGGCGGCGGGGAAGCGGGAGAAGTGCGCGGCGCCTCCGCTGCATCTCTGCTTCTGATGCCCCTTCGCGACTGCACGCCAGCCCGGCGGCCGCGGCTCCGGGAGGATGCGGCTCTTCCTCCTCGCTGCAACTTTCTGGGGATTGTGCCTGGCGCCAGGTAAGGGGCTCCGCGCCGCTCGCCCGGAGGCGCCCGCGGCCAGCCCGGCGCTGGGAGACTCTGTCCCCTCGACGGAGCTGCTACCGGCGCTAAAAGGACCGG
>VZRS01009828.1:2033-20059 GCA_013398055.1 Ifrita kowaldi
ACTTCACGCTGGAGCAGCTGCGGCCCTTCGACGGCGTGAGTGACCCGCGAATCCTTATGGCCGTCAACGGCAAAGTCTTCGACGTGACCCGCGCCAGGAAGTTCTACGGGCCCGGTGAGGGCGGGGGCGGACAGGGACTGCGAGACGGGCCCAGCCCGGGCGCTCTGCGCGTTGTGCCCGGGACGGGTCGGGGCCGGTGCTGGTGCTGGCCGCGAGCGCCTTTCCCCGGCGGGGATCAGCGCTCCTGCCTGACTCCATCCCGGCCCTGGTCCCGATCCGGAGGTTTGGAAAGGGCTCAGCTTCCTTGCAGCCGGAAAGGCTGCGCGCCCCTGCAGCGCTGAGAGAGCTGTGTCCTGGTGAGCCGGCGGGCAGGGTGACTGCTGCCGCCCGAGCTCCAGAGTCGGGCCCCGGTGTTGTAGAAACTCCGGGTTTGCCAGCTTACGTTGCTTCATTATTCTCTGTGTTTTCCCACGGCAGGCTACGTACCGTAAGGGGTTCGGCGGCTTTGTCGGCCTGGCGTGCCTTTGCCTGATGGAAGGCAGCAGAAGCGAAGTGTTCTCTCAGCGTTGACATTCCATTCCCAGCTTTTAGTAGATATCACTCTATTGCATAATATTTATACTAAATACTTGGCAATTTAGATTAAACCAGCTTTCTACCGTGAGCATAGTTAAAACGTGCAAAGACTGAATAACCTATGCTCGTAGAGCAGCCAGTGATGAGGTGGGTGGGAATATGTGCACCCAGGTGAAAAAGTTTAATCACCTCCACGAGGGCATGGGGTTTTATTTTTATCAGAGGCTGCCCGTTAAAACGGCTCACTGAGGCTTGCTGATTTGTACCAGGATCTGTCTGGCATAACCACTCTTGAGCTGTCCAGACAGCCTGGTAGCTGCAGTAGTGAGCTGCCAGTGCTACTTAGAGACAAGGAGAATAATGCAGGAGATACCATGTTTTTGGAAGCGTTATCGGTTACAACTTTGGGGCCAAACATAGACGAGACTGTCACTGAATGATGCCAGGCTCTAACTTTGCATTCTGCAGCAGTCAGGATGATATGTACAGCTGAGTTAGATGTGCAGTTTTCTATTTGTGCAAACTAAAACCCACTTGACATAAGGTCCAAGCTTTAGATGCTGCCTTCCTTGATGACAGTAAAAGCTGCCCGTTGCATCTGATTTGGTAATGGCTGAATGGTTCACCACAGTGTCTGGCTAGTTTGATGTTCATTTTAATGGAAAAGTAAGATTCTTTTGATTAATTTAGGAAAAAGCACACTCTGGAAGATGGCATGTGCTCTACAATAACCAGAGTTCGCATCTAACTTCTTTAAGGTCCTTTTAGAAGAACTTTGAATGTCTAATTGAACATGCAAAATATCTCAATTTTTGGCTTGTCATGCAAGCAAGTTAATCATTAGTGAAGTTTAGCAAGAGTTTGTCTTGATATCTCTGATCTGCTGTGAGTTGCATGTTTTAATCATTTGAGTTCATCTTGCATTTTGTTTTAATAGATGTTTCCTCCAACTTGATAATTTCTAGTAGCTCCACTATATTTTCTGTCAAGCCATCCTTTCATCTCAAGTCCAGGAGTATCTGTTGGAAAACTTTCATTTCACCCCAGACACAGAAATCCTTCCTCTTTTCCTTATTCTAAGGATGTGCTTCCCAGTTTGTATGCTTATCCTTACCCTGTTACATATGTGCCATGCACCATTGTGTGGTTCATTGTCCTGATGTTTCAGCAAACTCAGTATCTTTCTCCATGGTTTTGTTTCTTGTCCTCTTCCTCTGTTTTCTCTTATTACCAATTAGAATAAAACTTCAAAGCATTTCAGAAGCTCGAGGTACCTGACACATGGGTCAGGGTAGAAGCTCATAATCTGTTTTAGTTTGGGGACTCTGATCCATGAAGATCGTGTAGCATCCATTACCTCTGCAATAATGCTGCTTATGTTTTTATTTTAAAGAGGGCCCGTATGGGATTTTTGCTGGAAGAGATGCATCCCGAGGTCTTGCCACTTTCTGCCTGGATAAGGAGGCACTGAGGGATAAGTATGATGACCTCTCTGATCTCAACGCTACACAGCAAGAGACCTTGAGGGACTGGGAGTCACAATTCACTTGTAAGCAATTTTAAACCTATTTACAAAGAAGTAGTTAACTGGTAATGGGGGAAGCAATTGTTAAAAAGCTGTAACCAGCTGGAAGCATTTTATATATATGATGGAAATTGCATACACCAATAACTAGCATAGTGAAAATCAAATGTGTTTTCTTTTTAAATCTAGTGTTGAAAGATTTACTATAACCGGCTACAGTGGAGTTTTCTTCCACATGATGTCATTGGAAATCTGTCCTGACCTGATGTGCCCCTACTATTTTGGCCCTCTTCCTGTTTTAATTAAGACTGTTAATCATGCCACACTGAATGGCTGTTTCATTATGCTAACAAGCTTGTCGCAGAAACCGGAACTATGCTACTAAATATCTGACTTGAACTAGTGTTAAAATCTACCTTTACAAGTGTTGAGCATCAGGACTGACAGTGAACTCCACTCTATTTATTACTGGGTTCCTGTTAAATATGGCAATGAGTTGCTTTAAATTGTTACAACAACATTGCTAGTCTGAAATACCTGTAATCAAGGGCTTCTTTCGCTTTGTTGAAGTTGACAGATAGGCAACATGGTATAGCTTTCAGTCCTTACATGTACATGATCTTGGCGTTTTTACATGCTCAAAAGGAGATATAAATCAGAGGCTTAATCACATAATCAGATAACAGATCCATCTTTATCTTTGGGAGAAAGGATCTCCCTTCTGTCCTGTTGAATATTTTCAATACACATTACAAAATATAAAACCCCTTCTAAGTTGCGTGTATGTGTGCACATTTGTATGTGCGTGTTTAATAGATGATGTAAATAGTCTAACAATGCCTTTGGTTGAAAAACCAGCTTTGACATTGGCAAGAGAAATAATCTAATCCAGGATTCTGTTTCTTTGGCTGGCTGAGTCCCTCAGTTTGTGTTTATTCATCTTTTGGTTCAGGCAATAAAATGAGTTACAGTTACATTCACTTCACATGATTCTTGCTACAACAGTAATAGTAGTTCAGGTAGTAGTTGATTTTAGCTTTTCTCCTTTCTCCCAGTGTTTGGAACAAGTTGCTCAGAGCTGTTTTATTAAAATATAGCCATCCTGTTCATTAAGAAAACAGTCAGAGGAGTTTAAAAAGGGCAGAATAATTACTTGGATTTTTTTTTCCCCAGTTAAGTATCATCATGTTGGTAAGCTGCTGAAGGAGGGGGAGGAACCCACTGTGTACTCTGATGAAGACGAAAAAGATGCCCAGGATGCAAAGAAAGAGTAGATAATACAATGAGGAACAATCTATTTTTGAATCATAAAGGATCATTTGTAACATTCCACTTCTGTTTCACAAGGTGCAGCAGCAGCAAGGCTTACAAAAGGTCCAGAGTTACAGTGAATTGTTTCTTTTCAAAGGTTTCCTATTCAAATTCAGTGGGAAACTTCTGAAGGTCTATGATCTGTCTTCCTTTAAAACCACATAATAAGAAGTATGCATGACAAATGTCTGCGCAAAAGTAAACTGCAATTTTGGCAATAAGGGACTATTTTTCTGCTATCACCATTTAGTGCAGAGTCGGTTGAAATCAAGTTTTTCATTACCAGCCTAGCACTGTGGACACAAGCACATGAATAACTTCATATATGCAACACAAACGCCACTAAATCTTTTGTGTTAGATTCTGCAGGATCTGGCCCCAGGGTTGTAATTCCTTTAGAAAAGGGACTATATTTTGTTTGTCCACAAAGCATCATACTCATTTGTTGTGCAATGTAATTCAATATTATATAAGATAATTTGGCTTTCAAGGAGTTGGATTAGCGACTTACAGATGAAACACTAATTGCTTTTAAAAAGATCAAGAATTTTTGAGAGGTTAAATCACTTTTAAATATTTAATAAAGACTGATGTATTCAACATGCATAATTCTGCATGGACTAATATTCTTTGTTCACTTTTAAAGCACATCTATAGATAATGTTTAGATAATGAATGGAACTAGGAACTAGGCATCCCTAAGGTACACCATGGAGTGTGACTTGACTATTGTTCATTCAAATTTCTTCTTATTAAAAAACGCTTCTGTGAATGTTAATGGAATTACATTAAACATGGAAGATCAGCTGCTCTTGTTTCCTAGGCCTAAAAAACAAGAAATTGCTGGTACGGTATGATTAGCAAGTGCTCTTGTACATGCACCTTTACCTAGCAGAAAAAAATTACTGGTCAATGTAACTTACACAAGTTTCCTGTACAAAATAGAAGAGCGTAAGCTGTTTCTGCATTGAGGCCTTTGTTGGTTTGGAATGTTGCCATCAAAAAAAATGGCTCAATCTCATGCATAACCAGCAATTCTCTACCTATGGACCTGACCTTTGAGTTGCTTTTTCCTTATTTGCTCTCTTGGCTCACCTCTATGCTTAATTACTAGCTTTTTCTAAGTGACCTGCCTCCTGCCAGAGAGCTGGGTAAATGGATATGACCAAGGAAAACTGTAAGTGTTCATCATCCAAAATACTTCTGTAAAACCTTTTTATAAATTCTAAGATAACTAATGATTTGCTGATCACTTGTGAACTTGTTTCTTGTCCAGGTGATTCTGCTAGTGCAGAATATCCAGGGTGCCTGTCTCATGTAGTTCGCTGTATTTCATTTCTCTGGCTCGGCTGTCTGGTTGTTTCAATTTGGCAACATGACCAAAACAAGGAACTGAGTCCTGAGTGGGAAGGTGTAAACTAGGCAAAAGTGTTTGGAAGTAGAGCGTGTTGCACAATAGCAGCTTTCATTAACAAGTTGACACAACATGTTAAAGTGCCTGAGACCATCTGTGGTGAGAACAACTGACTCTCCCTCAGTCCCTACACCGTCCTGGCATTTTCTTTTGGTTGCACTGGGCCTTCCGATGAAGAGCGAGGTTGTTTGAGCCAGAGAGCTTGCGTAAAGTGGTACTGTATGAACTACCTAACGAAGGTCTAGAGACACATGTAGACCTTGTCATGACCTTTGTGTTGCTATTTTATTGTTAGAGACATTTATTCTCTTTGCAAACTACTACTAATGGTTTACCTCAAATTGAAAATGTGCTTTTATTTGTTTAAGGCAGAAAATAAAATACTCTTGCATAATGGTGGTATTTGTTTTTATTTACTGCAACCAAATGTTATATTTAATACTCCCCTAATGTTTCAAGTTTTATATTGTCTTTCTCCAATGTGTCACATTATCCAATGCATAGATTGAGTAAAATATGTTCTAATGGAATGCTTGTAAATGCAGTTCTCTAGTAAAACTTTAACGTAATATGAAATAGAGAACATGCTCTATTGCAAAAAACAGAGTTAAGCAGAAAAAAACCCCAAGTAATTGTTAATACTGATCAAAAGCTGGAGCTTTGGAAGGCTGTAACCTACCCGTCAGTGGTCCCAACCACCTGACTCTTAAGTTACTCCATAACGTCTCCTGAGGAACTGAACACTATTTTAAGTATTAATCTGTACATCAGAACATTATGCTTCACAAAGAAAAATAGTAACAAAAACAATGCAGAAAACAGGCAGTAACACAAGACAAAGCTCATTATTGATACTTTTTGGGGAGGAGGTATGATACTTTAGTAAGACTGTTATTTTTTCAGGGAAAACAGAGAATTTCTTGAGAAAGGGGAAGAAGCAAGTCCCAAAAACTGCTCATAAAGTAGCAGGCACAGATTTTACTTCCTTCCAAATTGCTGAAGAAAATGGATGGATTTTAGCTTCTTTTTTAGTCTGTTCATCGGAACTTGAACCCTTTCTTCAACAGTGACTGGCAGCAATGACTATGCAAAAAGAACCATGCCAGGCAGCTTATCAGGCTGTACCAGGTAGGATGTGATGACCAATTAAATGCAGAGAATGTCACCAATCTCCCTCATCTGACGTGTCCCAACACCTGTCACAAAGATACACTCTAGGACAAATCAAAACAATTGAGTCGTATCTTATTTCCAACCAGGAAAACTCATGTCAACTGCTTTGTAAAATTCAGATATTCTTTTATTTGGACCTCATCTGCCCTGAATCACCTTTATTAGCTCTTGCTTCCTGCTGTTTCAGTTAAACAAAAAGAAGTTCAGTAACAAATGCTTCTGTTGAAGGTTATGTAAGCGGTTTTATAAAAGGTGAGGCATTTCTATGCATTGCCTGGAATCCCTGGATTAAGAAGAAAGAGCTTTATATTATAATTGCTGTATTGTATTTCAAGCAGATGGACTGATTCAATAATGGGCCTTGTGTATTTCTGCTTTAAAACCAGCCTGTAGGATTTTGACTTCAGCATTCAGCACAAGGTACAACCCACAGGTCATGTATTTTACTAACAAAGCATTGTTCAGCCAACTTCTGTCCCTACCAGTTCTATGAGGAGGCATTTTCACTAGTTCTGTACAAAAAATAAGATTTGATGGCAAGATCTGCAGTCTCAGGGCCCAACTTCATACATGTCAGAGTAAACAGTATTTCCATAAAAAGCACCCAGCCTTTTGAAACAACAGCTGGGCACAACAGCACATGTCAGGTTCAAACTAAAAAGGTGTGAAATTATGCCAGAAATGTTCTACATTTCCATTGCTGAACTATATAAATGTTGCTTTTAATACACATTTTCACGTAATAAATGTTCTAATTGCCAAAACATTCTGTAACTTTTATACTTGTGATGTGACATTTATATCTGTAACTACTAAAATCCAATCTACAAAGCCATGCATTTTAACAGTTTTAGAGCAAACTGTTAAATGTATCTTTAAAGATTAGCCTTCAGGATAATAAAATTATATTAAGCAGTCCAGTGTATGAAAAGATAGGGCTCATATTAAATGTGCTGACTGGAAAAAGAAATTCTTCCATGTGAGCGTGGTGAGGCCCTGGCAGAAGTTGCCAAAAGAAACTGGATGCCCCATCCCTGGCAGTGTTCAGGACCAGGCTGGACAGTGCTTGGAGCAGGTGGAAGGTGCCCATGCCCTTCAAGATGGTCTTTAAGGTCCCGATCCAAACTATTCTATGATTTTGTGAAAAGTAAAATTATTATTATTATTATTATTACTAAAACACCTGAAATCAGGTTCCAAATAATGTCACATAGGAAACACAGAAGTTCTCTTTCAGTATGAAGATTACAATGACGTCTCACATTTTAAACTGCATGCATATTTTATTTACTAACAATGTTTTACACGGAATGAGGACTTGGGAGATAAAGCAAATCCTCTATCAATTTCAGTCAATACAGGTGAACGCATGAAGCAATTACAGAAATGGAGTATTTATTTGTTATTGGTTACTGTGACAGCATGTTGATAGAACACTGGAAATTTACACTGAAGGAAATCTTTAATTCCTTCTCCCCCAGATTAACTAAAAGAAATACTTCCTCACCTGTCACCAAAAGGCCTGTCTCATGGGAAATGGGTACTCATGGACACAGAACTGTCTATAGATTGGCAGAGGGGGAAGTGTTGTTATCTTTAATCTGCAAATATTGCATAGAGAAAAAACACCATTGGTATGTCACCTCAGTGCAACTGAAAACATTTTACAAGGTCAACGAATACAACAGTCCATCTTCATTATAACTGTATAAAATACTAAAAAGGAGGCTTAAGAGGGGCATAAATGTTCTCCAAAATAGTCAGAAAATATTTCTGTCAAGAAAATAAGATCTTTTTAGATAAAAGTAATAGATTAACAGTACTTTGAGTAGCAACCATTTATCATTCATGACCCTGAAAAGGCACTCAATGTCTGAATATATGAACAGAAAGACTGATAAAACCTGGCTTGGAAGCCTGTAGGAATCACCAGTATTGAAGAGTGGGGGAAAAACCTATCTACCACAAACAATTACAATTATTCTTTTTTATTACTATTTATTAGAGGAGAAGTTACAAACATGGGTAAGATCTTATGTAATGAAGGCAACATTTTCACATTAACTTTGTCTACTCACATGTAATAAATAAAACATAATAAAATGAAAGCTGCAATAATCAGTGCATTGAACTTTGAACTGGTCCTCTATATCTTGCTAAGGGACTTTGTTCAAAAGCAATTGTTGCTGTCTTCTAGATATAGCCAGCTGAATAAATATGGATATAACTCAAGTTCCTAGACTGCATTTTCACATTTTTATCTACATGCAGCACAACTCTGACAACATTTCACAACTCCTCTGGAAAGCATTTGTAAGCAAACTCATACTAAACAGCTATCTCACTATATGTGCCTTTGAAAGCTTGTGAACTGTCAGCCTGCATTTCCATGGGGACTGTCAGCAGGCTGACAAGTACTGCCCTTTCATTATCTAACACTGAGAGCTTTGCTCAGACAACCACAGATTCCTGGAAGCACTACATTGAGCATAAGTTCAGTGAAATCCTTCCTCCCAAAGGCCAGCAAGTTTTCAGAAACACCTCTAGAACTGTGAATAGAAGACAAGGATTCTTCTAGTGTGGGTTTTACAGAAGATGGGATTTTTTTTCATATTTGGAAATCTATTACTTTTCAAAATTGAGTATCAATGTCCCCCACATCTTCCAGTCCCATCATTATAACAATCTGATTGAGAAGGCACTTCATATGCTTGCTCTAGGATTGACAATTATGTTTTTTTCCAATGACTCATTATCAGTAAATACTGTAATTTACATTATTCCCTGCATTCAATCAAAGTGTAATACTCCAAGATCTCAATCTGAGTCCTTTCAAGTTCTTAGCCACTAGTCCATGAAAGTTTGTCTGGCTCTGGGGAAAGTTTTGGTCTTATTATCCAAAAAGCAAATACAGATTCTGCTTTTGTAGCTCACTACACCAGTTAGATATTCTAACCAAAGGAATCACCTGAGCAAAAAAAAAAAAAAACAAAAAACCAAACAAACAAAAAAAACCCAAACGAAAAAACCCCAACCCAGTATTTCATATACCTTTTAATGATCAAAGGGCTTTCTTCTCCCACTTCTGTATAAAAACTTCAGAGCTATAATACAGTAGCTGTTCAGCATCCTCTTCTGGGCTCTGCTCCACAGAAAGTATCTGAGCAGGGGTTTGTCTGAATTATCTCAAGAGGAAATAGAGGGCATCCTCTGATGTCTGCATCCATCTCTCTTCTCAACATTAATTTCCTCTCATCTCCTGTAGATAAGAAAAATTTACTTGAAATGAGTTTGTCAGGTGGGCAGGGAGAGAAAGGGAGGTGGCTGTAAGGTATCCACCAATCAACTGGAGGCACAGTAAATTGTAAAAAGGGCTGTAAGAACAGCCAGTAGCAATTTTGCATGAACATCAGATGTATTTTAGCTATGTAAAAATTCACTCACCTGAGACAGTACTTCCCACACAGCTGTGCCACACACTGAATTGTCTATCAATGTTTTAGTTGTCTAAAGCATGTTGTTAGCATGCATATTGTTAAAAGAATAACCACCCATTGCTAATGCCCAGGACAGATACTGTGCTAACCAATTAAGCAAACAAATATTACTCTTGAGCTGCAGCTGTGTGTTTCAGAGCTAAACTGAACAAACTCTTAACTGCAGAGAAGTTGCACTGGGTTTTTTTATGCCATGCTTATACTTTTTAAAACCATTCATCACTGTAAGAACTGTGGCAACCTCACCTGCCACAGACCCGTCAAATTCAGTCCCCTTAGCTGTGGTGTCCCTCTTTCTCACCTCTCCTCTGGAGGGTCTCCTGGAGGGGTGAACCATCATGAAGGGTAACATCTGGTGCTGCCATAGAGGTGTGAAGTGTCTTGAATTTCACTTTTTTGTGCAACATTTTCTTACATTTTCTCTGTATCTTTCTGAGCGACCCCAGCTGCATGCAACTGTCCATCTCTGAAAAGCCACATTCATCAGATAAAAGATTAGAAGAAAGCTTTTTTCGCTTTTTCTTCATTTTATGAGCATTTCTCTCCTTTTCCCTGGATTCTCTCTCACTTTTCTTTCCTTCATATCTTAATTTACTACTAGACCTCTTGCACGACTTTTTAAGTTTACGTTCACACTGCCTTGCCAAGCCCTCATGGACAGAATTAGAACAGGAGTTACATTGGCTGATTTCCTTCTCTTGACCTTCCAGAGCTACATTTTTATGGTAAACCAGTAATTTTCTTTCCCCGGCTCTTGCAGGCAAGCACCCTTTATTACAACTGCTGTAAATTTCTTCATACCTTCTTTCTGCTCTCTTCACTGAGCCACCACATGCCTCTCTAATGTACTCAGAATCACTGATCTCTTCCAACAAATCCTTTAATCTGCAAGCAGATCTACATGTTCCATATGGTACAGTGCCTTCATCTCTACCATCTTCTCGTTTGAATTCCTTATTATGAGTAACAGTAGTGCACTCCAAAGAATGATTCAGTCCAGCATGTGGTAAGTTATCACCAGTCAGTGAGTCATTCCTCTGCACTTGCAGCTTTTTTCCAAACTTGCCCCCATGGACCTTGCTTTCTAACACTTTGTCTGTTGACTCAAGTTCCCCAAGAGTGATCACCAGCCTATAATTACTATCACTACTACAATTTCTCTTGTGGCGGCTTTGTACAGGACTCACTTCTCTGAAGTGCTGACCATGTTTGTTACTCAAGCTGATGTCAAACCCACTACCATCATCAGACACCACTCGCTTCCACTGGGACTTGTTCGCAGTGGTTTTTGGCTCTAAGCAAACACGTGCATAGTGTGGTGTCTGATAGTAGTTCAGTAAATAATGGATGAATTCATCAGTCTCATAAACCTTTTGCTTTTTGCAATCATCTTCCTCAGAAACTGTCTGCGTGTGAACTACATCCAGTGCTGGGTGGTGCCTTCCATGGAGAGATTCGATGACCCTGCCGTCCTGGGTAACCGTGATCAGCAAAGGCCCACAGCCTTTGGCGGAGGAGTTGCACACATCTCTGCCAGGCAGTCCATCAGAGCTCGGGACTGGAGAGGGATCATTTAAAATTGTCCTGACTATGTGACAAGTAGGTGCATGGAAGTTACTCACATCTCCTTCCTCACTACACAAACCGCTACCTTTTTGGGTTAACGGGCACTTAAACTCCTCCTTACGTTTCAGCTCTTTGTGTGTATCATAAAGGGAGTTAATCAGCTCCTGCTGTACATCTTTAAATGCTGTTTCAGAAAATGAATCGTCCTTCTTTACACCCAGTGAAGGATCCACTTTTTGACTTGCCAACTGCGAAACCAAGAAAATAGAAGGTTATTTAACACATCACCTTCATAATTAAGAAGGCTAATGTCAGATCTAACGGGGCTCTACAATTCATGAAGAATGGCAAGGGTAGCCTCTAACTTCAACTCATAGTAAATTACAGTCCTTTAGAAATCTTTTACATTAAGGATTGGGGAAAATACACACTCCTTAAAAGCTGCAAGCAAATTTTCCTCCACAAATAGTGAAGACAAAACTGTATCAGAAATTAAAACCCCGTTTTCATTTGAAACTCTTTTTTTTTGTCCAAAGCACTAAACTAAACCTACTAACATTAATCTGTGTGCAAAACTCAAATTTTATCACTTCTCTGCTGACTTTCTCAAGACATTATCTGAATCAAACTGAAATAAGCCCGCTAATGAGTGCAAGAAAAAAGAAGAGGCTATTAGAAATGCAACTGGTATAATCTGTGCAAATTTAATTCAGTCACTTGTAGACCTGAGACCAAAACAAGCAGAGAGAGCATCACTTATGTCCCCACCCCAAAATTCCTTGCTGGCAACACTGGATCAAGTCTAATAGAGCTAATATAGCCTTTCCAGCCCTATTTTATACTCAGTAAAGATAAGGTCTTGAAAAAGCACTAACGGCAAAGTTTTTGTGTAAAAATGCACTACGTTTGCTCTCAGGGTAAGACTGAGAGCAGATTGTCACAAGACATGGACCTCAGGCCTTCTCAGTGTTCAGTCAGCCCCAAAGCAGTCTTCTGAATAGCATCAAGATATCAAATGTCTAGTGAATTATTCAAGCTCTAATAAATATCCTCAGAAATTTAAAGTACGTTTTGAAATAGTCTTACTTTCACACGATTTAACAGCACTGTAAGCAGTCTGACAGACTCCACTCTTCTCTGAGCTAGCAGGGATTTCCTTTCTTCCCATTCAGGCATATTCTCTGGCCACTGCTGTTCTTCAGCTGGTACCTTCTGCTGCTTTGGGCGATGTTCCTCATCTCCATCTATCTGCCTCTCTTCTCTCCTCTCGAGCTTAGCTTTCCTTTTTGTCTCTTGAACTTCTTTTCATCACCACGTCTTTTTCTAGGTAATTATCAATATGGGACAATTTAGATGACACTTGTTTTACATTTTGCATCCTGTGGGATTGGATGTAAGTCTTTGAAGTGCTAATAATAAGCAACCAGTCACCAAGAATCACATGTGGCTAACAAGGAATCTTGTTTGCTCAAATAACGTGTTTAAAAAACATGGCACATAAATTACACACACCTAACTGATCCCCACAGTTAGAAAGTTCTTTGTCTCTTCAAATGGTTTGTATTCTTGGGTTTTCTTCATAAGCACTGCCAAGACAACAGCATCACACGATTCTTTGTCTCCAAGGACACAGACAGAGACTAATCATTTGGATCTAATTCTTAAATTAACAAATCTCCCCTACAGATCAGCATGAGGGTCCCATTTAAAAGGTATTACAAGACTCTTGTAATTCGGGGGTTATCACTGAACAAGGCTTACCCAGAGCCAAGGCCTTCTCTGCTCCTCGCCCCACCCCAGCAGTGAGAGGCTGGGGTTGCACAAGGAGCTGGGAGGGGACACAGCCAGGACAGCTGATCCCAACTGACCCGAGGGATATCCCAGACCATATGGCCTCATCCTCAGCAAAAAAGCTGGGGGAGGAGGAGGAAGGGGGCGCATTTGGAGTGATGATGTTTGTCTTCCCAAGTCACTGTTATGTGGGATGGAGCCATGCTGTCCTAGGGATGCAGAACACCTGCCTGCTCTGGGGAAGTGGAGAATTAATTTCTTGTTTTGCTTTCCTTGGGCACATGGCCTTTGCTTTACCTATGAAACTGTCTTGATCTCAGTCCTCAAGTCTTCTCACTTTCACCTTTTTGATTCTCCTTCCCATACCACTGGGGAGAAGGGGAGGGAGTGAGCAGCTGTTGTAGGACTTAATTACCAGCTGGGGTTAAACCACAACAGGCTATCACCACTTTTTGGAAACTTTGCCCTGTAGGAAGTAGATCTACCAAATAATCAACATGACGCATCACAAAAACCTCCAGAAAACTCAAGGAACAGTGTTCACACAAATAAGTGTTTAAAAATAGTTTTATAAGAAGTATTTGAATAAGGAAGAATTAGCAATGGAAGCATAGCAGTGCTTTTAGAGACCTAGCATTAGATTCACTAGGCTCTGCATTCTAAGTGTCTGTTTTTTTAAGAAGGTGCATAACACAATTGATTACTAGTGACAGTTTAGGATGCCATCCAAACACATTATCTAAAAAATTAAAACTTCAATATACTACTATTACTCATATGCAAATTTAAGAACACTGCAGGTATCAACAATAAAAAAAAGGTATCAACAATAAAAAAATAACACGCAAAAATGGGTAAAGACAGAAAAGTATTCTTTTCATAGCTCTGGACTTTCCAGTCAACTGGGAGGCACTGAGAAATATACATCAAATTAATTTTATTTGAGGGCATAAGGACATTGATTTAAGATGTTGCAGCATAGAGCAATACCAAAAGCCCACACACAGAACCTTAAGGAATCAATCCTCAGAAGAATTTGAGAGCAACAGCTCTCACTATAGGCCTGCAGAATTATAGAATAATCCAGTCTGAAAGGGACCTTGGGATATCTCCAGTCCAACCTTTCTCATAATCCAGACCCCTGCATCTGATGCCTTACACGCAGAATTACCATTATGGTTTTCTTCCCAATATATAAATTAACAACTACATAGTATTGTTTCAATTTCTCCAACTCCTGTTTCCTCAAAGCCTGGATTTTTACACAGCCACTCTTCCTGTATTTTCCTTGGTATGAGGAAGTGTAACAAATTTCAAGAAAATAGGACATTCTCTAAAAATATACTCTCACCTTTCAACCCCCTCTCTTTTTTTCCCCCTTTTTTGACCGTGCTCCTGTTCTTGCAGCTTTAGTCTTTCCAGGCTTCTCTGTCTTATGGCTCCTTCACTAAAAATGTCAGGTTGTGTCAAAAGCCACCTGTCACAGAAGAAGCAGAATCAGACTTCGCAGCCCAGTTTGCTGTGTATTTATACAAACACAGACAACCTGCTGAGCAAATGAGAGACCCAGGTGACTACCAAAATACCACTACACTCGTGAGAATGCCTCTCTCTACCCTGACATACCAGAACTTCTGAAGTTCATACTGGGTTGTCAATCAAGCTCAAACATCCCCCTCCCAAATGTCTCCTCCTGCTGTGACATCAGGGGCTCACAATCTGACATCATACCTTTGACCAAACCCATTTCTGACAGGCTCTTCTGGGGACTCAAAGTTCAGCATGTTCAGCACAGCATTCCTAACTGCAGGAGTTAATGCAGTTCTGCCAAAACTAGGGTTCACTGACTCTAAGAGCAACATCTTTTGGATCAAATGCTTGTTTGCTTGCTTAAAAATTGATGGATTCTGTTGATGTGTGCTGCATTTCATCAGCTTCAAATGCCCAGACAGAGCACATTAAAAGAAAACACTTAAGCAAGTTGCATCAAGGTCTATCTACACTGAAAAAATAAGCAATAGGAAGTATTATTTCCAGCACAGAGGGATATTTCAGGGTCACAGTTTAGAAATTACCAGCTGGGAGAAGAAAATGAAACAGGGTACTCCCTAATAAGTGCTTATGAAGGTAAACCAAAAGGCTGCTGAAATTAGGCTTACAGGTTGCACATTTTCTTTTATAATGCCACACTAGGCATAACACTTCAGTGGATTCATCTCTCAATATACTTAAACAAAAAGGTACAGAGAAGAGAATAGCTACCGTTTTCTAGCCAAGAATCACCAAGCAGCTGCTACACCTACTTCATATTTAACAATAAGAAAGTAAGTATCTTTCAGAGTATCATCAGTTCCTGACTGACATCATCTCCCAGTTTCAGTGCCAACTACACTGAAAATATTGACAACCTTTAGCTTACCCAGAGAAATTCTTCAGGAAATTGAAACAGTATAATGCTGGGTTTTGATTAGAGAAGTTAAATTCAGATACCTGAACTCCATGTATCAATATACCTACATCTAGTACAAACAGGATAATCACACAGGGGGTTTTTGCCCCTCACATGCTTAATTGTCCAAAAAGTTTACAGAGAGGCTTCCACCTCTTATCAAGGACTTTTCAGGTCTAAATTCAAGGAAAAGAAGCAGAAGTTGGCAAACCACCATCTGTGCCAGTTTCTTCCACAGTCTCAGCACCTAGTTACAAGTAAAGCTTAGTGTATTTCAATACGTCCATATGCTATATTTTTCTTTATTTTATAGACACAATTTTAACATAAATAAAGACAAAATCATATGGAGGAAAAAAAAGATACATATACAAAGAGAACTGCAAGAGTGCCACATAAAAGCTTCCACTGAAGAAACATGAAAAAAAAGTTTGTAAGATGATTTTCATAGGTTATAAACTACACTGCTATTACTTGAAAAATGCCTGTTTGCTTTCAATATGGGAATGTACAAGGGAAGACAAGCACAGAAACTGTTTGGTAAAAGAGGGTGACTACACTTTAATGAGAATGACGAAGAAAAAAACCCACATATGTACTGGAGGAAAAGCTAGTGCAATTAACATTAACATAAAATAACCAGGGATTTCTGGAAGCAGCAGCTACAGCACAGACTGCAGCACTGAATGGCTCCTCTTAGGGAACTGCTGCCAAATGCATTCAGAATTAATGCTAACTTTGTCTCATATAAGCAAAGCAGATACACAAAGCACCTACAAAACTGAAGCAGTGAGTAATCTCTAGAGTCCCTTCTGCCCACTGTGCATTAAGATAAAGAGCTTCCTAAAGCTTTCCACCAAGTTAGTGCCAACTACGCTTCTGCCACTAAGATTTGTGGTGTAGCAGATTAAAACATCCAGGACACTGTTGTTGCAACCTGTAGAGATTTCAAAGTCAAGCCTGCAGACCACCTGCACAAAACGTACACAAAATCTTGTTCTGTTTTGCAAGTATGTCTTCTATTAAACCAACTGATATATTATCCTGCCCTTGCAAATCTTCTTTCACTTATATCCTTACACCATCACGACTGCAGCCATGTTCCTACTACTGCAATCAATCACCTAAAAGCCCTAAACTCTCTTCATAGATCTGAGTAAGCTATAGTGGTTTGCTAGTGCACACTATTACCCTTGCTCTTCCCCACTGGTGTTCATAGCCAGATCTTCAAGCATCAGAAATTTATTTCTCACTATGTAACTGTGTACAAAGCACAGAATTATTTACTGGCTGATCCACTGAATGGCTGCTCAGCAGCATGGCCTTTTGAAATCAACCCTGACATATCAATAAGGCACTACCTTAAGTTATAACTGTTGCAACTGACAAATCACAAGGAATTTGACCTTCAACCCCTTTACCAAATTATTATTTCCTTTTGGCCACTCTGCCATGGCAATAACATTTGGAACACAGCTGCCCTTGCACTAGGGTTTACTACAGTAACTGCAGGCTGAACTGTCCTTATCTTACAACACCCTAAATTGTGTCACCTAAGTTCATACTTTAAAACAAACTTACACTTTAGGGAAAAATTAACAACCTGGCAATATCTAACCTGAAACACTCACGTAGTCCATATGAGCAATGTAAGTAGTGGGAATAATTGTTCCAAAGGTGCCCTTCACATTTGCTCAGTGATGTGACAGCTGATGGTAACAGCTCTTACCATTCCCAGTTTCCCAGCTGGTCACTCATGTCAGGCCCTGGGCCATCATAACAGTTTCAGAGACTATACCATCAACCAGGTCAGGAAAGAGGGTTGTCTTGAAGAAGGAAAAAAAAAAAATCATATTTTGCCAGGTTACTTTTCAGAGCAGGTTTCCCTGCTCTCATGGACAGTGTGGCCCCTGAGCAGTCCCACCAGCAGGGCTAAAGGCAAGCTCGAGGCAGAGGAAATACTTTAATTCTACAGAGGTGGGTATGCAAGAGCACTACAAGCTAAGGCAATGTGGCAAGTGTATGTATTGATCCACAGCAGCAGAGAGTTTATCGTGCAGGGGAAAAAAGCTGGGGTTGTTTAGTCTGGAAAAAAGGAGGTTCAGGTAGGACTTTATGGCTCTCTACAATCACCTGAAAGGAGGCTGGATCCAGGTGGGGGTCGGTCAACTCTCTCAAGCACCGTGAGAGGAAATAGCCTCAAATTACATCAGAGGAAGATTAGATTGGATATTGGGAAAAACTTCTCCACTGAAAGGGTGATCAGCCATCGGAAGAGGCTGGAAGCACCATCCCTGGAAGCCTTCAAATAGTTTGTGGATGTGGCACTTGGTGACATCGTTTAGCAGTGAACACAGTAAGTGTTACTGGACTCCGTGATCTTAGAGGTCTTTTCCAACCCTAGCGATTCCATGACAAGCATTTACCAGAAAGCCACTTGGAGAAGTTTAAAGAAGAGCTTTAAACTGATTCTTAACATATGAAATGAGTTTATCCAGCCTGCTCTATGCAAAATTAACTGAAAAGGAGCGATGATAAAAAGTGCCGCTGCTCTCACGAGAATATTGCAGTAAAAGGGGCGTTTTGAAGCGAACTCTCCCAGCACCGCTGTGCTCCACGCTGTCTGAGGTGAGGATAAAACAAACCGCCAGCCCAACGGACGGAGCCACTGAAGGCCGCGGTCCCCCGAGCTCGGGCAGCGCCGCAAGCCGGGTGCCGGCAGCG
>VZRS01009828.1:21601-58198 GCA_013398055.1 Ifrita kowaldi
CACGCCCCGCTCCCCAGGGCCGGCCGCTCTTACCCTCCGGCCGCCGCGCTACCGCTGGCCCTTCGGCCGCCACCCCGGGGCGGGGCGCAGCGGACGCGACAGCGCCGATGGACCCGCCCCCGGGGCGCGGCTCCTCCGCTCCGCCCGCCTCCGAAGCACGGCCGCCTGCCCACACCGCAGATTGGGCTGTGCGGTGTGTGGGGATTTCACGGGTGTTCTTGAGGAACGGCTCACGAAGCGAGTCCCGGGAGGTGCTAGTGGCTGCTCGTCCTGCCTGGCCCTTCGCCCGTGACCTGCACGGCCGGCCTTGGCTGCAGCCGTCTGCTGCCGGCATCTTCGGCCTGTGCGCATCGTGTGTGTTCATTGTATTAAAAATAAGCCAAAGATAAAAAGTTACTCCTCGGCAGTTGCCTCGCTCAGGCAGAGCAAAGGCTTGGTTGTGATGCAATACCGTGTTTTACCGTGTTTTCCTTTGCCCTGTAACAAAGGTAGTTCATCCACCACTGCTTATGAGTGATAAGTGTGTGAGGGTTTACGTCAGCCTTTCCCTGGTTTAGTACTGGCTTGTAGTTGTTTTCCCGGTGGGAAAGCACTGCCTGTGTCTCTGCACGGTACGGCCGTCGGCTCCCAATGGTGCAGTGCTCGCCCACGTGCTGCTGATGGTACCATCCGCGCTTCCTTGGTTTTCTCAATGTAGCATCCCCCAGACAATTGTACAAGCTTTTATATATATATATATATATATATATATATATACTTTCTATGTCCTTCATCCACCTTGTTAAAAACAAACACTTTACCTCTTCTCCTGGATCAATACAGTTGTGACTAGGATGGGTGATGATCGTGGGACACACACAGGGCTAGGGCTGCAGGCAGAGGGGGTGTACCGACCATTTCTCCTCTGCAATAGTCTAATTGCTATGTATGCAATTACAGCCCGAGACCAATGGTTACACATATATTTACTGTGGGAGTGTATTTCTGTTACAATTTTGTGTGCCTAAAAGCATGTCTGTGTTTTCTCACTGCACAAGCAGATAAGTCAAAGATACTACGTTTACCTACAAATGTTTTTTTGCTCTGGTTGCCTTCTCCACAGTTGTCACTTCTTGTGTTAGGAAGGTTTCCTAGGAGTTATTATATGCTGACATTTGTTTGAGGTTTTTTTATTTTAAAAGATAAAATTGTGCTTTGATGATACAAATTTCCAAGATACTCTTTCTAAGTTATGTGGTTTTTTTTTTCTTTCTACATAATTTTCCAAACCCAAACAGGCAAACTGGCATTTGAGATCAGTTTGCAGCAGCAGGTCATTATATGCACCTCCTACATTTCCAAAGCTGCAACAAGTTGAGAAACCTTAATGTTTTAGCTCTTGAATAAAAGGTTTAATGTAGACATAAAAAGCTATTTCTTTCAAGATGTGAGAGTGTGCCCCCTGGATGCAGAAAACCAGTTCCTTGTCTGTAATTAAGCAAATTTTGTGTCAATACAATCTATTTTATATTCTGTATTTCAGGGATCAAGCCACTGTAAACTGTGGTATTTTGCCATTGTGGGATATCCTGCCTGCTGGGATTGAGCACGGAGCTGGAGCAGTCTGGAGGGTTACTCTGGGAATGAACAGTAAATTGTATTTCCTCTGGGAAAGGAGTCAGGGAATGCACAGAGTGACATCACAACCAAATGGGTTTGCTTTAAAGCCTGGCAACCAGGGCACATAGATGAGCTCCTCTGGAAACTTCAGGATTACTGTGGGGAGAAAGATGGTTGGAAGAAACTTTGAACACAAAGCTGGTTTAAATATGGAAAAGGAAAAGGAAAAGGGAAGGGCCTTAAACATCATCTAGTTCCAACCCTCCTGCCATGGGCACAGACACTTTCCACTAGATCAGGTTGCTCAAAGCTCTGTCCAACCTGGCCTTGAACATTTCCATTTTTTAAATGTATGACTGGTTTTATTTTGGCAGGTCCCTTTACAAAGGAGAAAAAATAACAACAGAGAAACCACCTTCTCCAAGGATTGCTGTGGGAGGCTGAGGTCATCTGGTGATTCATTTTATCAGCCAGAACAAGTATGTAAAAACTTGCCCCAAAATGAGTAATGGAAATGGGAAGACTGTATGGAAAATACCAGTGCTCAGTTAGAATCTTAAGCTGAGGTTTGTCTTGTGCAGATGAGCAAGAAAAGCAAAACCCTGCAAGAAATATCACCCTTTTCTTGAAGTCTTGAAGGTTTGAAATCTTCTGTTTCCAAGCAGTATTAATGTATAGCAAGTTATACCCATTTATTCTTGTTTTCCTCCTCCTTGATGGTTAAATGCTTTCTTCTCTCCAAGAAAATACAACACCATAAGTAGCTGAGTTCCTGGAGAGAGATGCAATTCTAGAGAGATGTCTTTTAGCTCTTTATTGATCTGGGAATAGTCCATTGGATCAGCAGCAGAGCATTCTTGCCAAAGACAGACTAAGAGTCATCTGATGCTGTTCTGTTGGATGCACTGTAAGACAATACTGGATATAGCTTCCAGTTTGAGTGGACTTTTTTGGTTGGTTGGGGTTTTTGNGGGCGTGCGGGCCCTCTGGAAGGGGAACCTCACGGCCTGCCTGCGCCTCTGCCCCTACAGCGCCCTGCAGCTCGCCGCCTCCCGCCGGTAAGCGACCGGCCCGCGCGGGGGCTCCGGGGGGCTCCAGGGACCTGTGCTCCCGCGCCGGCCTTCGTAACAGCGGAGGGCAGCGGATGGAAAGTGCCGAGTTTAGTCTAATGTCTCTGTCTCTGCCGGGTGGTCAGCTGGGTGTGCACCCCTTCTCCCCAAAGATGTGGACCCTTGCTTATAATTTTGTTAATTTATTCAGCACGAAGCGATTTTTAGGGCCTGGTGATATGCCAGCAATTGCTTATAAAATCATAGGTATTCTTCAAATGATGAAGGGTCGATAGTCTGCTAGAATTCTTTTGCTCAGATTCCTTTAGAAATGAAGTTACAGGGCAACCTGCAGGTGTGGCTGTCACATCTCTTCTTTGCTACGAATTTGTTTAATTAACTTATACACTCTGAAGTATTTATGTTGTCTGTATCAAAGACAATAACAAAATCACAAGTCAAATATTTTACCCTATCATGCAGGAGTTGTTAAGCAAATTTGATCCGTTTTGACGTTGATATGTGACATTATTTGGTTTAAGATCTTGTTTTTGATAATAGACAGATACTAAACTAAGGTAAGTATTGGAAGGACTGCAGCAGGATGAACATGAAGATGGAGGTCTGCCAACCGTGCTGTTTCCTAGGATTCCCTTCTGCTGCCAGTATCTCTCGGCCTTTGCAGGGAGTGCCTGACTGTTTGCTCACACCAGCATGTTTTGCCACTCTGGGGGCTGGGCTTCATTCTTCTTTTTTTTTGTTGCAGTCAGCTGTTCATGGTAGCACATGACATTTCTGCCCAGCTGGGTGATGGGTTGGTTGTTCTGTTCTGGGCGGCAGCGCAGCCTCGCAGGCACTGCCAACCCGCTGGGTTTGTCACTCATCTGCCCCAGCAAGTCACCTGCCCATCACTGCCTGCGCCCTTCAGGAGTCCACAAATGCAGTGACTCTAAAACTGGGCAGCTTTGTTGTGCCATAACAGACGCAGTGGTCAAACAAAGAGTGAGATAATGTGAGTGGGAAGGTATGAACAGTAACTTAAATGTAATTTAAAGTTCACAGAAAAGGCAGTGTGTTGCACCAACATAAACCAGTTGATTCTGAGCAAAATGATTTGTTTGTTCAGCTTGAAACAGTGTATTCCCTTTGCAAGGCTAAAGTTTGTGTCTAGTTTGTACAGGGTGTTCTGAATTGCAGGTGGAAGTAGGCTACCAGGAAATTAAATACAAGTTGCCTATGGTTAGTCCTTGATACACTATCTGGGGATTTTTAAGTCTTTTCTGCTGGAAGAGTGGTGTATATAAAGGCAAGAAACACAAAAAGAGAAATGTTACAGGGCAGCTTAGGTAAACAGTCCCAGGAGGAGCAGGACTGAGCAGTCAGCACCCCGGGGATGGCAACTCCCTCTGCACAGACTCTTGTCTTTCCATGGTAGTATTAAATGTTATCAGGTAGTGCCTAGACACACCCCACCACCTTCCCCGTGCATTTATGCACACTCAGGAAAATTAGACTGTGTGGGTTTAGGGACTGAATAAGGCACACAGGAAAAAAGGTTTATACTCTTTGCTTCTGCTTGGCTGGGCTTTCTGCCCTGGGCACTCGCAGGACTTGAGACAAGTAGATGCAAGGATTTGTCATGCAGTAGAAAATGCACATTCATGTGAAAAAACATCAACTGAGCGAGCAATGACTTGTAAATATTTGCAAATTATTTTGTTCTGCACATGGTTACAACATGTGGGTTAAATGTAGATGTGCTGTTTAAATGTTTTAGTGAATGCTTCCAAAATAGAATAATACATTTCTCTACCTCCACCTAAAACTCTCGAGTGTTTTTACTTGCTTCTTGCTGCCTCCAGGACATTTCTCCCTTATGTAGGAGTTTCCTGTCATAGAAAAGTCCTTCAGTGCACCACAAATGCATGATTTGTGTGTAGCTTTTGAAACTGTTCAATTTAAAATTTTCAAATTGAGACTTAAACTCCTGAGCATAATAGTGCCTGGACATAAGTCTTCTCTAGAGGCATGTCCCTGTGGACCTTCCTGTCCCAACATAAGTAAAAGAAAAAGGTCCTGTTGCTCTCAGAAGGCCTGTGATGGCATTATCTACATATTTCCTCTTATGTGATAACCTTAACTGGCAGGTTGAACCAATGTCTTTAACTGATGATCAGATAATTTCTTGCAGATGTGTTTTAAGTCATGGTAATTTTCATCCTGTAGGTGGAAATATAAAGGAAAGATTTTTATCCTGTAGATGGATGCTTGTGTGGTGTTACGTATAATAAGATCTTGGATGAATCACATGTTAAAGTTTAAATTCCTGCTGCTGAAGGAGGTTGTGGACAGAAGAACATTTGCATCAAGAATCATCTGCCTTAATTTTTCATGTTTTTTGTTCATAGTCTCATTAATAGTACTTCTTTTATGTGTTTGCTTTAGACTTGTTACCCTTTTCACGGATGAGCTGGGCCATATCTCCCACTGGAGAGCCATCATGGCAGGAAGCCTGGCTGGCATGGTTGCCACCATCGGGACGTACCCCACTGATGTGATTAAAACACGGCTCATCGTGCAGAACCGGCTGGCACCATCTTACAAAGGAATTGTTCACGCTTTTTACAAGATTTATCACCAAGAAGGACTCCGTGCACTCTACCGTGGTGTTTCACCAGCAATATTAGGTAAAACAATAATGGGGTGAAATCACGTCACTGCCTGGTTTTTGTTGCGGCTGTGTAGTGTGTTCACTTGCTCACTTGATTTCAAAAGCCAACAGGAATGTTTTCTTGTAGAAGATGTGAAGATTTCCAAGGCACTGCAATACTGATAACCTTTCCTGCAGCTTTATTACTTCAAATTAAGACCAAGTGTGTAGCATTTTATATGTGATTAAGTGTTCAGCACAATACTCTTTTCCTTCTTTTATAGATGATCTAGTTGTGCTTGGATGCACAATTTTCACCATTAAACTCTTAAAAAACATTTATATACACACACACGGAGTGTTTGTAACTCCTATGGAGGTGTGAGAGTCTCCCGAGCTGTTCAGTGAAACCAGTGTAAGCTGTAGTGTATAGTAGATGTGAAAAGTAAAGATTAATTATATTCCCTCTTTACTTGAAATTACTTTTTAATTATTTATTTACTCTCCATAGCCTTTAAAAATGCAATTTGAGTCCACTTTTTCTCAATATGACCTTATATAAAATGTGCAACGACAACAATAGTAATAAATGTATAATCCCACTATAAAACTGATGAGAACATGAAACAAGCAGAAGAGGCCAGAAGTATCCCTCATCAGCATGACTGAAGACATAGCTCTGTCTACCTGTGCAGGTGCTAGAGGTGGGTTGGACTGAGAAAGAGCTTGTCACAAGAGAGAACCTGGAGAAACACCTGACCTGTCATGAGACTATAGCAGTTAATAATTCTGACAACATGCACGTTTTAATATGTAGATGTATGCCCCTGTCAGCACATCTAGATGCTACAATATGGGTGTTTGGTGGTAAACCTGGGACTAAAGAGTAAAGTTCTTCAAAATCAGGATTGGGTT
The DNA here is from genome assembly GCA_013398055.1 of Ifrita kowaldi. NCBI lineage: Eukaryota > Metazoa > Chordata > Aves > Passeriformes > Cinclosomatidae > Ifrita > Ifrita kowaldi. The sequence continues at coordinate 27,815 of VZRS01009828.1, forward strand.
TGTGGAATGTGAGGTGTAAATTGGCAGCAGCTCCTCCCATCTTTCTAGTTATGTGATGAGCAGCTCTCTTCTCTTAGTGTACAGTGTGTTGACATAATCCTGTCTGGTTTGCTTTCTAGGTGCTGTCCCATTTTCTGCAGGCTCATTCTTTGTTTACATCAGTCTGGACAAAATCTGGCAAGAACCCATAGTTCATTTCACTCCTCTTCAGAACTTCATAAATGGCTGTGTAGCAGCTGCTGTGGCACAGACACTTTCTTTCCCCTTTGAGACTGTCAAGAGGAAGATGCAGGTACGGAACATTGATGTTACCAGTACTTGCACCTACTTGCACCTACGAAGGTGCTTGGTGCAAGAGCTTGGGACAAGACTAGCCAGGTGATCATGGGAGCCACTTTCTTTCTCTTACCAGTAGGCTACAGAGACTTTGGTTTTGGTTTTGTTGGGTTTTTCGCTCGTTTGAGGGGTTTTGTTTGTTTGTTGTTTTGTTTTGTTTTGTTTTGTTTTGTTTTGTTTTGTTTTGTTTTGTTTTGTTTTTAAAGTCTGGAAATTATTGCTACAAATGGGTTGTTATACCTTTCATGTGAGTTTAAGTACTGTCATGGGATATGTGTATGCTCTCAGACTCCATCTCTGTAGCTTTACTTCTTTTCTTTTTCATAGCAGTTTCATCAAATTCTCAAAATTCAGAATTGGCAAGCCTCCAGTGAAATACAGGCTGAATGTTTGCCAGATGAAGAAATTCAGTCCCCTTGGTGGTAGGCAGGATGAATGAGATCCATGTCATTTTCAGAGCCTGTGTCTCTGCCATTTATGTCTCACCACAAAACAAACAAATTTGCTCAGTAATAAGTCTGAAGGATCATAACTGTCCTTGTTCCCATTTCTTACTCCTCTGGTTAACAAGTGACTTGCCAGCTTGTGGGTGCTGCAGTTTTCCTGGAGCATCAACAACACGAGAATTACTATACCTTCCGGATCCTTTCTCCCAGAAGTTTAACAATAATGGTATAAAAAAGATTCAAACCACACAAAACAACCCCTATCCCACAGCTTTCATCTCACTGACATAATTCACTTGCTGATGTTGACTTTTTATTAGAACTTCATCAGTAGAGAGACAGTGGCGAGCTTTCATCATATGGTCATTCTCAGGCAGGGGCATATAAGTTTGGGTTTTCAGCCTAGTCCATGGGAATGCAGATTTATGGGAAGCTTTTGTGATGTTATTAGAAAACTTGTCATTTGTTGTGGCTGCCTTATATAGGTCCTTACCCCCTTCATCAAGTGGTAGCCTGGTTGGCGAGTCNGGTTGTTCTGTTCTGGGCGGCAGCGCAGCCTCGCAGGCACTGCCAACCCGCTGGGTTTGTCACTCATCTGCCCCAGCAAGTCACCTGCCCATCACTGCCTGCGCCCTTCAGGAGTCCACAAATGCAGTGACTCTAAAACTGGGCAGCTTTGTTGTGCCATAACAGACGCAGTGGTCAAACAAAGAGTGAGATAATGTGAGTGGGAAGGTATGAACAGTAATTTAAATGTAATTTAAAGTTCACAGAAAAGGCAGTGTGTTGCACCAACATAAACCAGTTGATTCTGAGCAAAATGATTTGTTTGTTCAGCTTGAAACAGTGTATTCCCTTTGCAAGGCTAAAGTTTGTGTCTAGTTTGTACAGGGTGTTCTGAATTGCAGGTGGAAGTAGGCTACCAGGAAATTAAATACAAGTTGCCTATGGTTAGTCCTTGATACACTATCTGGGGATTTTTAAGTCTTTTCTGCTGGAAGAGTGGTGTATATAAAGGCAAGAAACACAAAAAGAGAAATGTTACAGGGCAGCTTAGGTAAACAGTCCCAGGAGGAGCAGGACTGAGCAGTCAGCACCCCGGGGATGGCAACTCCCTCTGCACAGACTCTTGTCTTTCCATGGTAGTATTAAATGTTATCAGGTAGTGCCTAGACACACCCCACCACCTTCCCCGTGCATTTATGCACACTCAGGAAAATTAGACTGTGTGGGTTTAGGGACTGAATAAGGCACACAGGAAAAAAGGTTTATACTCTTTGCTTCTGCTTGGCTGGGCTTTCTGCCCTGGGCACTCGCAGGACTTGAGACAAGTAGATGCAAGGATTTGTCATGCAGTAGAAAATGCACATTCATGTGAAAAAACATCAACTGAGCGAGCAATGACTTGTAAATATTTGCAAATTATTTTGTTCTGCACATGGTTACAACATGTGGGTTAAATGTAGATGTGCTGTTTAAATGTTTTAGTGAATGCTTCCAAAATAGAATAATACATTTCTCTACCTCCACCTAAAACTCTCGAGTGTTTTTACTTGCTTCTTGCTGCCTCCAGGACATTTCTCCCTTATGTAGGAGTTTCCTGTCATAGAAAAGTCCTTCAGTGCACCACAAATGCATGATTTGTGTGTAGCTTTTGAAACTGTTCAATTTAAAATTTTCAAATTGAGACTTAAACTCCTGAGCATAATAGTGCCTGGACATAAGTCTTCTCTAGAGGCATGTCCCTGTGGACCTTCCTGTCCCAACATAAGTAAAAGAAAAAGGTCCTGTTGCTCTCAGAAGGCCTGTGATGGCATTATCTACATATTTCCTCTTATGTGATAACCTTAACTGGCAGGTTGAACCAATGTCTTTAACTGATGATCAGATAATTTCTTGCAGATGTGTTTTAAGTCATGGTAATTTTCATCCTGTAGGTGGAAATATAAAGGAAAGATTTTTATCCTGTAGATGGATGCTTGTGTGGTGTTACGTATAATAAGATCTTGGATGAATCACATGTTAAAGTTTAAATTCCTGCTGCTGAAGGAGGTTGTGGACAGAAGAACATTTGCATCAAGAATCATCTGCCTTAATTTTTCATGTTTTTTGTTCATAGTCTCATTAATAGTACTTCTTTTATGTGTTTGCTTTAGACTTGTTACCCTTTTCACGGATGAGCTGGGCCATATCTCCCACTGGAGAGCTATCATGGCAGGAAGCCTGGCTGGCATGGTTGCCACCATCGGGACGTACCCCACTGATGTGATTAAAACACGGCTCATCGTGCAGAACCGGCTGGCACCATCTTACAAAGGAATTGTTCACGCTTTTTACAAGATTTATCACCAAGAAGGACTCCGTGCACTCTACCGTGGTGTTTCACCAGCAATATTAGGTAAAACAATAATGGGGTGAAATCACGTCACTGCCTGGTTTTTGTTGCGGCTGTGTAGTGTGTTCACTTGCTCACTTGATTTCAAAAGCCAACAGGAATGTTTTCTTGTAGAAGATGTGAAGATTTCCAAGGCACTGCAATACTGATAACCTTTCCTGCAGCTTTATTACTTCAAATTAAGACCAAGTGTGTAGCATTTTATATGTGATTAAGTGTTCAGCACAATACTCTTTTCCTTCTTTTATAGATGATCTAGTTGTGCTTGGATGCACAATTTTCACCATTAAACTCTTAAAAAACATTTATATACACACACATGGAGTGTTTGTAACTCCTATGGAGGTGTGAGAGTCTCCCGAGCTGTTCAGTGAAACCAGTGTAAGCTGTAGTGTATAGTAGATGTGAAAAGTAAAGATTAATTATATTCCCTCTTTACTTGAAATTACTTTTTAATTATTTATTTACTCTCCATAGCCTTTAAAAATGCAATTTGAGTCCACTTTTTCTCAATATGACCTTATATAAAATGTGCAACGACAACAATAGTAATAAATGTATAATCCCACTATAAAACTGATGAGAACATGAAACAAGCAGAAGAGGCCAGAAGTATCCCTCATCAGCATGACTGAAGACATAGCTCTGTCTACCTGTGCAGGTGCTAGAGGTGGGTTGGACTGAGAAAGAGCTTGTCACAAGAGAGAACCTGGAGAAACACCTGACCTGTCATGAGACTATAGCAGTTAATAATTCTGACAACATGCACGTTTTAATATGTAGATGTATGCCCCTGTCAGCACATCTAGATCCTACAATATGGGTGTTTGGTGGTAAACCTGGGACTAAAGAGTAAAGTTCTTCAAAATCAGGATTGGGTTTGTGGAATGTGAGGTGTAAATTGGCAGCAGCTCCTCCCATCTTTCTAGTTATGTGATGAGCAGCTCTCTTCTCTTAGTGTACAGTGTGTTGACATAATCCTGTCTGGTTTGCTTTCTAGGTGCTGTCCCATTTTCTGCAGGCTCATTCTTTGTTTACATCAGTCTGGACAAAATCTGGCAAGAACCCATAGTTCATTTCACTCCTCTTCAGAACTTCATAAATGGCTGTGTAGCAGCTGCTGTGGCACAGACACTTTCTTTCCCCTTTGAGACTGTCAAGAGGAAGATGCAGGTACGGAACATTGATGTTACCAGTACTTGCACCTACTTGCACCTACGAAGGTGCTTGGTGCAAGAGCTTGGGACAAGACTAGCCAGGTGATCATGGGAGCCACTTTCTTTCTCTTACCAGTAGGCTACAGAGACTTTGGTTTTGGTTTTGTTGGGTTTTTCGCTCGTTTGAGGGGTTTTGTTTGTTTGTTTGTTGTTTTGTTTTGTTTTGTTTTGTTTTGTTTTGTTTTTAAAGTCTGGAAATTATTGCTACAAATGGGTTGTTATACCTTTCATGTGAGTTTAAGTACTGTCATGGGATATGTGTATGCTCTCAGACTCCATCTCTGTAGCTTTACTTCTTTTCTTTTTCATAGCAGTTTCATCAAATTCTCAAAATTCAGAATTGGCAAGCCTCCAGTGAAATACAGGCTGAATGTTTGCCAGATGAAGAAATTCAGTCCCCTTGGTGGTAGGCAGGATGAATGAGATCCATGTCATTTTCAGAGCCTGTGTCTCTGCCATTTATGTCTCACCACAAAACAAACAAATTTGCTCAGTAATAAGTCTGAAGGATCATAACTGTCCTTGTTCCCATTTCTTACTCCTCTGGTTAACAAGTGACTTGCCAGCTTGTGGGTGCTGCAGTTTTCCTGGAGCATCAACAACACGAGAATTACTATACCTTCCGGATCCTTTCTCCCAGAAGTTTAACAATAATGGTATAAAAAAGATTCAAACCACACAAAACAACCCCTATCCCACAGCTTTCATCTCACTGACATAATTCACTTGCTGATGTTGACTTTTTATTAGAACTTCATCAGTAGAGAGACAGTGGCGAGCTTTCATCATATGGTCATTCTCAGGCAGGGGCATATAAGTTTGGGTTTTCAGCCTAGTCCATGGGAATGCAGATTTATGGGAAGCTTTTGTGATGTTATTAGAAAACTTGTCATTTGTTGTGGCTGCCTTATATAGGTCCTTACCCCCTTCATCAAGTGGTAGCCTGGTTGGCGAGTCATAAGGTAGCAAAAGGTCAGCGAAACTGTGAATTTCCCTCTCCTGCTCTCCGAGTTCCCCTTTTCGGGGCTCAGATGTCGTGTCACAGAAGCCTTCACTGCCCTCTCTCCATCTTGTAGCAGAGAACCTCAGCAAGAGGAATAAGGGCTTTTATCAGAGCAGCTCATGTAGCTGATGTGTCCAGAAGTCAAGGTTTAAACTGAGCCCTTTCATCAGATATCTTATGAAATATTTCAGACAAGAAAGAGATTCTGAGCACAAAAACTTCATCCTTTTATCCAGTTGTACCAGTGGGTCTAAGAAAAGCAAATACTCCTTACAAGCCTTCTTTTACTTTATATCCTTAGGCTCACAGCAATACCGTTGCCTTAAAGTAAAGGCATTTGCTGTGCTGTTTTCCTTTTCATATTTTCTGTCAATGTAACAGCTACTTGAACATTCAGCTTTTGTAATCAGTTCAAAAGTAGGTTTTGGCTCTAACTGGTGCAATGTTTTGTGCCAGGCTGTGTCGTGACAGGCATGTGAAGAAGTGGGACAGGCCCGTGTTTTATTTTCCTGCCACTAGGCCGTGCTCTTCCACCGAAGGGACGCTTAAATCATCGGCACTTCCAGAAATAAGGGAACTGGATTTGTTGCCTAAATATGTAGGAAGTGGAGAGGCTAAAAATACTTCGCATGAAAAAAAAAAGTCTCATCAACAGAGAGGATTTCTTCCTCATAAGCGCATTGCAACACTGAATAGTGATTTTCTGAGCTTAGAGAAACACCTCCTGTTCAGTGATTTATTCTGAAGGCATGGGAGAAGGCAAAGGTATTTAAAAAGAATGAGCTGCCTGGGTGTGAAATCCTGTAATTTGTTGGAAATTAATTAATTCATGGAGAGTTGTCCAGAATCCAGAAAAGAGACATGTTGAAAATTGCAACCCACGCTGATACCAAGAGCTCAGTGGAACTCCTGCAAGGTTATCCAAGAAGTTTGGGTTTTCCAGTTAGCTAGGTATGGCCTACCTTTGCAGGGATCAGCTCTGCTTTGTGCTTTCTGGTCTGTGCAGTTTGTAGGGTGCTGGTCAGAAGAGAGAAATGCCTAGTAGAGCACCAGGAAAGGTATCATGCAAAGAGATGGACCTAGAAAGGGGGAGAATAAAGAAGGAGGAAAAGAACTTCAAGACATTTCAGAGTTCTGTAGAAAATGGGGGAGCAGATACTTCTGATCACAGTTTTTCTCAGACATCTTATTCAGTGATTCAGCTTTCTGGCTGATAGAAAGAGGTGGGTACCAAAGCCTTCAGCTACCCCTGGGCCTGGCGTGTGCTCTGCAGTGCACACAGAGAAGTGCTAGGCTTTTTTGAGGCAGTGAATGCTGGGTTTGTGTGTGAAGAGGAATCCAGCACACTGTGGAAGTCAGATTCCCTTTCCCTCCCTTTTGTCCCAGTCTGAGAGATGGAGGGAGTATGTTGCTAAAGAAGACTTTTCCAGTGAAGCTGCTGGTGATGGGGAGCCAGGGAGTCGTAAGACAATCTCAGGAGCTTCAAGAACTGAGAAACTAGGACACAAGGCTGTCTCCATTGATTCTGTGGTGGAGTACAAGCACGAGACCAGGACACCCAGTTCAGATCTTTACCTGATATGCTAGGCAGTCTTAGAAGAGTTAGCTCCATTCATCTCCTCATCTGGACAATGCTTGAATTGTTTGCATAGACTAGGAAATGAATTCTGCTATGGGAGGAAGGATAAGTGCTATTTTTGGTCTCCATTGTAATAATCTTGCTTCATCCTTTCTAACTTTGCATATCTGAATCCTACACTTCTGACATTGGCTGCTTCTGTCACTGACAGCTGTGGGAGTAGGAACTGACTGTCAGCAAACAGTCTTCTTGAGGAAGAATTGAGTTTTGTGATGCTTTGTGATGTCAGATTTGCTCTGTAACCATGGCTTCTTCAACCTTTGCTGTTAGAATTAAGATGCTGTGTTTGCTATATATACCTGAATGTTTTTCTTAAAAGAAATGTTAATTAATATGAGTGAGTCTTACTGAATATTTGAGTCCTCTGTGTTGTGCTTATCCTAATTTTATTCCTTTGTCTTCCTTTTTTCACTTTGCTCCTGATTGGCATGTTAGAGAATTCAGAGGTACTGTATGCATGTTTCAGCATGGAATTATGGCTTTTGTTGTGCATCTGTAGAAGGGGATGCGTGAAGGAGAGGGTTATTCAAAGGCATGTTCTATATTAAGTGTTTTCCTGACTTACTTTTATGATGTATCAGTTTCTGAACAAAAACTTACTGATCTTTATATCCTTCTGACTGTTATTCTTGGCTTTCCTTCCTTACCTCACAATATAGTGTTCTTTGTTAAATCCAGGTTCTAAGCCATATTAAATTACTTTTTACCTTGCAGACTTGCATACAAGAACACTTTTTTCTTTTTCAATTTTTTTTTCTACCTTTAGCAGGGAAATTTTCCTTCGAATGAGTCTGGGTGCAAGGAAGCATTGGTAATGTTTCTACTTTCCCACATCATCTTTTTGCCTATGATAACCTTCATAAGTGCCTATTGAACTGAGCTGTGGCGTTTCAGTAAGGGAAGATGAATTTAAAACTGTTACAGGCTGTACAGAAGATTATTATTAGAATGGCATCCCTCCCAGGCTATGTATGGAACTGAGAACCTACAAACACGCAAATGGTCAATGCAAACCCAATAGCCAAGTTTGGCACTTCTCTCTGCGCTCGTGACGTGCAGAGGTGGGCTCAGACACCCCTGAGTGGCACTTCTCAGCCTCCGTCCCAGACTGACCTGTGACTTTGGTAGTTTCTTAAGCAAAATGCACAAAGATGTCCTTAAAGCTTCATAGATACTCCACAGCTACTCCTCACCTGCTTACATGAACAAACTTTGCATGGTTTTCAGAAGCTCAGCCCTGTCTCCATATTTTAATATCTGTGACTAAAGACTGTCTTAAACTCTCCTCCACCAGTAAATGCTACTCAAGTATAGCTTTGCCATCAAACCCTTGAATTACAGAATAAATCATACTGTTAGTAAAGTGCAGGATTCAGCACATTTTTGGTGTTGACTGCACTGCATCCTCAAGCTGTGAGTGGGGAAAGCACTGTTCAGTGCTGATCTTTCTGTTTCAAAATGCAGGCTTTGACATCCCTTCACTCCTGCAAACAAACAGGCTTACTGTTTTTGGTTAGTGTAGATTGTTGCCATGCATCACCCAAGAAGTGGCCTCTGTACAGTGACAAAATTGAATCAGTTTGGCCTCGGCTGCCTGTAAATCTGCAATGTGTGTTGGGGTTTTGTTGGATTTTTTTTTGTTCTTTGGAACACAAGATGCTCTACAAATGTGAAATCTGTTGTAAGTTATGTAAATGCTATGAGTTAGTAACCTGAAGAAAACTAAGCAGTCATTTCCTTTGTGAGGTACCCTGTTTAAAGTAAAAGCTTCTCTTTTAAAAGGAATACTGTTATGTAAGTATTTATTTTAAAATAGTCCCCTTGCATGGTAAAAGTCAGTCTAGCAAGAACCCAGTGGCTGGGTTATAAAGAGTTTTGAAAAAGAGAATGATAAATGTTTCTTCTCTCTGCTGAGGTGGGAAGAAGTGCTCCTGCTTTGCTTAAGCATGAGTGACTTGCAAAGAGTTCTGTGTCATTGGGCACAGTCACTGGGCTGGCGTGCAGCCTCTGGAAGCTCACAAGCCGTAGTGTCACTGCTGGTGGTGAGCTCTGTGTTCTTGTCAGCTGGGAATACAAAAGTTATTGGAGTCATGACCTGGTTTAAAACTAAGAAATCCTTTTTGGGTCATGTGGTTCACACGACATCTGCAAAGCATACGTGCTTTGAGACTTTGTGCAGGGAGACCCTTTAATACTGAACAGCATGGGAGCCTTGAAAGTTTCAGAAATTGAGCCATTTGCCAGCATAAATTCCATGGTGTGGAAGCAAATAAGGAGCGGTATTACTACTTCTAATACGATTTCCTAAGTAAGGCTTATATGATTGCTAGCTGTCTTTCCTTGTCCTTGCCCCCAATAACTTTTGATCCTGCTGTCCAACTTCAAGTTAACTTTACAAAAGAGTGGAGATTCCAGCGGTACTAACATCCATCAAGCATTGTGAAAACAAATGCACAGATAAGTGAAATATTTTAGAGTCTCATCTCTAAGGGGGAGGCTGCAGTATGAGTTCTTACTTTTCTTATTTCTCCCTATGATCTCATGCTCCCCTTCTTCTTGCTGTTGGGGTTCAGGCATCAGCCAGGTTCCCATGCCCTGGGTGGTACTTGAATTTGGGACCAGCCTGGCTCCTCTGATTATCAGCAAATAGGTAATAGATGTCAGATTCTGGTTGTGGTTAAATCCCTTCCTTCCTCCTCTTTTTTACTATATCTGAATACTTTGAGCTACCTGTGATTTTTATTGTTTCATTGATGTTGTTATAAAGGTGTTTTATACCACTTTCTGAAGCTGATGCAGAATACTGCTCTGCTGCTTAGGGAACTGTTTGGTCCAGTAAATGGTTGAGACAATGCCTGAAAAAAGCTATGGAGCATAACGTAGGCTTTGCCGTCTGTAACAGCTTAGATCAGCTTTTATGAATGTGAACAAATGTGGGAAGAATTTCTCTTAGATCCCCAGACTTCCACAGGAGAAAAGCATGAAGACTGACTGACTGTCAGGTTGAAACACTGAACAGTGTTAGTAGGAAAACTGGATAAGAGGAAGAAATTGCAGATCAAGAATTGGAAGCAGGACTGGGCTGCTTTAACAATGAGGTCTGCTTTGTCTCTAAACGTGTTCATCCAAGAAGCTGTGGTGTGATAATTATGTAATACTCACCTTGATGTAGTTTAGCATAGCACTGCAACACAGTGGCCTGATGAAGAAAAGCAGGAAAATATGTTGCACCAGTTTGAAGTGCAGGAAGTCTGAGGGATGGCAGAATGCAATTCTCTCCAAATGATCTTCCCAGACACTGAAGTGGCCACCACGCCCCCAGTCTGAGATTTGGTAGTGCCAGCTGATCGTGTCTGCCAGCCTCTTACAGATGCCTCAGCTCTGTGATCAGTGTGGTGTGAGCGAGAGCTCTTTAATCTGCTTTGGGACAGATCAAATGGGTTAATTCAGCCCACCTTTTTAAACTCCATAAGCTCGCCCAGCAGACTGGACCTGACACAGGCTGGGTTTGCTGCTGTTCACACACAGCTATTACAGACAACTTTCAGCCAGGAGACAATAATGTCTCTGGAGGTACAGCTATTACTGTTACCCCCAACGTGACTACTTTTGCATCAGTTATACGGGATAGCCTTGTATCGATTTGTCTGTGCTTAGAGTGATGTGCCTATGATGTGTGAGGTGACTAATCATGGAAAATACTCCATAAACAGGAACTAAAACTTGATGGACACTCTCTTATAGGTGATTTATTTTGATTTGGTGTAAATCCCTAACTCATCCACATCAGGCAAGTGAAAGTATGACCTGTGAAAAGTCCCAATCCTGTAAAAAATTAGTTTTCTCAGTTCCTAGATAGGCAGCAGGAGGTGCAGGAACTAGCATTGCCATCCACTGTGTGAAGTGTGGGACCAAGCCAGTCTGCCTAAGGGTTTGCACCCTTAAATAAATTAGTGCTAATGTGTATGAAAATGGTGCACCCATTTGTAGGGCTTGAGCTGAACCATCATGAGGCATTTTGAAGCCACCCAGAGCTGCCCATGCAAGAGGTTTGCACTGCCTTGAGGAAAAAACTCCTATATTCTGTATTAAAGACTTCTTCACACTGCGGGTGTTAAAGCCGAGGAAGCTTAGGCTCAGCAACAAAGGAGGGATTCTACAACAAGCTGTGAAGCCTCAGGCTACAACAGGCCTGGTGATATGTATTTAAAGCAAAGAGTCAAGCTTTTGACCAAGCATGAAGCTGTTTTGCTCACTTGGTGCCATTCTTCCCGGAAAGGCATGATTTGGCCCCAGTTCAGGTTACAGAGGAAAGGACAAGGTGTTCCTGGAGTGCAGGACGCTGGCCATCAGCTGTACTGTGCTGCTCTGAACCGACTGTATCCTGACAGCTTGCCATGGTTTACCTTCCTGTGTGCCTGAATACCTTTGGGTGAACTTTAACCAGGGGTAAGTCAGCATTACCAAACCACTGACAGGGAATGACTGCCGAGTAAGGCTGACCTCAAGGAGGAAGGATTGATCAAGCCCAAGAGAATGGGTTTTTTCCCCCAAAATATTAATATGTATTTACATTTAAATTCTTTTTCATTGTAGTGGAATGAAACACTCTTTCAAGCATCCAGTCTTCGCTTGAGTGAAATTTCTGTTGACTGGAGTGCTGTTAACTTGAATGAAAACTGCAATCCTTGTCCTTCTGTTTCCTTTGAACTGCAGCTGCACTTGCCTGTTGCATGTGCCCTTATTAACCCAAAGACTTCTTCTTTTAGCTTCCAGATTAAGAGTGTGAACTCTTAAGCTGTCTGTAAATTGTCTTCCTGGTTTTTTTTTAAGTGATCAGAAGTGTAGGACACCTGAATCTGTTGAAAATATGTAAATAACAAGTAGTTTTACTCTATCTGCCATCAGGGTAGCATACCACTGATGACAGCTCTTCACTGTTAGTTATCTTTTATATTCTGTGCCGAGAGTACTGCTTACTCCAAAAATAAATAGTAAATATTTGTACCAACAAACTTTATGATCAGGGAAGAGGGGGGAAGTACATGAATTAAATTTGTGGATTCATAGTCTCTGATACATGTGAATACAAATAATTGCAAACCAAAAAGTCCCAAAAAACAAGTGAAAAGTTTGTATCTGCACAGGAGAGGGGCTGGGGGAGGTCATTGAAAAGGTCTGTGAGATCAGTTCCCAAAATGGGATTATGTTGTTCTGGCAGTCACCTCGTAATGCCGACAATGGGAGAGACGGTGTCTGAAGAGTCTTCAGGTAATAATTAACTATAACAATTAACCTGAGTTTTGTCATGACACTGCACCCTTATTTAAATATTTTGTTTATTTTAAAAAAGTATAAGTTCAGGTAGTTGGGCATTTTTTGTACGTCTCTCTTGGGTTTAGAGTGTTGCAGTAGAACAGTGGATGTGTTGCAGTGACATAGTAGACTTGGTGGTCTCTGAATATAAAAATGCTGTGTTTGTGAGAGAGCAGGTGGAACCAATTCTGCATTTGATGTACTTCAATCATTTAGAGAACGGATCGGAGGTAAAAAGATAAGCAACTTATCTACTCATAGTCATGCTACTACTACGAGTAACACCTTGGCACTCTGTTACCAGCACAGGAAGCTGTATCCCCAGCCTCCTACAGTTTGAGACAGCTGTAACTGGGGGGAAGGAAGTCTTTAAGAGAGTTCCTAACAAACAGGTTTCCATGCAGCAGCCCATAGCGTCAAGGGGTGTCAAAAGCAAGGAATTCCAGCGGCTTTGAAGTGCATTAAATTCTCTGTCATAAACCTGACCTTTTTGGAATGAGATTAGCTGTCTGATTTGTATGTCATGGTAGGTTTCTGCAAAAGAGGTAGAGAAACCAGTTTGATCGGTTTCGTTGCTTCTATTTTCTGGCTCTGGTGCCATAGAGTGGTTGTGAGGATTGCAGTGTGGTGGACATGCTTAGATGAAGAAGCACCAAAACCCACAGCTACTGTTTTTCATGAACAACAGTGCCAAATGAAATGCATTTGCAGTGTTTTTCTTTTATTAATATGTTCTAACTTAATTTGGCTGTGTTCCAAAATACTGAAGTTTTAACTACACACTGATACAGTTTTCAGTTTTGCTCTTGCAAAGTAGGTGATTCTGAGACTCTGTGGACAGTTGTAATTTAAATACCGTGTGTAGGGTCCTAGAAGCATACAGCTCCTGTAAAGCAGGAAGGCTGGCAACACATACTTCACAGACAGAAATCTTAGAAACAGCTCTATCTGTGGGGAGTGGTACTATAAATAATTTCAGTAAATCTCTTAAGAGGCCAGTATCTATGGGCAGATCAGAAATCTAGGGGTTTGACTTACCTGTTCCTTTTTAACTGCCTTCTGGAGGTATTTACTGTGTTACTGAAACCTACACTGTGCTTGTCACTTCTTTTGGTGTTGCAGGCGAGAGTACTGTAATCAAAACCTTGGATCTGTGCCTTTGCAGTGGATACAGTAATGAAGGGGATTAAGTCAAACTCACACAGCTAAATTCTGGCAGGCCGTGCTCTGCCTACCACAAAGGAACTGAAAAAGGAGGGGAATCACATGTTAATAGCATTCTTGCGTTCCTGAAACATTTCAGAAACCTGTCTTTCTTTACTGCTTGGCTGCTTATAACTTCATTTACAAAAAAAACCCTCATGAAACCTGACTGGCAGTCCAGAAAACAGAACAGGGTTTTGAATCCAGTTCTCCTATGACTGCTGTTGCATTTTTGGGGATACTTTCATAATATTAGTTTTCTTCTAAGCATTGCTGGTGCTAGTATTGCCATTCTTATGGAACTGGTTTCTGAAGTCCCAGCTGGAACACTCAGCATCTTCTGCAGTACAGACATTAAAGCCTTTGTGTAGAAGGTTTTTAGCTGTTACCTGCCATAACAGGTATTTCACATACATTTCAATCAGGCAGAAAAAAAAACTAGAAAAAAATAATGATCTGTGATTTTTTTTCAGACAGAGGAGACTATGCCCTTAGTATGGTGGGTAATCAGGGGATTTATGTCATCCTTTAAATTTTAACAGTAGACTTGCCAGTAATGCAAGGGAGTGCAACAACATTTTAACTATTTGATTAGCAATTTCTCTTATACCTAGAGCATGAGTTTTGATCTGTTTGCATTTCCAGCATCTTGGTTGCCAAGTACTTGAAATGCTATAGCTAAGGCATCTAGAAAATGTCATCATCACTTGTCAATTTCTGAGAGGCTTGTCATAGGTTTAGCAGCTCTGAGAAGCTACAGGTTAGTCTGGACAAGGAGTGAAAAATGACTACACTCTATGGTGCTTCACATCAATATTCATCAATCAATTAACTGTACAAGCCCCATTTTTATCAAACTTCTACCCTAAGATGATCAGTTTGCAAGTCATCAACCTGTGTCCTGGGGGTTCCCTGACACCAAAGTGTCACTTGCCATGTGTTTGAGAGAAAGCCTGGTTTGTCAATGCAAAAAAAATCCATGCCTGCATGTGCACAGATGGATGAGGATGGGATTATTCAAGGTCAGGTTATCCTGTCTGTGCTAATGCAGTAGGAGATTAATGAAGAAAGGATTTAGCTGTTAAAAATGACCAACTACACTTCTTCCATGTGAACAGACACTGTACTGCAGTTGGAAGTTCAGCTGCCACCCAACAGGATTCTCCCCAGCTAACTTTTAACTAGTCCCTATCAGCTGAACACATTGATATGGAAGCGTGGGCACCAACTGCTCACCTGCAGCCCTTGGTGGGCCTGAACAGCCTGGGCTGAAATCCCCATCCTTCCATTTCTGCCGTGCTGCTGCTCCTCAGCCTGTAGTACAGTTCATGCTTCTCACAGCAGTGCAGACACAGCCTCAGCAGCCAGAGACAAGTCAGCTGGTTCCATCAGAGCTACAGGAGGGCAGTGTGGCTTTGGGGACCAGCTCCAAGCTTCCCTCTCATAGTGTCCCACTGCCAGGGATGTGAAATATCTCTGGACCTGAGCAGTTGGTATGGGGCTGATGGGATTTGTGGCTCTGGTTAAGCGGTTTGTTCTCACAAGAGTGGGATTTATTTCTAGTAGTGACACGGCACAAAAGGAATTGCTATGTGAAATTACTGTTCACTTTCATACCTATCAAAGAGTGAGTTCTTTCCCTTTTTAATTGTATTTTAATGCAAATTAGCTGATACTTTTGGGAAGAATCAAGATCAGTCTGTTGAAACCTGGTGTTGACTGTTCCATATATACCAGAATGGAGAAAATAATTAATTTACTTTGGTTTTCTCTGCTTGTTCTAAATCCCCCTGGGTGTCTCTTGACAGGCCCAGAGTCCTTGGCTTCCCCACTATGGAGGAGTTGATGTCCATTTTACTGGCATGGCTGACTGCTTCCGGCAAACTATGAAGAACAAAGGTGTGCTTGGACTTTGGAGTGGACTCACACCCAGTCTGCTCAAGGTGAGGTTTTGCTTTCATCCCAGTCAAATACTATCCTGAAGGAATCAAGACAGTTTTGGACAGCTGGGGATAGAAAGCTTATGACATACCTTTGTACTTAGTAGCTTACAAATGACAGAATCAGTGACAAAACGGGCTATAAACCAGCTTTGGAACTTGGTTTGGTTATATTTCCCCAAATGCAAGCTTGGCTTCTAGATATCACCACTTGAAAGTTCATTTCAACATTTTTAAAGAAGGGAGTGCTCCTAACACAGAAGGTGTGGAATGGATGGGGGATTGCAAGCAATCCACTTAGGACAGCTAAACAAGTTCTTCTTCTGACCTGAGCTTCAGTAATTCGACATGTTGCAGTGATCTGTAAAGAAAGGTGTGCTTGTGTAAGCAAGTTGCCCAGAAGTCCAAAGCAGTGCTTTCAGCCAGCTATTTAATGCATGTGTATCAGTTACTGCAGCCCTTGCTGAGCTGAAAGCATGAAATAAAGCATGGTAGCTTAAACAGAAGGTAATTTAATTTACATAAATACATTTTATAGTGCTGTGATGAGGATTACCTACATAGAGTACTACAGGTCAGCTAATGAGTGCTAATTGAGTGACAGTGGGATTGATTGTGATGGCCTGCCTGTGACTGCCTTACCTTGGCTGATACAAAGCCAGTGGCCCTGGAGCTGCTGGTTCTGCATGGGGCAAAAGAAGAAAATTGTGTAGTCACTCCAGTGTATGTAGAATAAATTCCACATTTCCTACTGGGATTTGCTGAGATTGCTTACGATGTGCTTGGGTATTTGACAAGTTCTGGTAATCTATAGGCTAGCATAGACCTTCTTCCTCACAATATTGTTATAATTAGTTATGTAACAACAATAAACTCCTACTTTTAGCACGCTGCAGCTGCCAGCCTAGTTTGAAATGAGACTCTGATTTTACATAAATGAGGATAGGTCTATTGGCAGATCAGATCTGAAGTCCTAGAAGTTCCCTTTTTTTAAAACATCTAAGCTATGGATGCTACTAGTGAGTCTAATTTTTTTTTCTTATATTGCTTTTTTATCAGATTGTGCCATACTTCGGTGTTATGTTTAGCACCTTTGAATTCTGCAAGCGGGTTTGTCTCTACAGAAATGGTTATATTGAATCTCCTTTAAATTACAAGCTAACACCTGGTGTTGACCAGAGTTTACACCCACAAGAACTGAGAGAATTAAAGCTCCTCCGAAGGGAAAATTTTGAGCCAAGGAAATCAGCGCTTGAAAACTGACATCAGAGTGTCCACTGCAGATATGCAAATATCTTTCTAAGGAACTTTGCAAGAAAGCCATGCTGAGCTACAGGTACTGACATTTCAGTGCATTGCATGGTTCTTGTAATGAGACACCTGTGACAGGAAAGAATAAATCTGCGTTGCATTTGCTGAACGGACTTGCAAGCACATAGTGAAGAGCAAAGATGCAACTAGTTTGAAAACTCTATACTACTGGAAGTTGAAATGACATTATTTTAGGTGCTTTTTAATACTGAATAGCCATTTGAGATTAAACCAATTGCAGAGAGGCAAGAGAACAGAGATGAGAGTATAAATTGTGTCTTTGAAGACATTAAGAAAATGAATGTTTTTAAAGCAATCTGAGATACCAAGTCAGCTAAAAATAATAAAACAGAATAAAATACATGCAACATGCAAGAATTTATACAGAAATCTCCAGGTTTTTAGTGATAGTGTGTGGACATGGCATTCTACAGAGTAAGAATTAGTCTTAGTTCAGTCCACTCCCAAATCCACTC
Source organism: Ifrita kowaldi (assembly GCA_013398055.1). Classification (NCBI taxonomy): domain Eukaryota; kingdom Metazoa; phylum Chordata; class Aves; order Passeriformes; family Cinclosomatidae; genus Ifrita; species Ifrita kowaldi. Next base: position 45,097 of record VZRS01009828.1, read on the forward strand.
CTCAGTTTTTGAGACATACTTGAGAATAATAATTTTGTCTGAATCTCCAGCATAAAGATGAAAGTATGCTGCTGCAACTATGCTTTTGCTAAGACAGAACTGTAATGTGCAAAATGGATTGCAATACACTGGAATGACAATCTTGCAAACTTAAGTGCATACTCAGAAATATTCCTCCCTTTCTCGTGCATTGTTACTGCATGTATGTGAATTACTTCACACTTTGAAAAATAGTTTTCCTGAAGTTCTCTAACTGAAATATTTCCAGGAAAATGCAGTTCTTAAATGTGTTAGATATTTGAGAGCCACAGACTTTGTCATGATGTTTAGGTACTTTTAAAGCTCTATTTTTTTGTTAGACCACTTTTTAGTTCCAGTGCACAGACCTAAGCCTAGTATGCTGCTCTGAACTTGCTCTGAACTTGCCAACAGAATAGCACTATGCACACCACCTGCAACTGGTCCACTTGAACTGCTGTGCTCCAGGGGCTGCAGACAGGTCCTGTAGGTAGGAACCTCTCTGCAAGAGCACCAGATTACAGCCAGTGCCACTGCAACTGATGGGCCTCTTGGGAGCTTTTGGACAACAAAAGATCATCTGGTGTTATACCCAAGGAACCGTGGTGTTGCTCCAGTTCCTTTGTAGAAATTCAACTATGGAACAGCTCCATCCCAGTGCCTTCTGATAGAAAACCCAAACCCCATGCCCATGGGTGAAAGTTGGCTGTGCCCCTGGCAGCATGGGAATCACAGCAGCTCAGGAAGGTGTGGGCTCAGCACAGCATTTGCTGCTTTACACAGCTCCTTGTCTGTGTTTTTGCATTGTTTATAACCCCTGATGAGTGAAAATAAGTAAGTCTCAGAAACTGCTTGGTTAGTACATGTCACAGCAGGATGAGGCATTGCCAAATCCATGCAGGAACAGTCTGTAACTGTGGAGAGAAACTTGCAGAAAGATTTGGGATAACTGTAAGGCCTGCCTTGCACCTAGAACTCATTGCTGATGTATCTTACAGCTGAAGTCTTGCATTATCTCTTAATGGACTCACTCTGTTCTGCTGCAGTGGTGCTTCATATTGATTTTTTTCTCAGAGAAGAAATGCAAGCATTGATAGCAAAAAAATTAAGATAGTAGAGAGCAGATCTGGTGACTCATGCATCACACTGAGGCTGTAAGTGCTTTTGGTTTTAATCAACCTGCCTAGTGACCATGTTTCTCTGTGCCTCAGTTTTCCCATGGGCACAGAGCAGGTAATAATACTGAGACTTACTGGACAGGTATGGATATCGAGATGTGAATTGTACGCATGTTGGGGAGGAATGGATTTCTTGCCTTGTCCAAGCATACCTGTATGTTTTTTACTAACACTGTATTTCTAAATAGAGTTTAAGTATTGAATGGGTGCATGTGAATGTCTGATCAGCTCTTCAAACCTCCTAAGAGTCAAGTGAGTCAAAAAGTTATCTCTAATTTGTTTCTGATGTGCTACTACCACCTTTGTATCATAGTGCACTCCTACGACCTATCAGGCACTAACTCTTTTATCAACCAAGCCTGTCCTTTGTAATGACAAATATGCATGATAAATCCCCCAGTAGGCAGCACTAAAATATTTAAGTCGTCACTGAAAGGAGGCGCTTCATCAGTGGATCACTAACATGTGAAATGGTGTATGACCGTGAAGAACCAGTCAATAGCACGGCTAAATTCTTGGATAAGTGAAGTTCTACTCGAGTGACATTTGGATGCAGCTGTGTGATGGGGGGCGGGTGGTACTTGGTGGGGTGTGTGCCTGTTTGAGCATCTCAGCCGAGCTCAGCACTGTGACTACAAAAGGAATCCAAACACGAGCTGGAGCTCGGTAACTCCTAGAGCCCTGTGTGTGCAGGGTGACAGTGTCCTGAGAGGTGTCTGAGCGAGGGTATCGGCTACGGATGAGAGATGGGGGCCTGCACGTGTCTGTAGCTGAGGCAGCCTCAGAGCCCGCCCCGTTCCAGCTTGCGCCGCGGCTGTGCTGTGCCCGGCTGCTCTCGCCATAGCATTGGGACGGCGCAGAGGGGCCGGAGGGTCGTGGTCACGGATAGCCCCGTCACCGCCAAGTGGTGTGCCCGGGGCAGGGATAGGCGGTGTGACCGGGCCGGGGCCACATACATATAAGACTGTCTCGCCCGCGGTGCTGGTGGGATCCTTCATGCCAGGATGCCCCGTCCCGCGATGCTTTATCGCGGGATCTCCCGTTCCGCGGTGCCCCGTCCCGGCGTGCTCCATCCCGGGATGTCCTGCCCCGGTGTGCTCCATCGCGGGCTCCCCCGTGCCGCGTTACCCCAGCCCGTCACCGCGGCCATGTGCCCCCCCACCGGTTCCAACGGCGGCCCCGTCCCCCTGCGGCGGCCACGCCCCCTGCCGCAGCCAATCGGCGAGCGGGAGGCGCGCCCCGCCCACGCTCGCGCCCCAGCCCCTATATTAACGGCCATTGCGGCTCCCCCCTCAGCGCCGCCTCCCGCCTGCTCCGCCCGGCATCGCCTCCCGCTCGCGCCGCTCCCGCCATGACCGATGCGGCCGTGTCCTTCGCCAAGGATTTCCTTGCCGGCGGGGTGGCGGCCGCCATCTCCAAGACCGCCGTTGCCCCCATCGAGAGGGTCAAGCTGCTGCTGCAGGTGAGCGCCGGGGGCCGGGGCCGTCCCAAGGTCGCCACAAGGAGAGGGGGGGCGGCNNNNTGGGCCGGGGTCGCGCGGGGGAGCGGCGCTGACGGCGGCATCTCGGCCCCTGCAGGTGCAGCACGCCAGCAAGCAGATCTCCGCCGAAAAGCAGTACAAGGGCATCATCGACTGCGTGGTGCGCATCCCGCGGGAGCAGGGCGTCCTCTCCTTCTGGCGCGGCAACCTGGCCAATGTGATCCGGTACTTCCCCACCCAGGCCCTCAACTTCGCCTTCAAGGATAAGTACAAGCAGATCTTCCTGGGCGGCGTGGACAAGCGAACCCAGTTCTGGCGGTACTTCGCCGGTAACTTGGCATCCGGGGGTGCCGCCGGCGCGACCTCCCTCTGCTTCGTCTACCCCCTTGACTTTGCCCGAACCCGCCTGGCAGCGGATGTGGGTAAAGCCGGGGCCGACCGGGAGTTCAGTGGGCTCGGTGACTGCCTGGTCAAAATCTTCCGCTCAGATGGCCTTAGGGGCCTGTACCAGGGCTTCAGTGTCTCTGTCCAGGGCATCATCATCTACAGAGCTGCCTACTTTGGCATCTATGACACCGCGAAGGGTAGGTTGACCAAAACAGCACTAGAAGGGAGATGCTGGGCTGCGACAGGCCTGTAGTGCATTTCGATAGTGCTGGTGGCTCACCTGCTGTTCTCATCAAAGCCTCTCTCCTGCAGGCATGCTTCCAGACCCAAAGAACACCCACATTGTTGTCAGCTGGATGATTGCTCAGACCGTCACTGCTGTCGCTGGTTTGGTCTCTTACCCTTTTGATACGGTTCGTCGTCGCATGATGATGCAGTCTGGCCGTAAAGGAGGTAAGTTTCTACCTCACTATATGAGAGTTATTGGGCATCCCTGAATCAGTAGCTGGTGATGGAGCTGAAGTGAAGGCAGAGTGGCTTGGCTTTCATCAGCCTGTGTAGATATCCTCATCTCTTGTAAGCAGGGATGTAGGAGGGGCTGCAGAAGCAAGTGACAGGAAGGGACACGAATGGGTTGGCCTGTGCAGCACAGCTGTTAGGTGGCATGCACCAGTCAGGTATATGTCAGTAGGCAGGAACAGCAGAACTGGCCCAAGGATGTTGCAAGCCAGTGTCTCTGGGACAAGAAAAGATAGCCTCCTTAGCAGGCACAGCCTGGCCAACTGTGCAATAACTTTTGGGTTTGGATGTGTTGGTGTCAAAGCAAGGAGTTGCTGCCTTCTGCTTGAACCGGTCCTTCCAGTGTCTTCCAGGGACAATGCAGCAGCAGCAGCAACATCTCTCCTGGGCAGTCTTGTCCTCTGATGTGCTAGTATTGGAGAAAGTCAGCCAAGAAATGGGATGCACTTGAGGTTATAAAGCTAGCAGATACATGAGGCTGTTTCTGACCTGGATGTTGGGGGTCATGGGCATCCAGTTCCTAAAGCTGTCTGTCTCCTGCAGCTGACATAATGTACTCCGGCACTCTTGACTGCTGGCGGAAGATTGCCCGGGATGAGGGCTCCAAGGCCTTTTTCAAAGGTGCATGGTCGAATGTACTCCGAGGAATGGGTGGTGCTTTTGTCTTAGTCCTGTATGATGAAATCAAGAAGTATACATAAGTTGTTTGCTGTTGTGAACTGGCATGTTGTTCTATGTAGTCTCTGACCGTTCATGGACTTGTTTGAAAACCATCTAGTTACTAAACAGTGGCAGCTGATGTTTATAGAGGTTGGCATGGGGCAGGGGTGCCTGCCCTGTCTTTATCAAATTATTCCCCCTGATGGGACTCATGATGGTTTCTATTTCAGTCACTTCTGCTTAAAGACTACAGAGAAATAAAAATCCGAAACCAATTTTCTTCATCTCATGTTTGTTCTTACAGCAGTTGAAGTATGAGGGGGTTGGGGGTTTCAGCAGTTGTAGAGAAGGAGGAAGATGAACCATCTCCATCCTGCAAGCCTCACTATCTGCTAAGTACTGGCAGGTAAATACAGTGCAGGCTTCCAAGGAAGCTAGGTAGCGTTTCCTCCCAGGGGAAGCCAGTAGTGTAGGCTGGAATGGGGGGACTGGCAGCTCTGAAGGGCTCAACCAGCTGACATCCCTGAGACTTCACTAACCAGAGATGATGGACTGAGTGTGTGCCACAGTCCTGCCTCTAGCCTGTCTGCTCCTTGGAGCTCGGGAAACCTGATTTTGACAATGCCACGTGCCTAAACTGTCTAAAGCACAGCACTCTCCATGGCACTGAATGCCTGGGAGGCTGGAGGAATGTCTAAGGGAGTGTTTGCTGCTCTCTGGAGGAGCAGAGCTTGTCAGCATGTTCTCTGCCTTAGAAACTGAGCTGCCTACTTGGGCATGTTAAAACCCAGCCAGAGGACACAAGTGCTGCTGATCTGTAGCTTCCCTGGCTAGCCTTGCCCTCACAGAAGATGCTGTGCTGTGGGGATGCAGTAGCTGAGCAGAGACAGCTTTTGTACCAGCTGTGCTTGCTAGGCAGGGAGCTGCATTCCCAGGCTCTTTCCTTACCCCTGGAACTTAAGGTTCAAAATTCCAGGGGAAGGGGAAAATTCCTTCATGCTGCTGGGACAATTTGGGGAAAACTGCAAGATTGAGCAATGTGTGTGGTGTGGCCTTTACCCAGATATCTCTGTAGGTCTGTGAGTCACCTCAGTGAAGCTGCCTGGTTTCTGCCTGGGGATCTGGAGTGGTGAGTGGATGCTCTCCTGGTCTTCTGCCCTTCAGATCAGCGAGTCTCCTCACTTCCCCCATACCTTTGGTCCTTTCTGGCTGCCCAGACCTGCTCAAAGCAGTTGATTTCAATCACTGAAATTAATCTCAACCACTGCCCAAGGCAACTAAACAAGACCTTGTGTTGCAAAGGGTGAGAGTTGTTTTTATTGCTGGAATCTAAGCAGGGCAGCCAGGCATGAGAGTGCAGCACCTTCCTGCTGCAGGTGGTGTTGGCTTGCCGGGGTCCCTGTGAGTGGGCACGTGCATTCCTGATGGGAGACAGTCTTGTGCCTCACAGTTGAGCCAACTGTCCTTGCTGATGCTTTTCAACTGCCCCTGGGCTGCTGCAGTATGAGATGCCCCACTGCCTGCTATGGAAATGAAATGGGCTGTAAAGGTGAGATGTGAAGCAATGCCACAAGCAGTGGGCAGTGCTGGGGGCACAGGCAGCAGCCTGACAGGGGACCGTGCCATGGGGCAGCTTTACCAGGGAGCCCTTTCCTGTTGTACAAGTGCAAGCTTATTAATTAAGGGCTCTCAGCCTCCTGCTGCTAAGCTCACCTGGATTTCGAGGGCTGTTCTGAAATGCTGCTGATTGCTGAGCATGGGGCATCCTTTCCTCCACAGGGAAATGGCCAGGCCGTTGGCACAAGAAGGTAAGTACATAATTTCTTCATGCACACAGTGGTGGGTGACTGAGGCACTGACCTGGGCTGTTGTGCCAGGCTGCAAAGGAGCTGAGCTGGGGGATCCCTAAGTTCTTAGACCTACAGATTATGCACTGGACTTGGGTGCAGGGCGGGCACTGAGTGAAATGGATTTTAGCTACCTGCCCTATCAACTGCCTTGGGGATTCAGGAAACAAGCCGTGTTTCACGGCTCTTTTTAGCTCTGGCAGGTGGGAGATGTGGGGCAGAGCCCACAAGGGGTTTTCCCTGCAGTTCACTCTGGGGTAGCACAGGTTGGTAGGCCTTCTGGAGTTTTAACCTCCCCCTCCTGGCAGCTCCCTGGGAGCAGGCTGGGGGGTTTAGCTGCTGCTGTTGCCTGCCACAGGAGCACACTGCACAGGGATTAAGGGCTTTGTTCTTGTGGGGAAATTGAGGAATGGGAAAGGGACTGGGGCCAGCCAGTGGCAAGGCAGCAAGCTGAGTGCAGTCTCTCCAACACGGCATTGAGCTGGGCTGCCCCAAGGATGGCATGGATGGGGGTGGATTTTCCTTTTAAACATGATTCTCCTGTGGGAAGGGCTGAACATCACACGTGTCATGATTTCCTCCACAGAACATGTGTCCAGCCTGGTGTGTTGTCTCCTTTGCTGGTGGGAAGGGATGGGTGAATGCCTGTAGTGCCGCTTTTGTCTCAGGCCCTCGCTCAGCAGCCATAAATCCCAGGCTTAGGAGGTACTGACGCAGCACAGCTGTGCAGGGGATTGTGTGACACACTTGTCAGGGGCTGGGGCAGGTGGCGAGTGGTGCAGGATGGTTGGAATGGCTCAGTGTGTACCAGCCTGCCCCAACTGGGCTGTGCCTGGCTGTGTGCTGAGTCTTGCAGTGGAGAGCATCCCACCCCAAGGACTTGACTTGTTAAAGACCAGCAAAGTGCCAGCTCATCTACTCCACTGTCCCCTTCAGCAATCGTTGTGTCACTCCAGGCTGTGTCTCTGGGCTTTGGATGGAGCCAGGAGTGTCTCTGTTTCTATGTCCTTGTCACCCTTGGCAGGCATTGCCCCAGCATCTTTCATGTGCTGCCTGCATGTCTGGCAGCATCTGGTGCAGAGGGGCAGGGTAACAGGCAATGCTTTGGGTCGTGCAGGGTAAAATCAGTTGTTCCAAGTAGGGATTGATCCTGCCACTGCCCAGCCATGCAAGGTGGCCCCATCAGCTGCCCAAAGCACATGTGTGGTGGGTTGGGCTACGGGGACGGAGCTAAGCTCACATGCCTGCAGCGACATAGCCCCAGTTCTGTGCACCCTAGAGCCATACTGAGCTGCTGGGGGGTACTGGTTTTGGGAACAATGAGCCCTCAGGACCTGCCAAGACCCCACACCAAGACTGGCAACATCAGGGAGGTTCTGGGAGGCGTCATCCCACCAGTGGTTTGCTGGTTGTTGCTTTCTGATCCTGCTGGGATTGACAGGAGTTACAGCCCTGGCTGCAGACATGGGATGGAGTTTTTCTGGCAGACAACAATAGAGAGATTGGCCACTTGTGCCTTGAAATCTACCCAAAACCCCAGTATGCTGTGGCCAGCTCGGTTCTTAAGGATTCCTCAGCAGGGAGTTACAAGGCTTCCATTCCATCCTTGGAGCCTAGCCCTGCAGCCTTTTAAACAAGCCCATCATTTTATACTTTTAAAATGCCTGGATGTGGCATTTTAAGGGCTCTTTAGGATGGCACCAGCAGAAGCTGAGACTAGTTTGATTCAGGCTGATCAGTTAGTGCTGCTCCCAAGCTGATCACTTTGTCATACACACTGTTATGCAACAGTCTAGGGAGTCAGAGCAGGCCATCTGCACATCGGTCAGTGAGTACAATAGCACAAACATGGAGCACAAGGAGAGCTGTAAGGGTTGACCAGAAACATCCCCTCAGGGCAGGCAAGGAGGACTCCATGCTGCTCCCCAGGCACAGTTGTGATTACCACGGAGGAGGTTGGATTCACTGTTACCACTTCTCTTCAGCTTTTACAAATTGTGGGAAGGTTTTGTACAGGTCATGGGGACCCAGGCAGCATTGTTATATCCAGAGCTGTTCCGACATGGTAAATCAGACTAGGGTCTTGTGAAGGTGCCTGGAAACTGGTCTGGACTAAGTCATGAAACACAGTAAGGTGGCCATGTGTGCCATTACTTTTGGAACAGATCCCCTCCTTCACTTTTATTTCACATTTTGTGATACCTCTGCATCTGGACAAGTTCTTATATACAATATGGTGCTCAGTTGAACAAACAAATTTATCACTTACCTGTATCTACAGATTTATAAAAACAAATGGTGACTTTTACAGAAACATGAAATCTGACTTTTCATGGGTCTGAACTCTGCTGCAGATTACCCATTTGCTACCAGGGTATAGGAAACCCTGCAGGACGGCTGGTTTTATCTATCGTAACAGGACATTTCATCAATTGTTTGAACTAGGTGACCCTGCTTCCTCTTGCTACAGTCAGCTAATACATTTCAATTCATTTAGATCTAGAAATGAAAAACCCAATTTGATTTACACTACCTCCAGTTGAAGTAAGAAATGCATAATAATGCATTGGATCAGATCTCTGTGTTGGAGTTGTTTCAGCCATGGACTGCATAACTAGAGTATATCAAAAGCACCTCAGAAGAAACAAAGTACTCCCCTTTCTGACTGGGTCCATGCACGTCCTGAGCCAAACTAGGCAGATTTCCAATGATAAGAACAACAAACTACTGAACATGGACTGGCCTTCCAGAAGTCTGTGCTGTGCTGTCTCAAGGCTCCAGGTGGCAGCTGAGGAAGTTGATGGCAGTTGGTAACAGCTACTTTGGACAACTTGTGCTGAGCTGGGGCATTCACCAGATTTTCTTCGTGCCTCACCAAACTGCAAAGATGGTGCTATCCCCACCTGGCAGCCCCTCCACAGCCCGTCCTCAGCTGAAGCCTTTTGTCACTCCCAGCCTTAACCCGGACAATGAATCACACCATCCCCAAGTTAGCTTGTTGTTCTGGTGTCACTTGAAGCAAGACCACACTTCATCCTTGGACAACTGGAGACTCAGCGTCTGCATCCCAGCACCTCTCACAAGGTTCAAAACCTATTTCAGATGTCAAAGTCTTTTGCTCGGGTAAAAAAATCTTCTGAATTTTGATAGAGAGCAACCTGTGGTTACCCCAGGCTTGGATCGGTCCCAGAGGAACCCTGAGGCCCCCGCCTGGCTGGACTGTGCTACCACACTGGGAAAGGGGTTTCTGTACCCACGCACGCCTCCTGCCCTTCCCAAGTGTCGCACACCACCAAGGACCTCTGGCCACAGGCTTCTGGAAATAGGCTTCAGATTAGCAGGTGATCAGCAGGGACCAAGATCAGCACTGTGTGAGTTAACGTGAACACCTGCTCACCAGCCTGGCATTAAATTGTCACAGGATCTGCAGACCCATCTCTGCTAGCTCTGGGCCGAGTTCACTCCCTCTTTTACACCTTGTTTTCCCGAGAAAGGAAGGATAGATCCTTAGGTAAGCACATCTGAGTCTTCCCAGTCAGGATTACAAAGCCAGATGGAAAATCTTTATTGATTATAGGAAGTTTTCCATAATAATTGTGGGAGATGGAAGCATCTTGTTCATTGCTCACATTTTATGATACTTGGTAGAGTAAGAACATCCCAGGAAAGGTGTTTTGGTTCAAGTCTGTAACATGGTATTTAAGCCCAAGGAGAGCAACAAAAACACGGGCTAGAGAGCACTGTTATTACATCACACAAGAGGCACAAAGTATTATTACTAAACAAGGTACTTTAAAAACTGATGTGTAATGTTGTCTATCCAAGTCCTTAGTGGTACATTCAAAACAATTTTTCCTTCACATTTCACAACTCCAAATACTGATACTGTTTTGCCCAATGGGCTAGTTCAGATGTGCAGTTGTATTCTTTAATCATCACTGGCTGTATCAGTAACTTCCAACCATGTATTTGAACTCATTAGTAACAGTTTTTATTTACAGTAGTTTAAAACAGGGTTGGATTTTCTATTCTTTTATGTGTCTGTTGTGACAGTTTAATTCTGCACAACTGCAGCTTTGTGATGTTCAGCAAGAGCTGAGACTGCAGTGCTGCTACCCAGTCTGTGCTGGCTGCCTCTGGCAGGTCAGGATGAGCAGCAGCACTATGCCCAAACCTTGCATTCCAGTTGTTCCAGACTGTGTTGGAATGGCATGGTTCAGGCTGCTGCACCTTTTGGACACATTTCAAGTAACAACATGAACAACAGGCACAGGGGTTACTTTTATAAGGATTTCTTTGTTGTATAGTTACCTAGCATTCTCATATATTCAGGGAAACACATTTGAAAACTACAAAATAAAAAGGTATCTAAAGGTGAACTTGGGAAGGCACCCAGCAAAGATTTTCTTGGAAGTAAATATTCTACCTGGAACAGCCTGCTCGTAACACTGGGTCTGTAGAGAACTGCAGTTTGAGCAAAGTCTCCAGTGCCATTGAAGTTAAGACTGGTACCCAGAGTATCACATATACAGAGGGATACAGAGAGGTTCTCATCTTACAAGCTGGCTGCAGCACAGTGCAACTCTTGAACATTGTCTGTTACTTCTGCTTTCTTGACAGGACTGCGATAGCTCTTGGTAGCTTTCTCCTGTCTCCAAATATCCAGCAGATACACAGCATTTCATTTGAACTGGTTATCAATCAGGGTTCCCTTCATCTTGGCTTTCTTGGCTTCCAACTCAGCCTGAATAGGAAAAGTAAGGCAGAATTACATAATGTCTGGATACTTTCAGTGCTCCAATGAGGTTTGCTCTTCTTGTCTGACTAATGCAAACTTTTCAGTTCCAAAACCAGGAGCAAGAGCAGCTCACGTGCTTTGCTGGCTCCCTCCTCCACTGACGTACAAAACGAGGACCATCTTTAAAATCATAAAAAGCCCAAGACCAACTGCCCAGGAAACAATTTCATACTTTCTATCCTCAGGTAGAAGCTGCACATTTCTACTTCCCTTACATCTACTACCCTCTTGTCACAGCAGGTAAGATCAGTTGTGATGTTCTTGCGATTTATTCTTCAAGTGCCCCTTGCAGTAGCAGCTGAGCTGCAGATCCTCCACAAGAGCCTTGCTTTGCCCTGATGCCTCATGGCAATGACCTGCTCTGCCAAGCAGGCATGAGAGCACAGGCTGGCAAAGCCATGGCCTGATTTCTCCTTCCGTTGTTCCTCATCCAACAGGTCACAGAAAGCCTCCCTGCAAACACTCTGCTGGCTGCTCTTCAGTTAGCTCTCCAGGTAACGGCATGCAATTTTAAGTTCAGGGGGACAAGAAGAACATCTCTATAAAACTTGTAAAGGAAATTTCATCCTCACAAAGCTGCAAGCTGCCTGTGACTGTACCAGGACCTCTCTATACTTGCAGTCTGATCTGCAAGATAGCTTTTGTGTACAAAGCCAACACATCTCACAGCTTTGTGTTCAACACCAAAGAAAACACTCACCAACTCTTGTAGCCTTTTCTTGCTCATGCCTTTGCGTTCCAGCTGTTTCTCAATCACTTTTGCATTTTGTGCATACGAGTCTGCAATCTCCCTCTGAAACACACACGTCACTTTGCAACAGCAAACCCCAGAGTAACAACATCTCATCCAAACAGGGAGACCATTGCTGGCTCTGCCCAGCTGAGATGTGGCTGCCACTAAGGGCATCCAAAACTTACTGCTTCAATCTCCTCCTCCTCTTCATCAATTGTGGAGACTGTGACAGAACTGAACTTGCCCATGTCTTTGGTCCGTTTGGTCATCATCACCTGGGTGAAAAACAAGAGTATTTTGTTAAACCTTGGCAACAGTTGTGCCACTAGGGATTGCTTCCTCCTTCCAAAGCTTTTAAGGCTTCTTATACAAGTCATCAAGATTACCTGAACTCCGTGGGTGGCAAAGGGGAAATACGCTCAGTGATTTCTGGGCTGAGAGGTGTCATTACCAGAAGCAAGCTCACTGATACACAGTAGATGAGCCAGAATCACTGTGCAGACTACCAACCTGACCTACTTAGAATTGGAAACTTTCTGTTAACTGAGCCTAAACATCAGACACAGTCTGGATTTCCAAGGTTATTTTGCTCTCCTTTAGTGCTAGGACTCCAAGCTGCAGTGATCTCTGTCAAGAAAAACTTCAGGGAGACATGGAAAAGACACCAATTTGAGCTATTGCTCAGAGGTCCTTTTTTCTTTTCTCTCCCCTTTGCCCTCACCATTAAGTTATTTTATACACAACACCTTTAGAAAAGCAAAAATATCCTTCTTCTCTAAAGCCAGTTACCTTTTTGGGAGGTTCTTGTTTCTGAGTATATATGTTTGTTTTCCCAAAACCCTGGCCAAATTTGACCACAGCACCATCAACAATGAATGTCACAGGAGCATTTTTCTGTTGGTGTTGATAAAAGAGCAGCAGTCCACACCTGGAAACAGAAATATGCGTAGCTGAGAGGAAACCCAGATTCTGAATTCCTATGGTTTCCTTATAAAAAAATAGTAAAAGTCGCTCAAAAGACTAAAAAACGTCACTTACTTGCCACACTTCTTCCTGAACTGCCGCTCTATGCCTTCGGGTCTGGGGGAGAGAGGCAGCACTTGAGCAGAGCACACGGACACAGCGTCTCTGTGCCTGGCGGCTCCCAGCTGGGCGGGGAGGGCAGCTCCTTCCCCAGGCCCGGGGCTCAGAGGGACAGGGGATGCAGAGCCGGGCCCACCTGCGCAGGAAGACGCTCTCTTCCTCCTCGGCGTTGCAGAACTTGTGGGCGTGCTTGGCCGCGTCCATCACCCGGGCGCGGTCCCGCGGCCGCATCGGCAGCTTCTCCAGCTGGCAATCTGCGGGGAGCGGCGGGGCCGGGCTGGCAGCGGGGCCAGGCGGGCACCGGCGCCGGGAACCCGGAATCCGCACTCTCACTCCGCACCCACACCTCGCCGCCGCCTTCCCGGGCCCTCTGCGCCGCCGGGCCGCGGCCTGCCCCTC
>VZRS01009828.1:58425-78197 GCA_013398055.1 Ifrita kowaldi
GGAGCTGGGAGGGGACACAGCCAGGACAGCTGATCCCAACTGACCCGAGGGATATCCCAGACCATATGGCCTCATCCTCAGCAATAAAGCGGGAGGAGGAGGAGGAAGGGGGGGGCATTTTGAGTGATGGTATTTGTCTTCCCAAGACACCGTTACGTGTGATTAAGCCCTGCCTGCCCTGGGGAAGCGGGGAATGAACTCCTTGTGTCGGGTCGCTTGTGCGCCTGGCCTTTGCTTTCCCTATTGAACTGTTTTGATCCCAACCCGCAGCGCCGCCGCCGCTCCGCCCCTCAGTGACGTCACTGCCACGCTGCACCCCCGCCCTTCGGCGCCGTTGGTACCGCCCCCCCAGGCACCGCCCCCCGCCGCGGTGGTAGAGGCTGGGCCGGGGGCTCAGCCACATCCGGCTCCGCCCCCCCTCTCCCCGCGCCGTTGGTACATCCCGGGACCGTCCGGCTGCTGGCGCAGGAGTCGGTGCAGCTCAGGCTCCCCCCCGTACCCGCCGTAGTGGTAGAGGCCGCGATCGCTCCTGTCCGTCAGCTCTGCCGCCGCCTCAGTCGGAGATCGAACCTCAGCCGCGCCCGGCACTCCCTCCGGCAGTGTATGCCTGAGCTATAACCCTCAGCCCGCCATGTCCACTCCGGCCCGTAGGCGCCTCATGCGGGACTTCAAGAGGTACCGAGGCCACGGGCCGAGGGTAAAGGAGCAGGCGGGCGGGAGGAGGACGGAGGGCCGAACGCTACCGGGGGAGGAGGGGGCAGCACAACATGGCGGCGGGGCAAGGCGCGCTCCGCTGATTGCGTAGCGCGGGCGGCGCTGCCTGGCGCGGGTTACGCCGTTTGCGCAGGCGGCCGCTGCCGGCCCAGGTTACGCGGTTTGCGCAGCTTCGGCCCGGGTTACGCTGTTTGCGCGGTGCGGCCGCTGCCGGGCTGGGTTACGCCGTTTGCGCAGCGCGGGGGGCGCGGGCCGCGCTCACCGTCCCTGTGCCCCGCAGGCTGCAGGAGGATCCCCCGGCCGGGGTGAGCGGGGCCCCCTCCGAGAACAACATCATGGTGTGGAACGCCGTCATCTTCGGGTGAGTTGGCAGGGAAGGGGGCGGCGGGCCGCGGGGGCCGCTCAGCCGCCGGGGGGTTGGAGCCGGGCTGCCAGCGGGGTAACGCTGTGCTTTGCTTTCCCTCCTCCAGGCCCGAGGGGACCCCTTTCGAGGACGGTAAGTGCGGCGTGCGGGGCTGGTGTTTAGCTTTCTTGGGGTAAACTGCTGCGGTTTGATAAGGCCTTGGTGTCACTACTGTAGACTCTGCAACAGGTGTGGGCCTGGGGATGGCGGGGGGGCGTGGGTGCATGTTCACCTGACCACACACGTGTGCCTGATTTTATGTAAATACTATTTTTCTAATCCTACTCTCAGAAAGTGTTTTAGATTTAGATTGCTGTGTTGACTTACAGAAACATACAAATTAGCTTGTATAGTCTTGCTTGTAATCGCTATTTTGACGTTTTGTCTATTACGTCATTTTAAGGATCTCTGCAAACTTTTCTGTTGACCTCTGGGTCATGTTTTATGGGACACTCATGTTTGGGTTAGCATCAAAAACTTAGTATAGAACTGTTGTCTTTTTTTTGAATTCTGTTTTTTTCTACTGCTGGAAGTGTTTTGTGAGCAAATTCCAGCGTGAGTCACTGAAGTAGGAAATGGGCTGAATATCTGAGGAAGTTCAGAACAGTGGCTTTTTCTTGTCATTTATTTCGCTCTGCTACAATTGGTATCATTCGGGGCTTAAGATTGAAAGGACTTTACGTTTAAAAGATGACTAAATGGGTCCTGGTAACATACCTGTAGTTTCCATCTGGTCTTACTGACTTTGATAGGTTTACTGATGCTGTATGCACTGATGCTGAGTACTTAAGCATCTTGTGAAAACCTGTTCGACGTGAAATGCTGTCTAACTGAAATCAGTGGTGCATTTTTTAAAGATATTTTCAGTGTAGGCTATAATTAATCTTAGATCTCCATGACTCATGACAAAAGCATAGGAAAAATTCCTTAACTCTCCTGTTGTTCTTGGCTAACTCCCTTGTCTTTGTTTATCCTTGGAGGTAGCACCTGTGGACATGCCTCTAAATTGCAGATTGTATTTCTCTGTGAAGATTTTGAAGATTTTAAATATTTCAAGCCTAGGAAAACTCTGAAGACTCACTTCTTTTTAATGTGTTTGATTAGTTAAAGAAACTTGCTGGAGTAGCTGCTTCTGCAGTCTCATGTTTAGAACTTGGACTTAAAACATTGCATAATAGAACAGATAGACAAAATGTATTTTGCTGTCTCATCTTGTAACCCTCAAAGAAGGGCTCTCTTAAACTTCTGTGGGGGTTGCTAGAGCTGCTTAGGCTCTTGGAGCACTGCTGCTAATAGAGTGATTCACTGTTTGGAGCAGAAAGCTGTCTCCTTGCAGTGTGCTAACATGCAGGTTGTTGCCATGCTCAGGCTCTTCCAGCTCAGCATGTGGTTAACAGATGCTATAAGGGCTTTTTTCCATATATTTCCATTTAGTTGCAGAAGGATGAAGACTGCTTTTGAGAGCCCTGACTTATTGATTTCCTCTGTGCTTTCTGAGGCAGCATTATGTCTTTATCTTCGATACTGAGGACGTGTTGCAGTCACAGCAGTTTGAGGTTCAGACAGGTGCTTGAGACTGCTGCTGCTGTCCTCCTGCTTTGGTTGATGTCATAATGTAATCTCAGGATGTGATGGATTGCTCTTTTCTTAGCAAAATGTGTGTTTTCACACTGTGTGCTCAGGAAAACAGATGTGTCTTGTGTTGCAGGATATCTGCTTATCTCCTCTCCTCTGGATGTATCTTACCTTGCTAGATAACAAAGCACTAAGTGGTGCCTGGAGATGGGGCTCGTTGGTGCCTCAGTTGTGCTTTTGCATTCAGTGAGTGGAGCAGCACAGTTCAGATAATGGTAGAGCAGTCCAGATGCAGTTCAGCTTCATGTAGGTAAGAGTAAGAGAATTTTATTTTAATACTATGTTAGTTTGGGCTTGGTTTGCAACTGTGCAGACCCTTGTGACTCAAAGGTACACTGAAACTCTATAATCTTTCTCATGAAGCCTTTGCAGGTCAGTGTTCTTCCTCATTTTTAGGCTCTTTCACTCCATGGTGATACTGTAAAATTTCAGATAGCTTAGTTCTTGTGAAAGTAGGCTGTGAAATTTGGGGGGGTTTTGTTTTTCTAGGGGTATGATAATTCCAACATCATGAGAGTTACTGTTCTTTATCCTCATTCTGGTGAGGCCCTTCTCCACTTGCAGCTTCTGAGGTGTTGTAGTTTGTCTGGGCTGCAGACCTGAAGTTGAAACACATTTGTTTACTTGCTGTGCAGCATTCTGCAGCTGACATCCATCCTTCTCCACCCCCAGACTTTGGAGGGTGTTTTCACAACTCAGTGCGCAGGCTGGCTCAGCTTAGGAGCAACCACTAATTTAGATCAGCAGCATAACTTCCATCTTCTGGTTTAAGAGGATTCGATTGCAGGTGTCTGCAGCAGGACCCTGAGGATATTTATCCTGCCCTTCACCATATCTCTAAGAATTTTTATGTGTGTGGCATTTAAAGTGGTAATGCTGGTACAGCCGTTGAAATCCAGGCTATCCCAGTCCTTTAGACCTGTTTCTCTGAAACTGGGTGATGATACTGTGGTTAGTGTACGATTCCTGGCTCAGAGAGACTTAAGTAGTTCAGCTATTGTAGTATCCTGCCCTGCTGTGGTTGTGCAGGAGGCTTGAACAGAGAACACAAGGCATTTGTGTTCTGCGTGGTTTGTGCCTTGCTTATGGAATATGGATCCTGTATCCTCGTGTGGGAGCGAAAGAGCTCGTCCCTGCTTTTTGGCAGTGGAATGGAGGGGTTGCTCTCAGGGGCTGCGGTGAGGGGACCCTGCAGGGACACAGGCTCTGCTCTCTGGGGTTGCTGGGGCTGGTGCACAGGTCGTGCACTCTCTTGGCTGTGTCAGGGCCTCTAATCCTGAGGTAGAAGTGATCAACAAGGTAAGTAAAGGGCAGAAAAGAGAATGTTCTCCTAAGATTAGTGGTGATCTCAATATCAATAATGACAGTGAATACGATAATTTATGTTTTAAAAATGGCTGTCTAGGGTAAATTGTGAGAAATACCAGTTGAAAGCGTTAAAATTAGTGACAGAAGGGACTGGACACTGAAGGCCTCATCCCAAGCATTGTGTTGTGATACCTGTTTGACTTTCGTGGGCTTTCAGTGTGGGTGACCCTTGGACTTAGGTGCGTCAAATCTCTGGATTTGCTCTTTAATAAAGCTCGGTAGCGAGGGGGCAGCTATGACACTGTGGAGCACTTCAAAGAGCCATTGCCACTCTGGGCCCTGACTTGAAAATCTGAGTAGGTAGATACCCCAGCTGGATATTGCTCCAGATGAGCCCCTTGCTCAGATTTGTGTTAAAAGTGGTGCTGTCCTGTCTCTGGTGGGACAATAGCTTCCCTTTCTTTCAGTAGTTTTAAATGGATTCTAAGACCAAACTGCTCCTGTTGTTGTCAAACCTCTGTGATGGTTTGTGCTTGGTTTTCATCCTACTGCTTGCTTAGTCACTCCTTCCTCAGAAGGAGGCTACTGAGAACTGGGGCAGGGAGAGCTGAGAATATCTAGAGTCAAATCTCTTAAGCGTTTGGTTCTAAGGGGCTGATGTTTGCAGCTGGTAGAAGTTGTCACTAACTTCCCAGTCCTGGCTTTAAAGCTGATCTCACACCTGGCTCTGTGCCTCTGGACTAAACTGGAGTAAACTTGAAAACCCCACTGCAGATTTCCACTAATTTGAACAACCATAACTCTACTGTTCTGGCCCGTTTGTTTCACAGTGAGATAGCATAGTGTTGGCTCTCTGCTCTTACATTGTTAGGCTGCTAATAAAAAAACCAATCATGCATAAACTTATTTTTAGGGTGTTGAGATTTCCCACTGCTGTAAGGAAAGTGCTAAAGCATCTGTGCTGTGTCTTCATTTGCAAACTGGAACGTCAAAGCAATGACCTTCATTTCTTGCAACTCAGTGTTACAGTTTATCTCCTTATAAAGGAAGGAGTCCCTGGGAAATGATGCAGGTCCTTGCTGATCTGGAGAAAAAAAAAAGAAAAAACAAAAACCCAAACCAGAAATCTGTTCTCTGGCTTACCAGTTGTTGGCACACGTTTGCCAGCCAAACAAAGGAATAACTTCATTATATTGGTGCTGGAAAACACCCTCACAGTAGGAAGCAAGGACACTGAGTGTGGAGGGGATGGGGGTCATCACTGATACATAAGGACGCCCTTTCAGAAAAGGTAATATGCCCCACCAGCAGCTTGCTCCAGCTACTACTGTCAGGTGCAGTCCTTCTACAGGAGAGCTGTATATTTATATGAAGGTGCTTCAGGTATTTCTCTCTGGGCATACCTTAGGAACATCCTAAGCTTCCTCTGGGGCTGGTTGCTCTTGGTGGTAGCGTGGCTGGGAGGAGCTCGCATGGTCTGCAGTGGAGTAGGTAGAGTTCCTTAGTTACCGAGCTGAATCAGGAGCAGTCCTTAATCCCCTAAACCCATGTGCGCAGTTTAGTTGACAGACTTCTTATTCTCAGATTGTCATAGCCTGAGGAGAAGAGCTAAAATAACTTACGTTGGTGCAGGCTGTTAAAATGGCTGGATTGAGACTCAACTACAGTTTTCTGTTTCTGCTTAATCAGTCTTTCTCTAAGGAAGACCAGTTAGTGTGAACTAAATGGTCAGGTTTATATTTTAAAGTGTTAGATTTGGATGCTGCATTCAATACTACTTTTCTGCAAGACCTGATTACCTTACAGCTGTTGAGAAACATGACTTTTTTTTTTTTTTTCAATTTAGAGGAAATAGCTTACAAGGTCCTTGCCATGACAGCATATTCCATAGATAGGACTCACCGAATGACGTTGTGTTACACAGATGGTTCTACACCCACTGCTGTTGTTTGTACAGTGTACTGGGATTAGGCTCTCTGGAAGAAAACCCCAAGGGCAGATTTATTTCCTTACGTAAACCTTTTGACTGGTTTTGGCAATAAAAGTAAGTCACAGGAAATACTCTTGTACCGGTACTGTCTGGGACTCCAGCGTTAATTATTAACTCCATGAGAGTAAAGGAATAGCTGTGGTATTGCACAATGTGTGTTCCATATCCAACATGCCTGTGTGAGCACAATAGTGTCGGTGTGTATCACAGGGGGATGCTACTTACTCATCCCTTGTGTAAATTCATGCTGAATAAAGGTTGCTTATCTCTCTTTCAACTCCAGGAACTTTCAAACTTACAATAGAATTCACAGAAGAATATCCGAATAAGCCACCTACTGTTAGATTTGTCTCTAAAATGTTTCATCCAAATGGTAAGTACTTACACAATGCCTGGGTTTACTTTTGCTGTTTTGTTGGATATTTGGTGGGGGGAAGAGAGGGTGGGGGTGTTTTTTATTATAGCTTGCTGTATAAAAAGTCTACTTATAATAAGAGTTTCCACTATCTAATAAGGCAGCAAAATTCCAGTGTGGTTGTGTAGTTTTGGTGAGGACGGATATATGAGCAGTGCTCAGGCTTGAAAAGAAAGGGGCAATAAAAGAAGCCTCTTACCTTTCAGGTGTTACAGCACAGTACTGATGAGACACTCAACTGCCTGTTAAGCCTTATGGAAGAATGTTTTGTACTTAAATAGCAGTGCTTTGGACTTCTGTCTGTATGTATTGCAGACATAGTGTAGTGACACTGGTGAATGCAGCTGTCTTCTATCACTTTTCTTCCCCAAAATGCCTGTAAGAATGATATGCCATGAAATGTAGTCTTAGGGTCCAGCTATAGCCAGTGACAGTAAGAGTGTATAATGTAATCCCCTTCCTTGGTAACTAAAGGCTGGAGAGGTATTCCTTGCCTCCAAACAAATACTGCTTCGTGAAGAAATACCAGAAACCTTCCAACATGAGAAGTGTTGGTACGGTGCAGGGAGAGAAGGTTCTCCTGTAGCTGCTGTGAGGAAGGTGACTGGACTCTAGAAACTTCATGGGGAAACTTTGAGTGTGAACAACTGTGGGAGTTCTTTGTTTGGTTCACTTCTGGGTAGCTAAAATTTTTTTGCCTTAAAATCTGTTCGTGGTTTTCCATAGTGGTAGTAGCAATGACACAGAGAAGTTTGTGAGAGAATAACCAGGGGTTGAGTTTAAATACTTGAGGCTTCCGTTGGTGAGGAACTTCACTGCTTCCTACCTACAGGCTGTTTGCAGGATTGCAGCCTGTCAGACACTATGGACTGTTGCAGTGTGTCTGTACATAGGTTTTCAGGATCGGGCTATATGGGAGAAAAGCCAGTAGCTGTACAAGTTGTGTTTTAAGCTGGTTTTTTTGACCCTTTCCAGTCTATGCAGATGGTAGTATATGTCTGGATATCCTTCAGAATCGCTGGAGCCCCACTTATGATGTCTCCTCCATCTTAACATCCATACAGGTAAAAGAACTCTGCATGAAGAGACAGAATGACATTAGGATGCTTTGACAAAAACAGCTCAGGAAACTTTTTTTCCCCTCTCCTAAGAGCCAATGTAGCAGCTATACCACAATATTGGCAAAATGTGAATCCTTCCCAGGTGTAAACTGGCCAGGCAGTGACACAAGTGGTCACTGCAAGGCCCCACCAGCGATGCATTGCTTGGCTGTCACAGAAAGTCACCTGCACTGTGCAGGGGTGATGCTGGTGGCCAAAGCCTCTAAAGCTTTCCAGCTGCAGGAATGCAGTGTGCTGCACCTGGACTAACGTCTCTGCTCTGACTAGTATGGATAGTTTACAGAACGTGTTGGAAAACTGTACTTTGCAGTGCCTAAGGATCTTTTTCTTTTTGCACAGTCCCTATTGGATGAGCCAAATCCGAACAGTCCAGCAAACAGCCAGGCAGCTCAGCTATACCAAGAGAATAAGCGGGAATATGAAAAACGGGTTTCTGCAATAGTAGAACAGAGCTGGCGTGACTGTTGACCCAGGATGATGCAAATGAACACTCTGTTGATGAGGAAAATAAACAAAGTGTCCAAGTCATCTTTTTCCTCCTAGCATTTACTTTGCAAGCAAAATAGCTGTTGTGCTGTTGCCACCCTCCCTTGCTGAAGCTTCTTCTCCTTGGACATCAGAACGCACCCACTTTGAAGTCAAACGTTCTGTACTTGGGTTACTTGCAAAAGAGTTACTGATGCTGAGTTCATTTTCTGTGGTCCCTCTCCAGTCTTAGGGCAGTATTGTGCATTTCTGTAGTGTACACTAAGCTTTTAATTGTAATTGTGTTATACACAGTGATGCTTATGTGTAGCTTGATAAAAGGGATGTTTATATACATACACATTTTTTAACTGATATTAACTAAAGTGCTGATGTGTCCAGGCTGGTCACTTACCCCTACTATTGGTTTAGACCCCACTGCATTTGTAAGTACTGGGTGAAGAAATCACCTTTTGTTTCCCTTTTGTATTGGTTTATCAACTCCTTCACTCATGTTAAAAAAATCAGCTCTTCAATTGATTCCAATTTAAATATTTAGTAAGACCCTGGAATGCTTGTTACTTCTGCACTTCACATGCAAGATTTATGTACAGATGTACATAAATCACTACAGCTGTGGTACTTGGATCTTTGCTGAGGGTGAGAAACAAGCCCTTTTATTTTTTTAATTACTATTTTAAAGGACATGCCTACAGAAACTGTCAGTAGGTTTCTATAGTCCTGTCACCGAGGCATTACTGGACAAAACCAGGTAGAGCTGTGGTACTCAGCGAAAGGCCTTCCCCATTAAGGAAGAGGTAAAACCTGACCTGTTCCAGCGATGGAATTACTCTCCTTCGGTGTCTTTCTCCTGCCCCTTATCTTTAGCTGAGAAAGATAAGTTGTTTGGGATCTAACTTTGTCTTCTGGAAAGTTTGAATTAAGTCCAGGGTAGGCACTCAAGTCTCTGCAGTTTCTGCTCTTCATAGATGACCGCGTAGTTTGTGTAAGCTACTGCTGCATGCTTGAGTTCGTTCCCTTCAGTTTTATGAAAGTATTTTTTCAATTCTGAAAAAAACATTTGTAAGTCCAGTCACTTTTTTTGTAAGGCGCGTTTGTACCTTTGGATACAGAACCTTAAGCAGCAGTGTGGGATAGAACCTGCAATTGTGTTGTCCACTGTTCCAGTGTCTTTTGTGTGCACATTGGTCTGTTAGTTGAAAAGTATAACTTTGCACAAGTAACCCATGTAAGAAACTGTACATTTTTCAAAAGTTGTAAATAAAGTGTAACCTTAGTGCTTATTGTATAAATAGGCAAGAAGTGTATAACTGTCCTTATTTAACTGGGCTGCCAGGAGTCGGGTGTGGGATCAAGCTCCAGCACTGTGCACTACTTCCTGCTCTGGGCAGCAGCTGGGGGAAGAGGTGTGCCGGGGGTAGTGCAGGATAATCAATTCAACTCTAGAGCCAGGAGGGGCAGTGGAGGAGAGACAGGGCTGGCTGCACCTGCAGAAGATCAGGATGTGGACTGGGCTGTGGATAAAAAGGAGCCTGTGATTCTGAGTTAGCTACAGCAACTTTGTGAGCTCAGTTGATACAGGAATCACATCTACTTTTCTCCTGTCTTAGCAGGGGGGGAGAACAGGATTGATGATGAGTGGCAGATAACAAAAGCTGGTTCTGCTGCTGAACTCCACAATTACACGTGCCTGGGCTCTTTCGAAAAATTTAATGCAGATTTGTACCTGCAGTGACAACAGCTTGTACCCTTGAACAGCCTTGTGCCTTACATGGAGCAGCCGTAATGGCTGCTGCAAGCACAACCCTTTCTGAGGGGGCCAAGTTCCTCTAAGGCCACAGAGGCCCTCGTAGCAGTCCCACTATTCTTGTGTTTGTTTCACTAGTTAAACCCAAAACAATGGAGTGGACTCTTAAGGCAGCCAGAAATGAGCAGCACCGAGGTGCAAAAGAATCCCACCTTCACACCTTGCTCAGGCCAAGGCCTTTATCCACTGGAGGCTGAGGCTCCACAGCCTCCCTGGGGGCAGCGACGCTGCCGTTCTCCACTCCCGCATAAGGCCCCGGCAACCAAACCCAGAGCCCCGAACCAGTTCCTGCACAGGCACCGTGTGCGGCAGAGGGGTCACAGCCCCAACCCAGGACAGGAAAGGCAACATCCTGCAGAGACTGCCTGGGCCAGCTGCCCCTGCTGAGGTACTGCAGCTAGGCCCTACCTCTCCCAATAGTGCCATTTTTAATCTCGACTATTTTTCTTACTGTTTTCCTTGGCATCACCAAGCTCTAACAACCTGCTGCATACCCAAGTTAGGGAGGAGGAGCTTCACTTCTTCTTTGCCTCGAAAGTACCAGGCTTCTTCCACTCCTACAGCACCATTTGCTAGAGCCCAGTGTTCTTGAGAGCAGAATTCAAACAGAGAGAGAAGAAATAGTGCACAAAAAGCAACCCCAAACAAAACGGGAAAAAACCTACTTTCAGAATTAACTGCCACATTATTTTTTCACAGCAGCAAGTTGTTATTCAGCAGTCCAAGTAGGTAGATGCTGTGCTGCAGTCAGGCAGAGAGGGCGCTTGCTCTCTGCTTTCTGAGTGAGTCTCACCTGTCAGGGCCTCTCCTCTTCCTCATCACCCTGCAGGGATGAGAATCCCTCTAACTGCTCATCACCTCAGTGCTGAGAGCATTGAAAAACAGAACAAGGTGTGGGAAAAAAGATACAGGAGGGTGTAAAGAGATGGAGAGGCAAATGTAAGCAGCAGAAAACTGGGTGATGACTGAGAAATGGCAACAGGAGACCAGACAAAAACACTGCATTAGGACTGGCTTAACAGTACAGAAGCATCTGCACGCCCCACTGCTGACAGAATAACCGGCAGCTCTAGGCATGCCTCACTCCTGGCTCCTCCAAGGTCAATTCCTATGCTTTAAGCTTCCCAAGCATGAAGTGAGTGTTCTCCAAGGCTCATAGAGCACTGTGTCCTGTAATCCTGCCAGTGAAGCAGCGCAGATGGAGGTCAGAGGCTGCTTCCCTGTAAAGGAGGGAAGCACTCTGGCCTCCCAGTGGCATAAGCTGGCCCTGGAGAGCTTCCACATACACACGTAGTCAGAGCAAGGCCAGGAGTTTCCTGGGAATCGCCCTCACCAGACATAAGCACCAGTACAGGAATGGAGCGGAGAAATAACCAGGCACAGATTCGGTTTTGTTCAGGATTAAAGAGCTCATATTCCAAGTAAAAAAATAAGTTATATAACAGTCCCCACAAGCTACATGAGCATCTTTGAGCGTGGGCTCTGCATTTACCTCCAGTTTTTATATTTCACACTTCACCATGGTATTTGCACATGTCAACCGTTCTCCAAGGTAGAAACACGCTGCAATTCTCTCAGTCCCATTCACTGGTGATGAAGGTGACTTCAGTGATTCTCAGAATGGGATACTCAAGGTAGAAATCTATGAATAAAACTACCACTAAACTGGTTAAGGTTTACATACTGTACATACACACAGCAGAGACAAGACCTCAATATATGTATTTCTCAAGAATAATCAAGTTTTCACACTTTTTTTTTATACAAAGTGTGACAAAACCTTTTTTTTTTCCAGAAATAAAACTTTATTTTTGTTGTCATTAATACCAATTTTACATACAGGTTTATACCCCCAGACTGCATTTTCTTTGCTTTTTAATTTTTTTTTAAGGTTTTTTTTCCTTCTTTGCTCAAGAAGAATAAGGGACCTATAATTTTAAATGATGTCAGATTCCTTCTCATTGGACATATGTGTTTGCTATTACAAAACTATTAAAATGTGAAGGAACAAGTAATATCAAAGACACATACAGTAATAGCACTACTGCTTTTGGGTTGTGCTAATGTTCTTGAACAGAACTCGGTCGGTCCTAAACACCTAACAACATTTTAGAAATTATATTGCCAAAGTAAAACACTTTAATGTCATTATTACCCACAAGAAAAATGCAGCATCTCTTTCTTTAGTTGAGTGCCCAGAAAACTCAGTCTCTGGTCAAAGGGGACACCTCACCTCAGTTTGCTTGGGGCATGATAAGCTCATAATGCCCAACCTGGCCTTCCTGCTTCAGCTGGTCTAACAGATCTTCCTTGCGCCGCTTCCTGCTCACCACCAAGTATCTGTTGTGTCCCTGCCCATGGGATTTACTTTTAAGACCATATTTTTGAGCAATTTGATGTATCTGCTTCCGCTCATCCATGGTCAGTTCTCTAGAGAAAGTCAAGTCAATATGACTGTCTGAGCGTGCATAGTTTCGAATGATCTCTTCAATATCTCTCTTAGCGATTCTGTTCACCCTTTCTACATCAAGCCCAAGTCCTTCCCTTTTGAACTGCTCTTTTACTGAAATAGGCTCCCTAATTCCTTCACCATCTTTCCCTAGGCCACCGCCTGTCCAGCCCATCTTTCTTAAAATTTGGTTCCCAATGTTGTCTTCTTTGATCTTCTGTTTGAAAGCCTCTTCTGCTGATCGACCCCGAATCTCATTTCTGGAGATGACGTCTTCAACTGTGCCTTTCTTCAGGTTATTAACTACAGTTGGCTGAGTCTTTTTGAGGATTTTCACGGCTTCCTCTGCTGCCTCATGCTTGACAGATTTCTTCACTCCAACTGCTTCTGCAATGAATTCATCTTCAAGCATCACCTTGCATTTCCATCGCATGCCTGTCATCCTCTCAAAGACATACTCCACCGTCATCTTGTTGAACTGGGCAGTGTCGTTCAGGGTACACACCGGGTTACTGGAGTTCTCATAGATCACCAGGTCCTTCAGGTCCTTCTTCCTCCCAGAGCTCCGTGACGAGCAGCCCACTTTCTGCACCTGGGTCACTTTGAGGGATGCTATATTTGACTGCATCTTCTGCAGAATTTTCAGTGCCTCCTCAGCTGCTGCATGCTTGCTGGTCTTTTTTGTGCCAAATCCCTCGGCCAGGCAGTGATCTTGGAGATACACCTGACAACGCCATGAGCGGTTGGGCATTAATTCATACTTATATTCAACAGACATTTTGTTATATGAGGCAGAATTGTTAAGTATTCCTATTGCGTCGCTGGCATTCTCTGTGAGGACAAAACTAGTCCAGTGTTTGCTGGTATTCGTGGAACCTTTCATGGATTCAGTACCAGGCTGCATTGGGACACAGTCCCTGTTGGCAACTACGAACTCCTCATGAGGTTTGAGAGCAGGAGGGAAATCTGGGCGACACACACCTGCCTCACACACCACCAGGTCCTCGTGGTAGGTGTGCTTGAACTTCCGCTGAACAACTCGAACTTCCACGGATTTCTTCAGCAGCTTCACTGCCTGCTCTGCTGCTCGATCCCGGGATCCGTTTTTGCTGCCGGCGTAGCCGGTGGCCAGGTAGACGTTCTGACATCGCACCTCACAAGCGAAGCCATCTGTCAGGAGCTTCTTGCTCTTGGGGAGGTCAGCAGGGGCGATCTCTTTCAGAGGAACATAAATATATTCAGGGTTTGTCTTGCATGCCTGAATTGAACGTGTCAAAAGATACGTGAAGTTAATTTTATCTGTCCCAGTGTTTGCATCTGGATTAGTAAGATTTTTCCAGACAGCTGCTGACAGTTTCTCCATAAAGCTCTGCTTCAGCATTATTGCTGACGGAGGGAAAGTTTCTGATGCAGACGGGGCAGTTGAAGGGGAAACAGAAACCTGCAAGGCGCTGCTTGTGGTAGAGTCCACACTATTCACAGCCTTCTTGACTGTGGCTGTTGGGCCTGCAAAGCCAAGCCCAGCTGTGCTGGAGAGCTGGGGATCCACCTCTCGTGCATTCACAAAAGAATTTGTACAGTTTTCAGCTGGCTGTGCCATGCTGTTTGTATTTGCCTCCTGGTTCACCTCCTGCATTTGGTTATCCAGAGAATTGTCCTTCTTGCCATCCTTCTCAGCGCTGGTGACAAAGTGTATGGGTTCAAAGCGTGGTCGCACTCGGAACCTGGGGACCACCTTTTTGGGTGGCTCAGGAATCTCTTCTGGCTCTGGACCTATGAGACGGAAGAAAATTACACAAGTATCAATATGGGCTATGACAGGGAGACAGTGTTTTCAGAAAGTGATCTTTAAGAGGAGCCTGCAGGCTCTGAACACAGGATTTGCACTCCTTAGTCGAAACCCGAAAGGTTTCTTTCCAAAAGACATTCACAATTCATCAAAGACAACCAGTCATTCTTGTGCAGGTCACTACAGTGGTATTTCCACCTTCACAACTACCACACAAAAATCTCTACATATTTAGTATTAGCATTGCCCACTGACCTATCTGGTCATTTCTGAAGTTAATCCCTTTAAATCTACTAAAATAAGTAAAACTATGGCCAACAAGAGAGAACACCAGAGCAGGACTAGAGCCTCAGCTCTGACTCTGCTGCAGGGTTGCAGGATCATGTCAGATAAACTACTGTATCTTCAGGTCTTCTCATCTTAGGTGGAACACAGAGATACTGAACCCTCCTTTCCAAAACACGCAGGGCTGTTACTGACTTAACAGAAGTACAGTTTCTCTCAGTGTAATTGCTTTGGGCTAAAGGGCAGCAAACATGAAGAAATCTGCCCGAGCCTCGGGGATAGCTGCAGTGACTGGGGGCCCCATTACTGACAGACCTCTTGTTTCTTCACCAGAAGAAATGCAAATGAGACAGACTATCCTGACGTGCACACCTACTGCAGAAAGGGAGAATCAAACAGCTGACAAGCAAATATGTTACATCTAAGAGATGATTACACAAGACTTCTCCTGTGGAAAATTCAGCACCAACATGCTGCAGTGGTACATGTGTGTAATTTCATCAGAGGAGCAGAAGGGCCAGCTCAGTGCCAGGAACTGCTGCCTAATCCAGTGCCAACGTGTGCAGCCCTGCTGTAGGTCAGGCAGTACAACTGTCTAGACATCAACCACCACAGCACAGGTATCACCACCCAGCTCACTGCAGGTGAAAACAACACGTGCACACAGCATAAACAGCCCTTCCTTTGTACTGAAATCAGGTGACAAAGCTCTTACACATTAAATGCTTTGCCCATCAGTTTTGATGAATTATGGCAAGGTTTGCATTTCTTCCTCCGTTTGTGTTTTCATGGTTGCACTGCAGCAGCACCTAAAGGCTCTTGCCAGCAGAACAGCCCATTATGTTGGCTGTGCAACAAGCCCTGGAGAACCCTTAGGGCTGTTGCCTGTGACAGACAAAACACAGGAGAAGAGCAGTTATCTCCTCAATTTTGCAGCTGGCCCATGGAAGCACAGAAAGATTCCTGGCTGCCAAAGTAAGGGAAGCAACTTTGACAGAGCTAGAGATTATATTCAAGCCCAGAGAAGTCCCATGCTGTCTGACCATTTGTGCCTCACACAGCCACAATGTTGACTGACACAGAGGCCTGCCCGCACCTGGGCACAAGTCCCACCCCTCTCCAGAGGGAGGGCAGGCAGCTCTGAAGGTGCCATGGAGAAGCCAGCAGACGGAGCCATTGAACTGCCAGCCCTCTCTGCCTGCTGCATTTCCTCCACTGGAAAAGCTGCAGCTGGAACACTGACCCCAGAGACCACGGGACTGGGCTGACATATACAGGGCTCTTCCAGGCCCCGCAGGGAGGAAAAAAACCCCAAAACAGCACATCATGTCTGCTCCCCATCCTCTCAAAGCTCCAAGCAGGTTGTAACTCAAAGTCAATGAGCTGAACTCCACATCTCTATGTACAGAGCATCATCCCTCACCACAGTGGACAAAGCCACACAGGTATTCGATTCCAGACAACATCCCCAGGGGAAACCAATTACCTGATAATTGAAATGAAATATGCTATTTTCTTAAGCAAAGATAGAACTCTGTGTGAATCATGCACATGGCAGAGGAGGGGGAACTGCTTTGCAATCCAACAGAGCACACCACGGGCATTTCTCCCCAGTCTGCTGTGCCAGCTGTCCCAGAGGCGGCCCCGTGGCACACCGGTGTCCCCACACTCCCAGTGATGCCCACGGGACAGGGAAGGGGTCATTATCTCTAACACAGGCAGATGTACTCACTGTCCGATGGAGAGCGGTATCTCTTTAGCTTCCTGTTGGGGACCAACTCATATGACCTTGTTTCCCCAATGTCGATGCCTTCAGCCATCTTGAGAACCTTCTCCATGACCTGCATGCCGTATCTGTGTGGGTTCAACAGCAAAACACCTCAGAGCCGGTCCCATGGGGCAGCACACATGCACACACAAGCTTTTATATGAAAAACAAGAACTAAAGCTACCTGAGACACAGCAGCTGGTGCAAAGGAGATGCTCCTCTGATTCTGCTAGAGCAGAGCACAGCACTGACCACTGTCCCCCTGCCACAGCTGGTCCGGCATGGGCACACAGCCCCACACCAGCTGACCTGGCTCTGCATGAACCCACTTGTGAATAAACCATGCAGCCACCACACCGACAGTGTTCTAAACTGAAATTTAAATATCTGACAAAATACAGTATTTGGCAGAGCTGCCAGGAGGACTAACGAACGCTGGGGTGTGAAGGAGGAGCAGCAGCTTCAATGAACCAAACACAGGAGCTCAGACTGGCACTGGAGTCCTGTGTGGGGCAGCAGCCAGAGCCTGCACGTCACCAACACAGCAACTGCCCTGTCAGGTGACAAAAGCACTACTCAGCCTTCATTTACCACTCTTTAAAAAGCCAAACTAAATTCTAGCTGGGTGCTGTAACCGAAATGTTTTAGGTTCCTGAATCATGACAGAGGTGAGGTGGCTGTGACAAGCTCTGAGCAAATCCTGACCCTGCTGCAGCACCCACAGTTCCACACAGGCAGGAGGACATGCACGGCACAGCCCCCGCCCCCCGTCCCATCCCTCTCGGCCTTACATCCCCCACCAGCTCAGTTTTCCATTGCTCTGGGGATCCATCACATGATTTCGAGCCATTTGCATGCTGAGACTGAACAGGAAAACAACCCAAACCTTTCTATCCAAGGAGAGCCTACTAACACAACAGCCTCTGACAGTTTCACACCATGGTTCAGAAAGGAGGAAGAGCAATGCTGCACCTGTTCCATGGTATGCTCACCTTCCAAAGTCAAAAAGCATCGGAGCCCTGCCCACAGACAGGAGCCCACAACTGTCCCAACAGCCAGGGCTGCAGTAATTTGCACCAGCTTCTAAATACTGCTGTTCCAAGGGCTCTGGAAATCTACTCAACCTCCACTCAAGAAAGGCTCTTCCTGCTCCTGATTTAGCGGGCCAGTCAGAAATTAGATCCATATAAATTCCTGGGTGAGAACTCCGAGCACAGACTACTGCAGTCCCTGCTTCACCATTACAGCTCAGCCCTCAGCAGAGGCAGTAAAACCGGGAATGGGAAGAAAAAGGTGAGATAGTGAGATAGTGGTGATACGCTGTTGGGGGTTAGGATTTTTCCTTTTGTTTCTTTTGCTCATGGAATTTTGTCCCATCTGTTGGTAAGAGACAATAACGACCTGTACATAAGACTGGTACAAAAGAAAGGGCCAAGGCAAAGGAAGTGTGCTGCTGGCTACTCTCTTACCTGGGGGAGGGTTCTCTTGGGAAGGGCAAAGATACCGTGAGATTTTGGCTGGGCAGTAAGGGGCTGGGCTCAGCTCCTCTCGCTCTCTCGGCATCGGAGGAGGACAGTTGAGCTGTTGCTTACTGCAGGGAGAATTCACTGCCACTGCCAGAGCCCAGCCCTGTACTGCTTCTCCTGCTGTGGGTGGGCCTTTGCTCATAAGAACAGCCATTGAACTGGGACCTTATTAACACCCTACCTCACTATTCGCTTGATAAATCAACAACAGCTCTTCCCGAACAGCAGAAGGCAGGTCCAGGGAACACTGCAGGTCCCTTCCTTCCCCAGGCAACTGTAAGTAAAGCTAAAATTGTTTTAGCAGCACAGTGTGTTCCTGTGCAGTGCTTCCAGCCAGGCACACCAGCTCTGGGGAAACAGCCTCACTGATAATAGCTCTAGACTGCATCCTGCCCAAATCTCATCTCTCCTGAGAGCTGCAGGTGAAGGAGTCCATCACAGAAAGTATGTGCACTGACAGGCTTAAACTGAATCAGTTTTTGGGATTTGGAACCTTCCCACACAGCTGTTCACTTCTATTACCAGCACCCTGTAACTGCTTATTGCACCATTCCCAAAAGCCCTGGCACAAAGAAGAGCCCCCCTTAAGACAGCATACAAACACATTAAGATGGACCATACAGACTGTATATGAAGAAGACATTCTCAATTTTAACATATTGCCCTGGAATTTGAAACTGTTCTAAATCTATGTCAAATTTTGGTGCTTGCAGAGCAGAACAGTTTAGTACCTGACCCAGAACAAAAAAAAAAAAAAAAAGGGAACAGGCAGATCTGTATTTAAAGATACTGATTTTGCTCTGTAAAGACGACACAAAGTATTCCGCCACAAGGCTCCGGTTTGGAGCATTAAGAAAAGTCCATCTGTGTGCCATCAATGCTCACAAGTTCTTCTGTCACTGCACAGTTTGCAGAATTTGGTCGTTAAACAACTGCTTCTGTCCTTCCGTCCAGTTAAAAACAATCACATCATCAGAGGTGTCAATGGAACGTGGGTGACGTTTCTGCAAACCTCCACAACCTGGCTATGGACAGTACGGCTGGATGAAAAGAAACCCCTTCCGTTCTCCAAGCCTATTTCTCCCAGAAAAGCTGAGCGCTCAGGGGACTGTATAGGCTGCTTTGTGCTTAGGTGAACTCTCTCCTCACTTAAATGACACAGCACAGCAGCACGAGATTAACGAGTCCTGGGGGCGGGACATCAAGAACTACTTTCAAAACACACGCAAACTTTTCCAGCGGCTTGCTCCCTTCCACATACAAATACCGGTATATTCGAGCAAACAAAACAGGTCAGGGACAGAAGTTGTCTTGCACCAGCCCCTTTCATCCCAGCTCTTCTGCGGCTACTTTCTAAAACGCATCTAGGGCCGAGATTCGGCTACGACGGGAACCTGCGCCCCTTCTCCCTGCGGGGGCTTCCGTCCCGGCTTCAAACTTCCACCCTGACTCCTGCCCGCAGCACGGGTCGTCCCACAGAGCGCCCCCGACCCCCGCCGTCCTGGGGGGTACCCGCGGCTGACAGCGAGCGCCGGGCCCGGCGAGCCGAGAGACCGCCCGCCGCCCCGTGTGTCCCCCGGGCCTCACCTGCAGCCCATGAAGACGTGGTTGGTCCAGAGCACGGAGAGCGCCAGCAGCTGGTCGATGGCGGCGCCGGGGTACGCGGGGAGGTGGCGGAGGATGAAGCGGCGGCGCAGCGCCCATTGCCGGTCGGTCTCGTTGTACTGCCGCCACTGCTCCAGCACCGGCTCGGGCACCGCCTCCGGCTGCGGCTCTGCCGGCGGCGGCATGGTGGGCAAAGGCCGAGGGGCCGAACCCCGCCG
The DNA here is from genome assembly GCA_013398055.1 of Ifrita kowaldi. Lineage (NCBI taxonomy): Eukaryota > Metazoa > Chordata > Aves > Passeriformes > Cinclosomatidae > Ifrita > Ifrita kowaldi. The sequence goes on from VZRS01009828.1 coordinate 77,945, forward strand.
GGGGCGCGGACCCACCGGGCGCGTACGGCGGGACCAGGCCCCACGTGTGGACCAGGCCGCGGCTCGCTGCGGGCCACCGGGAAGCGCCGGCCCGNGAGACGCCGCGAGAAACAACCGCCATGGTGGGCCCGGCCGCTGCGGGCCTCAGCGCCCCCTGGCGGCAGCTGCCGCGATCCGGAGCGGGGAGCAGGGCCTGAGGGGACGGGGGCGTGGCGGGGGCGGGCCCCGAGGCAGCCCCCGGGCCCGCGGGGCC
>VZRS01009828.1:78251-136634 GCA_013398055.1 Ifrita kowaldi
TGCCGAACAGCCGCGGTTGCCACAAGGGCGACCCTGCCCGCGGCGATGCGCTGCCCGGGGCTGGGAACCGCCGTCCTCACTTCGGCTTCCCCGTGACCGTCCGAAGCTGCCCGGACCGCCGGGCCCAGCGCCGCCGGCCCCGCGAGCAGCACACACACACCACAGCAGCCGCGCTGGCTTTCGTATTTTTTATTTAAAATTTACATGAAAGTTAGAAAGGTAACAGGCAGAACAGTGCTGGTTCCTCCACGTTTGCCGTGTAAATACAGAACGCGGTGCCGTTGTCACGCACTTGCATTTGTAAAAAGGAAACTAGAGCGGCACGGGACGGAGGCGCGGGGAGCATGCGGGGAGCGAGCAGGGCAGCGCGGAGGGGCGAGCAGTGCCCGGGCGGCTCCAGCCCCGCCGAGACACTGCACACCGCTCACGGCGGCAATGCAACTTGTCCTTACACCACCCCCGGCATCGCCTCTCCCTGGCACTGGCAACTTCTCCTAACTTTAAACAACAAGAGGAGGTGGAGTTAGGAAAAAGAAAGTACCACTTGACTCACGTCCACCAGCCAATGAGGCTCTTTTAACAGGGTGGTGAGACACAGGAGGACACCAGTGAGAACACACAGTTCTTACTTTATTTCTTTGATAAAATTAAATATTTCGTGGCTGCCGACAGAGCAAGTTGCACCATATTTGTATTTCCTTTGACTCTGAATGCACGGTTTCCAAAACCAATCAAACAACAGCATATTGAAAATATTCCTTAGGCTTCACACCTCAGGGAAGCCCATGACATTTAGATTATTAAAGACAACATTAGAAAAAACATATGCCCGTAACATTTGAAAATGTATTCGCTACATCATTAGTCCCAACATCCCATTTCTGTTGCTCCTCAAAATTCCAGGTAATCAGTTCCCCCCGCATCACCCTGTCTTGTCACACAAATTACAAGACACTTCAATTTTAGGTATCATGCAAGTCAGTAAAAGAGCTTCTTTCCAAGACACTAACACTGAAGATTTGCTCCCCCCTCCCCAGACAAAAGACCCTTAAACTCTTCTAGAAGTGGCAGTCTTCTCCCTCAGACACAGTGCAGCTGGCGAAGACAGATTAAAAAAAGCTACAGAGAGAGAAAAGGGGAAAAAAGAGAAAAACCAGAAGATTAGCAAAAAAGAGAAAGACATTCAAAAAGCAAGAAAAAGAGATGCAACGTGGAAACAGCTGACAGAGGAGAGATGGAACCTCCTTGTGGTACCTCAAGTACTTCAGGGAAATCGCACAAGTAAAAACCTTTCTTCCTTTAAAGTCTTTAAAAAAAGATTTCGCATAACTTTAAATAACATTCTAATAAGGCAAACGGTCAGGAAGAACCAACAGTGACCTGCAGTATAGTAAAAAAAGCCACATCCAACTGTCCTTTTAGCAGATAATCTAGAAATCATTGTCAGATTAATACTGACTGGTTTTGGGAGCAGGGTAACATTCAAAAGTAGAGGAAGAAGAAAATATTCAAATTATTTTAACTTGCTAAAAAAAACCCAAACAAACCACAGAGAAATCAAAGAGTTCTTATGGGAAATGAAATTGTATTTATGGTGAAACAGAATACCTGAGAAAATACATTGCAATCAAGAGTTTAGACTGCCCTGACTGCTGGGAACGGAGGCCAGGCCACGGTTTGATCTGGGGCTGCTGCTATGAGCAGGAGCCAGGCTGACCCTGTGCTGAAACTGCTCCTGAGCCTGTGGCATCACCCAGAGCACTGCTTGGGTAAAACTCCACTAAAAACTGCACTAAACAGCATCACCTATCAGGGCTAGCCCTGAGGTGTGCTTATCTTCCAAAGCCCCAGGATCTAGAGGGGCTTTGTGGAGGCTGTCTTGCAGCATGCATCTGATCTTTCAGCAGGGGCAGGACGTGTGGATTCACCACATACAGAGCACGGAGCCCGCCCACAGCGCAACTGAAGGATCAGAGCCACAACAAGCAAGTCTGAAATGGAAATGAGGATTTACATGCTAGTCTTCAGATAGCATGAATTAGCAAAAGAAAAAATAAAAGCAGATGAAAAAAGACAGATGATGTCATGAAGATGACACCAAATATAATGAGAAGAGTGTTTTATCTCTAAACTACATGATAATTAAACTAAGATAGTGTTGTCATTTTAATGTCGTCAATAAATATATTTAAACTGCATTGTTATTTCGCCAGCAAAAATAACTCACAGAACTTATTTCCATATCCCTTATTTAGCTGGGTGGAACGAAACCAGGAAAAAGAGGAATCCATTAATTGTAGGGAAAAAAAAATATGGCAGGATTTAAAGTTGTAGCATCCATAACCTTGTTATGACTAATTTTACATTGTTTAATAAAAACAAAAACACCAGTACATAGTAAAGACAGAATCACAACGAGGACATAGGAGAGAGCAAGGGTAACACCCTGGAAAGGTCACAGCTGAAATGCTGTCATGTTTTATTAGACCCTAAGATTTAACAAGTATATGAAGGTCCATTCCAGGCCATTGTATTCAGGGGTAATTACTCAGTACAGAGCCATGGGTTACTGTAAAAGAAGGGCAAAGAAAACAAAAAACAGAAGAAGTAAATGTTAACCAGAATTCACTGTCCGATGAACTCTTTATTTAAAAACAAAACTCAAGTCAGAAATACACAGAGAAGATACTTGCAGGCAAACCACAGTTGCATGTGGCCAGAGTGAACTCCTGGCCCAGTGAGCAAAACAACCTCCTTTTCAGTGCAAATCTTGCAGTAAAAACAAGGCTTTTGCTGAACAGAAAATATGAGAAGAAACCTGTCAACATCTGTACAGTTCTAAAGAGATGCCAGATAAAAAAATAAAGGTAGTATTTTTTTGCATTAAAACCAGAAATTGTTGGCATCACTGAGAAGAAAGTCAAAGAAACAGCATCGTCTTTCTTCAGAAACACTGATATGTACAGCAAGGTGACCAGCTTTCCCTGAGATTGGATCCAGGATGTGCATCCAGGCCAGTACACTGAGAGGGAGATAAGGCAAGACATCCTTCATGACCCCTGCAGCATTCAGAGAACACTTAGTTGCAAACCATGGATCCAAATTTGAAATTTCCTCAAGCCTGAGAATTAGAGGTTTGGACTCAGGCCCAAGCCTGTGAGGATGTCAAGTTTTGCAAAAAGTCCTTGGAAGTTATTTGAGTCACACATGGTAGCATAGGGGGTAATGAGGGCTTAGGAGCAGCAAATTAACATGGGGAGAGGGCAGCCAGTCTCTGGAGGCAGTACATCTCACCCCATGGCAGCACCGGGCTGAACCCACAGCAGGAGCTAAATGCACCCCCCAAGCAGCTCTCACACAGCATGGAGTGGGGGAAAAGCTGAGCAGTGGGAGAGGGGACACTTGCCCAGGAGCACTGGGCATCCTGCTGCTGCTCAAGGGGCAGGAGGAACCTGGCACGAGCACCTCTAGCCAGCAGGGTCCCTCACAAGAACAACCCCAGCAGCCAAGAGCTCTGGTTAAACCCTCAGTGGTGAGTGCGGGAGGGGAGCAATGGGAAAGGTGAGCAAACAGGCACAATGGCACAGCCAAGGGTGGGGCATTCGCCTCTGGTGCCAAGGGAAAGGTTCTACAGGAAACCCGAACTGAAAATGAAAGAAAAAGGCAGGTTAATGGTTTTATGGATTAATGACAAAAAACAAAATAAAAATACAAACGTTTCCTAATGTGCACACACACAAAAAAAGAAAACATTGCTAAGTGTTAATAAGGTTTAATCTGACTACAAAACATGCTTTATGCAGGCACACACACATACACACACTCAGCAGTGGGATGAACCAAATTTATTTTCTAAAACAATCCTTTCACAGTTTTGCAAGCTACAGGACTCATCAACTGTGACCTGTTTGTATCCTTGCAAAACAGTGAAGCCCTGCAACACTTTATGGATCAATATGGAGAGTATTTTTCTAAATCCTGGAAAAGTACCACACATACATATTTAATTTAGCAATGACAAATGCCCATTGAAAAAGGCACTGTCTGCATTTGTGTAGTGGGAACAAAGAACTTCATTTGATTCAAAGCCCAGCACACAACAGTGTACAGTTATGAGGACTGCCAAAAGCAATCCAAAACCAACAAAAATCAGTAATGTTCACTCTAACTGCACTTTAGCCGTGCCTTCGTACTCAGCACCAGAATGAACACTGTTATTCTTTGAGCTTATTCTTCTACATTCCGAGCCTGATAAACAGAGAATTGTTCTTTTCATTGTTCTACAGCTACTGTTGGCAGCAGAGACATTCATTCAACTGGACAGCTCAAGACGACTGCAAGCGCCAGTTCGAGTCAGTGCAAGACCCTTCTGAAGCTCTTCTGTTAAGTGGAAGGTCCCATTTAAATTACACTCAAATGCCTCTCACTGACAGTATAATGTTTACTTGCTTTTCCATTTCCCTTGTGGAGCTAAGAGGGAAGGAATCCTGGAATCAGCTTCTACCAATTTAAGGGCAGACCATAATTTAATTTGGACTATCCAGGAGAGAATGTAAGCTTTGTATGCAGGGAAGAGTGGACTCAAGGATGAGTTTTTAGGGTGTTTTATAGTTTGGTTCCAACAGGTCCCTTCTCTGAGAGGCCTGTGCACCTCAGCCTGGGCCACTGTCATGCTTGCCTTGGATAATGAGTATTGCTGCTCTGTCAAGAAGCAAGACATTCCTGTGGGAGCTTTCTTCTTCCTCTCATCAGAGAATCATCAGGAAATTAAAAATGCTCAATTAAACCCACTCAACCTAGCTGTAAGTAAACCACTGTCATTAGCAGTTTAACTAATAACCCTAATGAGGATGACAGAAACTAGTCTTGCATCTACCTTCACTGTAACCACAAGTTTACATTACAACTTGGAGGAGTGGGAGGGAAGGAGGAGAAAGGAAAGAGAGACATTTTCATGGCTAGCTGGGCTGTATCATCAGCACCACATCTCCATAGCAACTGTTGCCATAGTATCAATGTGGCCTGTGTGATTAAAGAATATAATTTATTTCTAAGAGAGATGGAATAAAGACAACAGAGCCAACAAGGTGCTGGGAAGATTTAAAAGGAAGAGGATGTAATCCTCATTTTTCTGTGTTCCATATCCTAATACTCAGTCTCTGAATTTAACTTTGCGGAATCTTTAAAGACAATTACATCCTTTTTCTACAACTGCACATGTAGAGAGAGACTGATAGAGCACATATAGTGGGGGTGAAAGCAGAGGATGACAGAGATAATACTTATAGCTTCAGGACTTGCACACATCTGCTTTCTTAGGAAAGGTAACTGATCCCACTGTGAGGCTCCATGAGTTAATGACGCTTACCAGGACAATGTGCCTCATGCACCATGCAGCCAAACAGCAGCTAACTGTAAAACAGCACACATGTAAGAGCTAATAATGATGATAATGATGTAACAACAACAACAACAAAAAAATCAACTGAGTCATGATTAGTGCAAATAACAGAGCTTGGGTTTAAACGAGTCACCTGTGAAAGAAAAAGGCTATTGTACTGCCAGCCAGTAGTAAACAAGCTACAATTAAGCTCCAGCTTGCAAAATGCATGGATTGTTAAGAAAAATTTATGATCTAAATACTGAAATTCATTATTAAGGACAATCGAAGAAGTTACAGAGCAAAGAAAGCAGCACCATTTCTAGCACAGCAATTTTCCCGGAGGCGAGAGAGGCTTCCTATTATCTTCCCAAGCCTTAGTGAAGAACTGACCTATCTCTGTCATGGAGTTTTTTGTGCCTAAACTGACAAGGACAGTACCAAAGCTTTTCCGTATCAACATGCTTGGTGTCAAGGAAATGTTCTGAGATGAGAACCACTTCAAGGACCAAGAGTGTGACCTGGGCCACAGCAACTAATTGCTGATACTATAGGGCTGTTGCCTTCCTTTTCTGCATTCCTGACCCTGATTGATCTCAAGGCTGAAGTCTGCAGTCCTGAGTGAGCAGATACCTAAGGGCTCTAAGCAAGAAAGAGCTCAGTTGGGTATTCCTCACACAAGTCCAGGCTGGGGAGAGAAGTCTGCTCCCAGTCAGTCTCAGACTCCTCAGTATGAAAGATATTAAAACCCCCTGAAGGTAATTCAGATGAACAAATCAAAATATGCAGTGGAAAAAGTAATGGGCGAGTGAGAAAAGGGCAGCACTAATTGCTCAGCAGCTTCAGCTAAAAGACTAAACCAGGATCTCATTCTTATAACTGGGTCTTTCCTCCTCTGTCTCTTTTGATCCCAGGCTTAACAGTCACAGGCTTTTTCCCTGACAAACAGTGCTGTCAGCACTTCGGACACGCCCCATATTGTCCAATTCAGCAGCACTTCTTCATGTACTGAAGACTGCATAATGCAGGGGAGGATTGCCCCAGGGCCGTGCAGAGCGGGGGATTATGGCAGTGGTACAAAACCAGACCCCTCTTTGTGTGAACACCACTCTCTGCACACAGGCACAGGTGGCACAGCGCTTCATTTGGGAAATATACCATAGTGAGAAGGAAGGGAACTGCTCAGTGCTGGGAGAACTGGGAAATCTGTTCAACTGTACAGCTGGTTGCCCTTGAGCAACTGCAGAGCTTCAGGAGCCTGGCACAAGCACTGCAGACAGCCCAGATCCCAGACCCTGACGAGAGGCTGGATCCTGTCACACCAGTCCCTGGCATGGGGAACCCCTGCTAAAGCCATGCAGTATCTACCACTGTTTCTGTGGAGGGCAAAAAGCTGATTTAGGACGGGGGAAGAGTACTAGTGCTAACAAGGTGCTATGACCTGTCCCCTCATTTTGCAGTCTCACATTCTGCAGATTCCGGAATTCAAGATTGTTAGTCGCCCTGAATAATTTCCATGATCTTCTCCACCTAAACAAGTAAGAACCTGAGTGAGAACATGCTCCCCTCTGGGGGTGATGGGACATCCCTGCTACCCACACCCTAGCCTTGGCAGCTAGTATGGTTCCACTTCTTTACAAGCACTGAGAGACCAATGGAGGAGCAGGGAATCTTGGGGAATAAAAACAAGTTCATCCTCTTCCATGCCGTCAGAAGGCAAAGAGGGAGGATAGTACTGCTTCCTGATCTTCAGGATGACAGCAAATGTTAAATGCTTCCAGCTACTGCTCAGCCTTACGACGGATTAAATCTGGCTGCAAACCTTCACCGATAAGGACTGGCTATGTTGGGAGGGAGATATGAACACCCAGAAAAATAGTAAAGGAGAACCATTACCAAAAACCAATTATCTCTGAGTTAGCAACTTACTTTTTCCTTTCCTTATCCCTTTTAAGAGTTTGCGATCCTCCAGCCTGCTGAGCCTGTGACTGAAGCAATTCAGCTGCTGTCTTCCTTTGTTTAAATGCATTTACTTCATCATCCAGAGACTTCTTCTTATCCTCTAGCTTCTTTTTTTCATCCTGATGCAATTTCTTCAGGCGATCAAACTTTTCATGCAGCTAAAGGGAAAGGAGAGAGGTGAGCAGGACACGGCACTACCAGATATTCCGTTCACAGGAAAAGAGGAAGATGGAAGGATCCCTTGAGATCTGAGCCTGTGAATTCCATTGGTCTCCACATCATTTCTAGCTCCTGAGCTGCCAGTGCCCAGACAAAGGGCAGGGAACAGCCTCCTTCCACAACAACTTACAGGCAGGCAGTGCTCTAGTAATGCATCATTATGTAGACTAAGAACAGGGGACTGGGAGAGCATAAGGGTAAAAAAAAGCCCTAATCCACTTCCAGGGGTCTCTGCCTTATTCCTCTTTAAAGGTCAGTAATTTAATGGATTTTTCACAATGCTAAGAAAGTTGTATGGGTGTATTTTTTGTAAAACTAGTTCATCTCAAGGGCTGCATCTCTTCTTGACTTACGACACTGCACCTCTCCATCAGAATCAAGACTCTGGCCCTTTCCTAGTGCAGTAAGTTGTATTCAACAAGCACTGTGATTCAGTTTTGTCCTACAGACTGAACACTTTAACATCCTCATCCAAGTTAAACCTCAGACTTCTTGGTAAGAAAGTCCTAAACCACACACTGCAGAAAGTGCTTTGGCAGCAACTACCTACTTGGGAGTGAATCTATCACTCACAACCATGAAGACACAAATACTGCAGTCTTTACCTCTTTTTCAGCCTCCTTCAGCTCTGCTTCTTTTTCCTTGACCCTCTGGACAAACATCTGCCTCATTGCCTCTTCCTTTTTCTGCAGTTCTCCCAAAAACTCATTTCTTTTGGCTTCGTAAGTTTCTTGTAAGCTAAAAAGGAAGGAAAGTCCAGTGATAAGACTTGGGACAAACTGCTTTCCCTTGACCCTCTGAAATCAGGCTCTCATCATGACTATTGCTTTGCACACAACACATTTGCTACTCACCCCCGTGTGCCCAAGGTCTTCTTTATCCAGTGATTTTTGGCACTTCTCTGTACGTTGAATGTTGGGCAATTCAAAGAGAGCAGCTGGCAACAAACACTCGTTCAGAGGAACACTACTGTCTCTCTATAGCACAGGCATTTCTACTCCCATACTTGCAGATTCACAGTCAGTCCTGCACATCCTCCCTGTATTTTCACCTTCTCTCAGTCAGACCTTTGCTGAAGTCTGGATTTATCTGACCTGGCAGTTTTTTTTGCTGCATTGGCTCTTTCCATGCTCCCCCAAGGACACACACACACACAAAAGCACACAGCACATCCAAAAATGCCTCTCTCAAGCTCTCCTGTCTCCTCCAGGGATCTCACCTGAAGGGTTTGCTGTCTGGATCAGTGTCCTTGAAACCCATCTCTTCCAGTTTACATCGCCTGTAGAGCTCATAGTGGCGTGTGTGGGTCTGCTCACGAAGGTCTTCCATGTTCACACGGATCAGCATCTCCCGCAGCTTCACGAAGTCGCAGTGAGCTTCATTCTCCACTGTAAGAAGACACGGTAAGGAGGAAAACAGGAACAGAAACTAAGATCTCTTCCCACATTCCCCACTTGTCTACTCCTCCAACAGGTTTAACAGCCCTTCCAAGCAGAGCAAACTGGCACTATAGGCCTGACACAAAGATTTAACAAAGGATAATTCCCCATGGATAATCAAGTCCAGCAGGTCCTTGCTCCTTTTATGAAAGCCCACTGCCTCCTTGCACAAGTGTCACCATTCATGCCATGAAAATCCCAGGGCTCAACTCACCCTGCACTGTGCCCCAAGGGTACTGACGAGCTTTCATCATTTTGTTTCCTATTTTCAGCTCCTCTGTACTCCCGATCACTGCAAATGGCAAGTGGGCCTGAAACACATTTAATGATATCCACGTTAGCCCCTCTCAGACCTGGGACCCACCAGCACACAGAGATTAGCACAGCCACTGAACAAGACAGTCATTATGCACACACTAATCTCAAGGAGTCTAGTCACTGGCCACTAGCCCAAGACAAGGGGTAGCAGGGTGGGTCCTTTTTTTGGAAACCTTGTTAGTGCTACCACTCTATATCCTCTACCTGGCTGATCCTCCCAGCCACAGAGTCTCAGGTGAGATGAGCCAGTGCAAGACTGGCATCAGAGTGACAGCTGGAACAGCGTGCTGCGGCTTGGACTGCGGTGCTGTCCCAGGGCTTGCCATGCCTGAGGAGAACATCTGCACAAGCACAGAAGCAGTATGAGGTCTCGGAGCCTTCTTGATTTCATCCCCCCATCACTCCTTCAGCTCATGCTGGAGCACAAGACACCTTGCTCCATCAGATCACGAGACGGAAGTCCATCCTTCACCCCCAGAGTAACAGCTCCTTCCCTCCTGCTTGCTTCCACCTTGGTGAGGAAGGGCTGAACGTGTCCCCGGCCACTGTGTCCGGTGTGACCCAAGGTCGCACTCTTCAAGCTGAGCACTCCACATTACATGAAGGCTGACTAAGAACAAGTGGGATTTGCTTTTCAGAAACTCAGAAATCAGAAATAGTCACTTCTTAGTTAAGAAGATGGTCTCTCTGCAGAAGGCAAAAAGAGCCTTGCCTAGTGGAAGCTCAGCAAAATTGGAACCGAAACCCTCCCAACACCTATCTAGACTCTGAAGATCTCACCTTATAGTCCTCTCATTTCCAAAACTCAGGTAGTCAAGCAAAACCCACAGCCATTGACATCGTACTTTGCTGCATTTTTCTGTCAGTGAGATTTCTGCCCACCTCCACTTGTTCCTGGGAACTACAGTGCATTCTGCCAAGCTGCAAGGAAGTCAAGTGCAAAGTTTCAGCACTTTGAGTTCCCAGCTCCTTGCACCAACCCCTTCTGCTGAGTTCTGTGCACACAGTGACATTTGTTAGGCAAAGCTTTTAAAGTGCATCAAATTCTGGGCAATTGGAAGGGCCTCAGGAAGCCAGCTACATGGAAGATCAGTGACCCTGGACCGCTTTCAAGAGCAGATAGTGAATTCCGCAGGTTACCCAAAAACTTGGACAAGTCCACGACAGTTGGTACAAGCAAAAGATTTCAGAGATGATGTTTTTGCTTTCTGAGTGTGGCTCATACAGTCAAACTGCAAACAAAGCAAAACTGCCAGCAAGCACTCACAGAGATGGGTTCTTCCCCTGTACTCCTCAGCCCCCAGCTCTCATATGGGACACACACAGAGTAAGAGTAATATTTGTCTTATGTTTCTAATAAAATCAGTATTTGGATACAAGTTTTCCAGATCTGCAAAACTGCTTTGGTCAAATTCTGGCCTGCTTAGTCCCCATAAACCTGGTAATTCTGACTGTAATAGAGGATTAAAGAGTTGATTTGTCTGTGCAGCGACTGACACAACCCAGAACGTCTGCAACCCGAGACAGCAATTCCCTCCCAGGAGACAAGTAAATGGCTGAAAGACAAGCAGAGGTTCACGTCCACCCTCAGAAGGGCTAACACAGAACTGCTCTGACCAGGAAACCATCACTGACAGCTCTTACATCAGGACAAACTTCATGTTTCTTTCAGGCCTCTCCAGAACACTGTACAACTATTAATACTAGATCAAGAGGTGGCACAAATACACATCAGCTAGACCTCTACTACATCCACAGCAGTGAAGCAAGCAACTTCCCCTACTTGATTTCCTGTGAAAAGCCTTCTGGAAAATGGGACCGTGGTCAGGATGTGCTGCCAGAAGGGCCAAGGGACAGCTTGTTTCATCCTCAAGGAGCCACAGATAGGCACCCATGATGCTGGGAAGGCCAGACCCAAAATGGGCACCTGCAGGCACCTCAAGGCATGCCTGGCCCTAGTTGTGTACTGTTTTTCACACGTTGCTGGCTAAGATGTGTAATTCCTTGCCACATGACCTTGGAAGTTTACTGGTGGGAGGCCATCAGGTGATGCATAGGACAGAAATGACAAACCCTTGAGCTGAAAAGGGTTAAACACTGATTTCCCTCAACAGATAAGCACAAGGACAAGGAAGGTATTAAAAGTCTGTTTTCTGACTAGAAAAGCCCACCAGAGAGGCAGTAGCCTACCACAAAGCTCTCCTAGCTTAGGATGACACTACAAAGATGAGATTCTTGTGAAATCCTCTGTTTTTAAGACACAAAATAAAAGGGAAAGTAGATTTAAGAAACATCCCAGTATAGGCCATCAACCTCTACACTGACAGTGCTGTTCTGGGAGAGCAGGAAGAACCGAGTCACTTACATTCATTGTCCCATTTATCTCTGCCACTGATTCATCATCTGTTGGAAACTGATAGATCTGCACTCCATTACTGACCAGTTCACTTGTGATTTTAATTTTAAACTTGGTCAGCTCACTCTTGGAAATGGCATCAGATTTGGCAATGATGGGAATGATGTTCACCTAGAGAAAAACAGAGGTATGAAGTAATCAACTTTGCTCCTGGGAGTTTCTCCAAGTCTGCAATGCGACCTTCAAAAACGTGTAAGTGCTCAATAAATCTACAGAATTATCTGCCAACTCAGTCATTTCCACCAGAAGGGCTATGCAGGGTGGGGAGATCCTCTGCAAAAGCAGCAGCCTTTCCACTATGCAAACAGTAAATCTGCCCAGTAAGAGTTAAGCGTGCCAACCTTGCTGTCGAGCTTCTTCATTGTTACCAAGTCCAGGGATTTCAGGGAATGGCCTGTCGGAGCAATGAAGTACAAGCAAGCGTGGATCCGGGTATCATGGTAGTTGTGCAAGACCCTTTTTATCTTCAGTTCTTCTTGCAAGTAGGCTTCAAACTGAGCATCAATGAACTCAACGATGGGCTTATAGCTTTGCAGAAAGGAAAAAAAAAGCCATATATCTCACAGTCATCAGAGAGCTAAACAGATAGGACAATGCTCCTTTGCTTGCTTTTAAGAAACAAGCTGTTGATAGATTTCACTTTCTGAGACCAATTCTCTCCACCTCCCTTGCTCCCCACCTGCAAGAAACTTTAAAGTTGCACTGCTGACAAGGAGACATGGTCCTACATCAGACTCCAGCAGCCTGTTTGTCAAAACACAGTACCGGCATTCAGCAGACGACAGCAGATACACCATCCTCTCCAGGGAAGGCAGACTCTCATATTTTGAAATGTGAGGGTGAAAGACTTCCTAAAGCAAGGCTAACGTGGACTCATTTACAGCAGTGTGTAACCCTTGCTTGCATTCAGGGAGTGAATGGCTTGCTGCTCTCACAGCCCCGCGTGCTGCTGGTGGAAGACACAGCTTCATTCAGAACTACCTTTGCCCAGTGCTCTGGTGCACAAAATTCCTGCAACTCTCTTGCAAGGCCTTCAGAAATACAGACCCTGACAGACTCATAATGTAAAGGACATCACTGCATTTTAAACAAACTTTAAAAAAAAACCTAACAGACCCACGAAAAAGCAAATCCCATCAGCAATGTCTCTGCAGAGATGCACCTTGGAGACTGTCTGGTGTAACTGCACATCCCTTAACCAACACACTCCAGCCACTCTGGGATGTGAGCTGCCAGAGACACTTCCCCAGGGTATCTTACTGCACATTTATCGTGCATCCTTTGGCTCTTCCCATGGAAGCGCCCTGCCAGAAGTGGATATTAAGCCAAGCAGACAATAAACCACACAAGTGGTTTGGTCAGCAGCTTGAGGTCAGCACAAACCAAAACAAGCCCAGATGCCCTGGAGCATTTCAGTCTCCCCACCAGCTGAATTTGGGCAGAAGGTTGCCAGCAGGGCAGATATTGCTCTGACAGCATGAAAAAAGCCGCTTTATAGCTGAAGCAACACTGACACTCCAGAGCTTCTGTCCTCTCCTCTACCTGTCCCATCCCAAAGAGCTGACAAGGACAACTCCTAAGAAGCAAGCAGGAAAACTCTGCAGTGCAGTCAGGCCCAACTAGGGCACAAGGAGAATGAAAAGCCACGTCACAATACAGCCTCTCTCCCCCACACTCACCTGTCCTCTTTGTTGATCTGATCCCCAAAGCCCACTGTGCTCACAATAGTCAGCTTGAGATTGACATTGCTCTCCTGTAGGTCATAGGTACTGGATTTCAGCTGGACCCCAGGCTGTGAGTGAGATGCTGGATCACCTTCAAACTTGGTGTTGAAAAGGGTGTCCATGAGGGTGGACTTACCAAGGCCAGTTTCCCCTATTGGAGAAAAAGAGAGTTGAAACATTCTGTTGAATATTAATACAGGTTGGCCTTTCGGCTTCCAAACGTTAACAGGGGTGAAATTGTAGCAGATGAAAGCAGATCTCATGCTCCCAAGGGAGCGTCTGGTAAACAGAAAGCCATGAACAATGGGAGGTCTGTATTCTGGGCAAATTACATTTCACAGTCTAATGGCCATTAATGTCATTAGAAAATAGAGATGAAAAGAAAGAGGTGAAAAGGCAAAGGGGAAAGCATCGTTCAGATCCTGCTTAAACCCACAACTACACTACAGAAGATGCTGTTTTCATTAAAAGGTGGGAGAGGAAATGGGGCTCATTGCCATTTCCAAAAAAAGCTGCTCCAGATCAATGTCTCTAATAAGCAGCCACAGAAATAGCTTCCTTCCGTGCAGAAACCCTGAGAGCTGTTTCGAGTCCGACAGCAAGTTGTGCAGTTGGTTTCTCATAACAAGTAGGAGAATCAGCCTTCTACGCTGGCAGGGGGCATTTTCTGTAATACCTGGTTTCATACCTAAGGGGCTACACAAGCTGCACAATATTGCAAATTCTGCTTCCAGAAGTTCTGCTAGTATTGTCAGTATTCTGCTAGTATTCTATCAGTATTGAACTACTTTGGATTCCATTTCTCAACGGGCAACTATTTCCTTGTCTGGAAGGAAGAGACAAATCCCACAGACCAGTCTTGAATTTGTTTTAGATACATCCCAGGAAGAATACAACAAATCCCTCTGTGCACACATTCCACAGGGCAGCCTCCCTTACCAGGCTCTGACAACAGAGCCAGCTCTCCGAGCTCAAAAGATCTGACTTCCTACACAGTCTGGTCTGTTGCCTTGTGAGGGCTGTTGTGTTTTGGGGAAACAGCAATTTCTGAGCTGCCCAGCTGGCTTTTGGAGAAACTTCAGGAGCAGCCGAACCCCACCCTCTGTGAAGGCTGCTCCTCCAGCCTGCTGTGGGACCACAGGGAGATGGTGTCTGGCTGCAAGAGCATTCCCCTCCTTCCCCCAGCCCTCAGCTCCCAACCAAAACAACTTCACCATTTTCCCACTCTGCTCAGAATAAAAGAGCTTCTTATTTTTGCAGGTTTAGAGCTCTGTAGCAGATCCAAACTTGCATGAAATGCCCAATTCAAGAAGGGGAAGCTCCTCCCCATCTTCCCCCATCCAAATGTCCAAATCTCCAAGCCTCACCCCTGCAAGCAAGGCAAATTCCTCTCTTGGCCTCAAATGGGATTTTCCTCACTCAGGGCTGAAGTACATGGCAGGCAAGGCAAACACAGAATCATAAAACCATAGAATTATTTGGATTGGAAGGGACCTTAAAGATTGTCTAGTTCCAAGCCACAAATCCCCTGCTCTGGGAACTGAGCAGTCCCTGATTGCCAGGATCACATATCCAGTATCTTTCCAGAGGCAGCAAGATCCATTAACATTTCAAAGTCAATGTACACCTTGAGCTGCAGAACTGCCTGGGAGCCAGCTGAAAGCTTGTGCTCCATCACCAACCAACAGCAACTACAGCCAGAACAGTCACCAGGGCAGTTGCTCTTTGCATCAATCTGGTTTTCAACCCAAAGGGGAGAAGAAGGAGTCAGCACCAGGAGCTGGCATGGCTGCAGACCCTTGTACTACCTCAATGCATCAGCTGTACCTACAACAGCACTGGCCAGAGCAAGGGAAGGGGGCCCAGCAAAGCACAAGGTTACCTCTGTCGCTGGAAGAATAAGCTGGTCCAGCAAGCCCTTCATTGACTTGGAATCTCACTGTCTGGACTTGTCGGGGATCATGTGCCCCCAAAAGAGAGCAGGTGCACAAATCAGATCAGAGAATTGTCATGGTTTGGACAGGGATTTTGAGAGTTAACAGCAAACAGCCTGTATGACCTCCCAGGCCGTTCTCAGGGATTCCAGGAATACAGCAGTGTAAAAAAAGACAAAAATCTAAACAGCCTGAGAAGGCTGCAGCATTTCCAAAGCCCCTGCCAAGGGATGGGTGGGACAGAGCAGTGAGCTGGCTGCTCGCCTGTGAATGCCAGGAACGCTGATGGGACATCTCAGGATAGAGGAGTCCCTCAGCCCCAGGGTGCAGGAGTGTCACCCACACACAACCCTGCAAAGCCTTCTCCTGTGCCACTGCCCCACAGCCTGGCAGGCAGCTCCAAGGCCACAGGACAGGGTGACAGGGGAGCAGCAGCGGTGACCAGGGCAGGGAGCTGCTCTCTGCAATGGATACACAAGGTCATGGGTAAACCACAATGGCTTCTGGACAGACAACACCCTGTAAATCACCTCTCATTTCTGCCTCCCTCCTTCTTTTGGGTGAAAGATGTTCGTATGAGGCCAACACTATTGTTTAAGCACATCCTGAACCTGTCAATTATTGCCTACTTTAAATCCATCTAAAGTGGTTTTTTCCAGCAGGAGTGACTTTAACTGTCAGAGGGGCTTGGAAAAGTGTTTAAGAGATGCAGAACATGCTTCTACACTCCACCTCACGCTGGCTACACAGGGCCAGCAAGGGCAACTTTGAACTCAACACTGAGTTTTTCCTTTTGGAAGAGGAAGATCAGAACTGTGGCATTTTTCCACAGGTGGGAGTTGCCCATTCAAACGACTTCATGATTAAAACAAACGCCCAGGCACTAACACGGCATCTCAAATATGAAGTCTGCACTCCCAAACTTACATTAAGCCAGCAGATACCCCTGACCCTGCACTTTGTAATCCCACTGACTTGACACAGAATTAAAGCCTGACAGGGAAGATGGAGAAGAGGGGAAAGACTGTCTCAGCTGAAAGAATGTTAGCACTGACAGAGTGACTTGAAATGGTAAAAGACTGAAGACACTAATAAAGTGTTTTGCTGTGTTAATTATGAGCAGAGATAGGGAGCAGTGATACTCTGAAGGCCAAAATGACAGAAGGAAGAATTTCTGAATCTTCTGGGAGTTTCTGCCTCACACAGGGGCAACTTTTCGCTGGCTGGAAGATGTGAGTGGTGCCAGCTGCTTCTTGTAAGGACAGGAATCCAGATGGAACAGACGGTCTGATAAAAAGGACAAGTGGTCTGTGCTTGTTACAGCCAATGGCACTAGAATCTTCCCCAAAACCCAGAAATTATGAACAGGGATTAAAAGAGGCAGAATTACTTTGAAAAAAGCAGCAGTGTACGCAAACTGAGTGAGAGGCAACCCTGGCAGGGAGATTATTTCCTGATGTCAGGCTTATGGACACATGTGATTTGATCTCCAAAACTGTACTTAGGGATTATATAACTCGACAGTGGTCTGCTGTCCCAAAACAGGGCTGATAAAGCTCTGTGGGGAGGACAGGGCAGAGAGAGTGACCTTTACCGGAAGAATTCTGGACCAGGAAGCTGTGACAGCAATGGAAAAGCTTGAGTGTTGTACCTTTCATCATGGGATGGAGTTTTGCTGTTAAGTCTGACACATTTTCAAGGACATTAAAAAAAAAAAAAGGCAAGAGCCACCACAGCAGGTTCTGGACACACAGCAGCCCTACATCAGTGCTCAGAAAGCACCATCCACTCTTAATGCCTGACAGCCTGGCTGTGCTGGGCTCCCCACACACCCTCTCATTCTCCTGAGACATGTTCCCTGCTCCAATTGCACATGCACGTGGCATCTTCACTGCTCTATGGAAGTGCTTCATCGAATCTCACACTGATGGAAGAGTGGTGGCACCACTTCCAAAACTACCGCTGGGACAAGCTCCTAACATTCCAAACCAAGACAGGCATCTTTGTGCTGAATGAACTTTCATGGCTTCTTTTCACAGAACTTTTAGCATCCTCAGCACCTGCAGCAGTGAACTGAGTTATATACCACAGAAGCTGTACCTCCTCTTTTTGTGCCTGGAAATTTAATTTGCTTTTCCCTAGTATGTGCTAAGTGAAACAAGCAACTGCTCACTGGCCCCCTTTCCCACAACACTCAGGATTTAAGAAGCGCCAATCATATCATCCTCAATCGGTGGGAGGACAGTGGAGTCCTTGGAGTATTTCCCTGTTCAAAGGCAGGGAGCAGCTTTCACAGGAGTGTCCTTTCATGAGAAGGCAGCACCTGTCCTTCACAAGATTAACAACCGTGGCTCCACGTATCGAATAATTCAATTTAAAGAAAATGTAACTGCATGCACAGCCTTTTCATGTAGAGAAATGGGAGCTAATCCAATGTAGCAGGCTTGTTGAGACAGGCCCTGAGGCAACTCAGACTGGTAAGGCCATCTCTCAAGGAGAGACGGAAAAACAGTTTGTTTCATCTGACAGGCATGCAGAGACACCACACAATTCCCCACTGCCAGGCAAAGGCCGGACTGCGAGGGCAAGGAGGGCAACAAGGGCTTACAAAAGACGCTGAAACACCACCTCAGAGGAGCACCTGGCTCCCAGCATCCATCCCAGGGGACCAGCGGCACAGGGCAGGAGAAAGCTGAGGAGACAGACGGCTTTTTGATTAGAGGAACTGTTCCCTCCTCAGCTGGTTGCACCAGCAACCACACAAACAACCACTGGGCAATTTCCAGGCTGTGCAACTCATCATCCCAGAGAGCTGCCTGCTGGAGAGCACCAGGAATCCTGTGCACATCCCTCCCTCCCCCAAGGTGAGAGCTCCTGCACACCACGGGCTCACTCCTTTGGCATGAGAGACCTCAAACAGTCTTGGTACAGTCCCGGGGGAAAGTGAAGTATTTCTGCCACAAAACAGCCTTTCTCATTGCACTGAATAGGCCAGTTAGAACAAACTCCCTGCAAATCCTGGGAGAAAGGAAGGGGGAAAATCCTGCTTAAATTGGGATACTAGTCTAATGCAACTACCATCTACCCTGGCAAAAACTGAGACAGTTTATATCAAAAATCAGTTCCTGCTCCTCCTCTTTTCCCCCTATCTCACTGAGAAATACAGTCAGCACAGAAAGTCTCAGCCATTAAACACTTCTCCAGCCTTTGCACAGAACTAAGAGGCATGTAAAAATTTATCACGGAAGGTTTAGGAAGAAAATGGTTGTGCTGAGAAATAAAAGATCAGAGAAACCATCTGCAACCTCTAACTTCTAATGAGAGGTTTTCTCATTTATTCTAGCTTTGGCTCTAGTCCCACAGGGGAGACAGCTTTCAGCATGAGAAGAGCTAAAAACTGCTCCACTCTGGATGTGCTGCTGAGAGTCATTTCTGAAGCTTTCCGTGGCTTCCCCAGCAGGAGCTGGAGGAATCGGTGGCTCAGATCCAGTATGACGCAGAGTAGAATTACCACTGGATTTTTCTCCAACAGATGCCACACACAGCTGAAAAATGGGGGGCAATGAAGTGAAAAATGGGGGGCAATGAAGTGCCTTTCTGTCATGCTTAGTGGGCTGTCTATGGGATCCTCATCCAATCCTCATTCATCCCAAACTGTGCTGTACAAGTGAGATCCAACAGAATAAATGACAGATGAACTCCGGGAATTTTTGTTTTCTTTCTCCAGGATGTTTAAGTGTGGGGGCAAAGATTTGCGAATCTTTTTCTAATGAGGTTTATTATATTTTTCTATGAAGTTTCTTTATTTCAAGATTGTGTTATTACTATTCCTAAAAAATAAACATTAGTGACTAATGCACATTGATCTTGGTGAGTCCTTGTTATTCACATCAACAAGTGATTAATGCATTCCATTTCTACCCTGCAAAGAGGAAAGCACAGGCATTCAGCTCCTCTCCACACATCAAAGTGAACATATAACTACAGGAGGCACCCACTGCCACACCTAGAACTTTAAAAAAAAACACTGCAGCTCAGTAAGTAGAAAAGGAAACACTTTTAGACTTCAGTCTTGGGAACAGGAGTTTCCTTAGGTCATATCACATTCATGTACTGTGGAAATCACCTAGATTCTCAGCCTGACAGTGACCTCCACTTGTCAGCAAAGTTTATCATCTCACAGGAATGCAGTTGTAAGGAAAACTGTCTTCTCAGCTTCATTTAATAGAGTTCAGCTCTCCTCTCCTTGCTCTACTACTCTTGTTTCAGACTTAACCCTGTTCTCGGCAAACACCAGGTCCATACCATGAGCTGCATCTCTCAAGGGAGGGGACAGAAGACCTCTGCGTGGATGCACAGCTGACCACCAGCTGAGTTCCCAGGAGGTATCCACAGCTGCTGCTCTCCCCTCTGCCACACCAGGCCCTGCTGGGATCATCTGCAGACAGGGCTTAGTCCGAGCAGCCATGGCCATGCAATAACCTCCTGCTCCCAGACACAGGGCACCGGCAGCAGCAAACCCATGAGACAATTATTAATTCTCTATTTTTAATTTCCTAATTCACCTTACCAAACTGTGGTACCAAAGCCATACAGGATTTTACTTCTGTTACCTCAGAGGAGGGATTATTTGGGATCCTAACCCTGGGGAAGACCTGTGAGATGGGCTGCAGGGACAGACACCAAGTCCTGCTACAGTGCCAGGCCCCAGCTGTAATCCACACCACATGGCAGCTTGGATAACTGTCTGAACAGTTAAGGCTTGGCCAGACACACTCTTAATTCAAGTATGCACAGAAAAGAGGAGAAAAAAATAGCTTTTAGTGATTTAAGAGGAGCATGACTAGTATTTTGTTATAATAATAATAATAATTCAATACTTAACCAAACAAGACAAACAAAGTACTCTGGCATGAGTACCTATTTTCTTTTAAAAATGTGAAATTCAAACATATGAGGAAAAGAAAGATCATAGTAACAGCCTGTGATTTTAGGCATTTTGTTTCACTGCCTGGTAAAAAGCTATACTGCAGAACCCCAGTGGGGATTTCCCAGAGCACCAGTAAACCTTGTTACTGAAAACAGAACAGTCGGGGAAATTTCAATCAAAGCTACCTTGTAAGTGCTGTAACCTACAAGCTATATCCAGCTGCATAAAACTTTTCAGCAAGAGAACTTCCCAAAATGGAAATACTCACCCACACACAGGATGTTGAAACAAAACCCATGATTAACCGACTTATTAACCAGCTGGTCAGGCAAACTATCAAATCCTACGTGTCCGGAAAGTGGGACAGTACGACAGCCTTCACCCTGAAATACAATGAAATAGTTGTGTCATTTTCAAGCAAAATATATTTCTCTGTATAAACCTTTAAGACCTCCCAAGTGGAATCAACTGCACAGTCCAAGCAGAGGTTTGCACAGATACTGTCAATCATGTCAACATGCTTCACTCTTTTCCAAAACAATTCCAGAAGGCACTAATAGAACATTTCATTTGCCACACATTTGAAGGTAGCCCTGACAGAAAAATACTAAAATGTGCTAAACATGTACACAGACACAGCTGCTGAAATGAAGAGGTGACAAAACACTTGTTTCTTGTAAAAATATGCAGAAACTCAAGTCTCACCTTATACTGAAAACAAAAAGAATCCTCTGTGCAAAGCAATGTATTAATGACACCTCCTCCTACAAGCCTATTACCATTCACTTTATGTGAATTGGAACTCATATGTAATTCCCATTCACAGCTGCAATGATAGAAACTAGCTAGAAACAGTAAGGAAAACTGTACCTACAGGAAAACAAAGCAGAGAAAAAGTGTCCAGAACTGAGCTGCTCATAACCCCACAGGCCCATTAGAAGGAGCCTGCCATAAGGGTTTGGGAGTGGAGATACCCAAACCTCCTGCTGGGGGGCAAGGGCTGCTCCTGCCCAGCCACCCGAAGGACTTCCTGAGAAGCTGCTCCTGCACCCTGCTCTCTCCTGCGCCCAACACCACTAATCTGGTCTCCCCAGCCAAGCAGAACATGTGGTGCTCCATGTCCAGAACAGCCACAAGCTTCAGGAGGGAGGGGTCAGAAATTTTCACCTGGCCAGTCTCTCCCAAGGCACCCTGGGTCCCAACCCTGCACAGCCGACAGTAAAACATGACACGTGGAGACACCTCAGAAATGGCACCAGGCAAAATGAAGAGTCAGTGCTGCACCCCTGTATTGGTGTGTACTGGAAAGTTGTCCTCCTGCAGCCCCATAAAGGTACTTCCCTCTCTGAAACACAGGCTTTTCTTAAAAATGTATTTTGGTGCGAAAATCAGAAAATTCCCCTCTAGCCTTCCATCAGTTTGCAAAACATACTACAGCCAAAAGGCAGTAGTCCATAGGGTGTGATTTTGAATTTCTTCCTTCCGAATCATGCTTTCACATATCTTGAAAGCCTGTTTATAGGAACAGGCATACTGGTTTTCCCTCTTCTGCTAATGGCACTGGTATTTTAGGCTAGGAAAACATCCCCAAGGAGCGCACTTACTACAGTAGCCTGTCAGCATGATTACTTGCTTTGTTACTGTTTTGCTGTTGTGGGTTTGGGTTGGTTTTTTTTCAGATGTGAGGCTCCAAATACACTTCAACCATTAACCATATTTACCAGTCTGTGATGTGCAAATATGTTTCCCCTTAGCCATATTTTGTGTATTAGTCTGACTCTTCCTGACAAGATGTTCACCAAATATGGCACTTCATTAATTTCTAAGCACCTTCCCTCCTAATGACACGTTCATGAGGAAGGCACTCAGGCTCCCCAGCAGATTCTGGTTTTGCCTACTGACAATGCAGCTGTGAGTTCCAGTAATGCAGAATCAGCTAAAGCAGAAGAAAGTGAGTCCGTCAGACACACAGATTTTGTGACAACACACTCAAACTCTCCTGAACTGCATTCACCAAAACAAAACCCCAGCACTGGGGAACCTCGTGGCAGTGCTGGATCTGCAGCGACAGCCCCACGGTCCTGGTGAAGAACAGATTGGGGGGGACAGAGCCCATGAAGGCGCGAGAGAGAACCACCAGCAGACGGCTCCTGGGCAAAGAGAAATATCAAGTGTATTTTTAATACTCAGCCTTAAAACCACACCACTGGTAGACTGCTTGAACACTACTCTCCCCAGGAAGTGTGGGCAGAAGTGTGGGCTCTCATTAAGAACAAATCAGCCCCTCATCCTTAAATATAAGTGCGATTGAGATGGAACAAAATAAATGGTAGAAGTTAAGCCACTCTCAGCTAAGAGGAGGAATTTACCATCACACAGAATTCAGCCTGCAAGTCATTTCCTGTAGGTTCTTTTTCTCATCACCTGTGGTTTTACAATGCAGTTAAACCACACTTCGCATCTGGTACAGGCCAGGAAACAACTACTGCAAAATGTGATTTCCAGTCACAGCAGCTGAGCCTCCATGTTAAGTACGCAGCCATAAGGTATTATTGTGCTACTCTGCCTAAAAATCTACAGCCTCTTTGGCCAAGGCATCAAGAGATTGGATGCTGTGGAAAAAAAAAACAAATAATGTTTTAAGATTAGACTGGTTTTGACACATATCAGAAAGTTGACAGCAATTACCAAACCAGTGGAGAGAAAAGAAACACCTTCTGTCCGATCCACCAAGAAACAGCACAAGTCACCAGTCCTCAGGCACCAAATGGTGTCCTTGTACCAGAGCACTGCTATATATAAACAGCACCATCATAAACAACATATGAACACACTGATTAGTCATCCTGGGTATATATTAAATGTAGATTTGGATCCCCTTGTTCAGCACTGAAGGAGAATACATTAAGCCCATAAGCTTTTTGCTGATAAGGTGTTCAAGACTGTCTTCCATTATTCATCTTCAAAACCAGATCAAATTTAAAACATATAAAGAGGTATCAACAAGGTAAGCAAAGTTTAACTACTGTATGCATGAAGGCTTTTTGCAGGAGCATCAGTGAGCACTAGATGGCTGAGAGTCCTTTGTACTCTCTATTTTAAGGTTACGTCTTCTTGGAATGAAGACAAAGATGGAATCTCTGGAAAGCCAGTGCGAACGCTGGCAACACACCAACATACCAGATGCCTTTTTTTTCCCCATATACAGAGTGACCCCCTGCCTAGACAGAGTGGGCTGTTGTTGCTTGGGAGGAAGTGAAGCGTGTTTGTCACAAACAAGATTAAAAGAACAAAAAGAGCAACACACTCTCTTGCTGTATCAGGCAGGGCTACTGCAGACTGAAAGTAAGGAACAGCCACTTGGAGAAGCTATTTTACTTTTTGCTTTCTTAGAGGGATTTACACAGCCTTTTGTTAGGGCTTTTCCATGCCACAGAAGCCATCGCTACCTACTCTTAATTCTAACGGAAACTATCCGAATCATATGGAAAATACAAAGATGTTATAATGAATGACCCCAAGCCTGAAAGCACCACACATTAACTATTAGTTTACATAAAAGGGGCAAGATTTAGTCTCCAGGTGTTTGAATCGCTCCAGGGTTCTTGGGATGAAAAAACGATTAGAGGAAAATCTTGCTGAATGCACATCTGTGCCCTGATCTACTTTGCAGGACAAGCAGGTACAGCACTGTCACCTCCCGACATCCTCGGAGCCCGGAGAGGCCGTTGCCTCTCTGTGGAGATAAAGCAGAACACACTCAATGGTGCTGCTCATTGCAAATGTCAACACTGCATATTCGGGACTGTTTCTGTGGCCAGGTCTGCAGGAATGATGAGAAAGGATACCATGGCAAAGGCAAAACCTCCACTTGGTGACATTCAGGCAGAGCACAGCAAAAAAAGAATGTTACAGTTCTGAACCCAAGGGACCCAGTGTCCAAACGAGGCCCACACAGCACAAAACTGCTCTCAAAGGCTGCAGTACAATACTTCATCTAATTGAGTGTTTCTGTTCAGGACACTGACAGAAACTAAGAAGTCAGTACTAAGCTAACACTTAGTACTTCTGACACAACTTCTCACCTCTTCCCAAATGAGAATCACTTCAAAACCTGAGGCCTTGGAGACTCCCTTAGGAAGATTTCCAAACAGCTGCAACAAACACAACAGAACCAACCTGCAACAAAACCAAATCAAGCAACACTCACAGAAGAGCTCCACCACCACTGCCAGCGCTCACAGCAGCCACCTCCTGCCCCTCTGCTGCCCTTAATGCTGAGACCTGGGGGCTTAACCCCCAAACCTGAGACAACCCTTGCACAAGAAGTCAAATATCAAAGCAAGGCAGAACCTGAACTCAGGTTTCCACACCAAAGATTTTCACATCGCCTTTAAGCCACAACACCACCAAATCCCTTCTTGTGACCCTGCCATTACGGTATTCACTTCCCCAGACTGCATTTGGCTCTGATTAAACACCAAATTAGAGCAACACTTGTACCAATTATTCCTCACTTGTACAAGTATGTAATTCTCCTACGTAATGAAAGAATTATCCAGCAGGCAGTATAAACATCCTCCATGAGATAAATGTAAATCAGGAATGTAACCTCTAGATAAAGAGTTTGGATTATTTTTCCTTGCTCAGCTGATCGAAGATCATCAAGAATATAAAAGAAAAACACCAGAAAAGTGGGAGGAAAATAGTTTTGAAGCAGGCCCCATGGAAAGCAAGAAATGTCTCACCAAAGGTCCTGACCATCAACCAACCTCTCCAGATGCACTACATCACTCAGCCATTCAACATTCACAAACAGTCAAGTGCTTCCGAAATCTCAAATTCTGACAGCTCTTAAGATTATACATTTTTATGCCCCTGACAAAAGGCTGCAGAAATGCCATGCAGTTTGGATACATTCCCAGGAGAAGTCTCCTCCAGCAATTAAAAGACACATATCACTATCAGCAGTTGCAATGATTTTTCTGACCTCTACTAGAGACAGAGAGTTGGACAGTGCCTGGCAAGCTGGTCCTCTGCACCCATCCTCCCCACTGGCAGAGGACAGGAGAAGGGGCCCAACTTGGCGGTGACAAGGCCACCCTACCCACCTGGGGAGAAGGGGCTTTCACCGACCATCCCTGCAATAAGTGTGGGCTTGATCAAGGGTTCTCTGGGACAATGGCAGGGTGGTAACCCCAACTACCCCACAAACCCAGCCCCAGCTCTCACACCTTTAACCCTGTTGGCACACACAGAGCCCTCTGCACCCCCAGGACATTACAGCTGACTGCTCCACGAACCACGGCCATGACCAGATGCCCAAGACCTTGGCTGACAAGTCATCTGTCTGTAAAAGGACATTTTCAATTTGCAGCACACTAATTTCAAGTCTGTCTCACAGCCAGCTTTCCCAGCGAGGCTGTGCGGTATCATAAATTCATTCCAGGCCGCAAGCAGATGTCTCAAACTCCTGTACATTATCTTAAGAAAGCATAATGCTCAATTTCTTTAAAAGACAGGGGAGTAACTGAGTCACTTCACATATTCTGGCAGTCACATACAAGGCAATGGCTATGTCCAGGAGGAAATAACATCACAAACTGGCAAGGAATGGGTACATCTACCCGTTCAACAAGACTGGGTCCATGCTAAACCACACTGCTTTGAAGACGAAATTGCAAGCATTCACCTCAAGTATTACTTCTGTATTAACACACGGACACGAAAGTTGGAAGCCCGGCAAACCACAGACAAAACCTTTCCACATGCAAACGCGTTACAGACGCCTCCTTAGCATTTCTCTGACAAACGCAGAGGTGGCTCAACTCCCTCTGCTCCTCTTCTGGATAATTCTCCGCAAACACACAGGGATCTTGTGCCGCACTAGGCAGGCGGGCGAGCACGGCGGCGGCCGGTGGCCCGCGGGGACATCACCGCGGACCCTCGGGGACAAAGCGCGCCGGGGACACGGTGCCGGCTTTTGGCTCCCACAGCTCCTTCGCGGCACACGGTGCCGGACTGAAGACCTTCCTTCCCCGCATCACGCCCGACCGAGCAAGGGGTGATGGCTTCTTTGGGAGGAGAGCAGCATCCCCGGAGAGACAAGGGATGCCATTTCCGTGCCCTGGCCCGGCGAGGGGTCCCCAGACCTGGATAAGGGATGCAGGGCCAGGCCTCCCCAGCGCTGCAGTCCGGCCAGCCCCGGGCAGCGCGGCACGTCCGGCCGTGGCCGGGCCCGGGGGCATCAGCAGGGCAGGACCCCCGGCCCGCCGCGGTGCGGGCAGCCCAAGGTCGCCGGGTTGCAGCGGGAACCCCAACAACCTCTACCCCAGGTAACCCCAGTTCCCCTCGGGTCGGCCCCCAAAGCCCGACCCTCCGGGAGCCGCCGCCGCTCCGAACCGAGTCGCAGAACCCGCGGGAGGCCCCAGGCCGGCGTCCTCGCAGCCCTCAGCCCGCCCGGCGTCCCCTGATCCAGCCCCGCCGNTGGGTACCGAGCCCCGCGGGCTCCCCGGCTGCCTCCGCGGCCCCCCGGCCCTTGCCTGCTCCCAGCTCGGGGAAGGGTTCTCCGCGCCGACTCCTCGGGAAGGCCCAGGGGGACCCGTCCGGATGCCCCGCGGCCCCTCCGGTGACACGGGCCGGGCCGGGGCGGAGCCGTGCAGCCCCGAGGCTGGGCTGGGTTTCGCGGTTTGGGTCCGTTCAGCCTCATCAGATGAGTTGCTATTTCAAGAAGAATGTCCGTGTAGTTCGCGCAGTTGCCCTGTCCCAGGTCCCCTGGACGGTTCAGGCCTGCCCGGACACCCGGCTGAGTGCGGCTGTGCCGAATTCGTTCCCAGTGGCACCAAATCTCCGTCCTGGCCCCGCTCGTCTCGGCGGTGCTGCTTCAGCTCCCGGCCTATCATGAGCATATCTGCAGCTTCGAGGGTGTAGCTGGTGCCGCTTGGGTTTCCCTTCATTTGATGGCAGCACAAACACCAAACAAGTCTGAGAGAGAGGAAACTCAGTCCTTATCCAAAGTAACTTTCCCGGCCCCTGGACTCCCAAGTAAAGTCCCCGAGGTTGTCATCCTGGTTTTATCATGGTCAGAGCTCACCAAGTGCGTCCAGTCCCTAATGCAGGCATGACCACGATGGCCCTGAATGGGAAGTTTGCTTTGCACCATTAGTGCCTTCATTCCCCAAGAGCAGCTCCTTGTTTCCCTCCTTGTTTTCCCCAGATGCCACCCAAGTGTTTTCAACTGTTCACCAGGATCTCATGGCTGTGTGGCTCAAGGGCTCTGCCTCCCTGAGCCCACAGAACGCACCAAAACCCAGTGACAAAACCAGGCAGCTCCAGAAAGGGAGCAAGGGGACAATTACGCTTTCACCACCAGTTGTTTGGGTTTTGAGATTATGCCAACTCCCCACACATCCCAGAAAAACTGGTCCAAGTGGCTGGGAAAAGGCAAAGGCCCTCAAGGGCTGGTGACCAGCTCAGGGCAAGTCAGAGCAGGGCTAAAGCTTAGGGAAGGCAAAGAAAAAAGGTTCAAGGGGCTGGTGTGGCTTTTAGCTGCCTGACCAGCTGCAAAACCACCTGGTTACAGTTCAGCCACGGGTGTCAGAGCAGTCATGGATAAGAAACCTCTGGAGAGAAAGAGGACTGGGGGCTTTTGGGGCAGAAGAATTTGTCCTGATTTCTAACAAAATTAGGGTACAGACTACTGGTGGCTGCCACTGCCAGCAACACCAGGCATGGACTGTGCTACAAAGGGAATCACGGCAAGAGAGGAAGGCCGAATTTCCCGTGGGATAAAACACTGGATGGCAAGGACCCAAACACAGTCCTGGACTGGGTCTCCCCTACGTCAGAGAGACCCACCAGCCACTGGGAAGATGGCCTCTTGGGGCAGTAACCTAGGCCTTCCTGAGCACAGCATCAAGGAGAAGCATTGCAGTCATGGGAAGCTGTTTCAGGGGGGCTGAAGGCAAGTGCCTCAGTAAGACAAGCTCGGGGTGCTGCTGGGGTCAGAGGAAGTGTCCCAGGGACCAGTGTCATGGATTTGGATACGCCAGACAATGTAACATGGTCTGACCCTGCTAAGAATGCTGAGTTCAAGTGAATGTTCCCAATGAGTCTTTTGTTAGTTCTTCAGTTACAGCTCAAGCTGGTGCTTCCAGAGAGGAAACCCTACCCCAATTCACACCTCTCAGTTATACCCCTGACACTCATCACCCAATCCAAGTCAATCACTAAATTCTGGTTGGCAGTATCGTGATTTCTTGCTGGGTTTTGCTGAAGCTGGGCTGGCTGCCTTCTAATGTTACTTTATTCTCCTGGGATTGTCTCCTTGGTCTCCATTCTGCTTGTATCTTCTGAATTCTGAGAGGGCTTTGTTAGCAGCATTGTTTTATCAAAAGTTTATGTTTGGTCAAGTCTTACGGCCTAAGGCTTTGGCTACTTCAGGTGCTAATGATGAGCCAGCAGTGCTAAACGAGACTGTTCAGACAGGAGAATACAGTTCATCAATTTCTCTGTAGCATCAGCACTGAGCTGCCCAGGACCCCCGTGCCTCTGCCCGGTCCCGCGGTTCTGCATGCTCCCTGTATTCCCACACATTCCCTGTATTCCCACACTCTCCCTGCATCCCCGCACCCTCCTGTATTCCCGGCCGCGCTCCCTCTGTGACGCCGCAGGCGAGTGGGGCCGGGGGGGCAGAGCCAGCCCGTGTTTGAAGCCGTGCCTGGCACCGGCGGCAGCCATGGACACAACGTGACCAAAGGTCACCTGCACCGCCCCGGCAGCGCCGTGGCTCCGCCGCCATGCCCTCCCGCCGTGCGGAATCGGTTCCTCCTTCGCCCAACGCCGGGAGGGGAAGCGCGGGGTGAGAGTGAGCTGTGCGAGAGTGAGCTGTGCCCTAAGGGGGACAGCCCTGCGAGAGGCGCCGCCATGGCCCGGCAGGAGCGGGAGAAGAGCGTGGCAGAGCAGAAGGTAGCTGGCATCTCCCGGAGGTTCTCCTTCCTGGATGCCGCCCAGCCCCGAGCGGGCAGTCTGGCCCGCAGCTCCCAGCTCTGGCCAGCCACCCTGGAGAGCAGGGAGCGTTTCCATACACTGCAGAAGATGGACACCAACAAAGGCATCAACTGGGGCAGGCACAGCCTGGGGAGCTGGGGTAGGACTTCAGGCAGGTCCTCCATTAACCCCAGCAGTACCCGGAGGAAGGAGCTGAAGGAAATCCTCCTGCAGAGCAACAGCCCTGGCAGCACCATGCGGTTTGCTGCTGCTCAGAAGACCTCCAAAACCAGCAGTCTTCCTGCAGGGCTGCACCAAGAGCAGAAGCCTGAGCAGAGCCCTGATCTGCTGCCCCTTGTCCTTGATCCCCTGGAGCATGCATGGCTGCTGACGGTGGCCGAGGGTGATGCAGACAGCATCATCAAGCTGCTGGACCTGGATCCCAGCCTGCTGACCAGGAGAGACTTTGTGACAGGTTTCACCGCTCTCCACTGGCTTGCCAAGCATGGCCACCACGAGAGCTTCATCCAGGTCATCTCCCATGCCCAGAAGAAAGGCTACCCTGTCAATATGAACATCCCCACAGCCAGCGGCGGGCTCACCCCCTTGCACCTCGCTGCCTTGCAGGGACACGAGGTGCTCATCAAGGTGCTGGTGGGAGCTTACGGGGCAGACACTACCTGCAGGGACCACAACGGGCGCAAGGCTTGGCAGTACCTGCCGGCAGACACCTCCAGGGATCTGAAGGAGCTGGCAGGGGCCTTGGAGGAGGACTTGGTCCAGCTGCACTCTCACAACACCAACAACAACTGTAAGTCATCCAAAGACGCTGGGGCAGGGCAGGACTCTGTGGACTCTGGGGCCAAGGGAAAACCCCAGCACTCCTGGAGCCTGTTGACTCTCCGAGGCTTTGTTAGACAGGCATTTGCTTTCTTCCACGAGCGCTGAAGCTCTCCTGGCCCCATTAATCTGTAAACCCATGCTGGATAGCAGCCAGAAAAGCCTGCAGGGAGCTGGGAACTTGGTTGCTCAAAATCCTGGCTAAGTGAGGGTTAAACCATGGCACCATGGCCACCCTGGGTCTTGTGGTCTTCTGCGGCTGTTCTGGTGTTCTGGTGTGTGTGTAGAGCACCACAGCCATTGGGAGCACTACCTTGGGACAGCCCTTCCAAAAATACTGCCTGTCTGCAGAGGGGGTTTTGCCCTGTGGCCCTGTGGACGGGGACTCCTTGCTGCATCCCAGCAGATGCCCATGGCAGGGGCTCACATGTCAGCTCTGCTGTGGGGAGCTGCTTCTCCAACACCCCGCATACCCACAGGAGGATGCTGACCCACCACGTGTGGATCCCATGCTGCAAATACTTTCCAGCTCCCTGTGAGATCCCCTGATCCCTGCCATATGCACCTTCTCTGGGTTGATGTTTGTTTATGACAGCTGATTATAAAGCTGATTCTCAGTAGAGTAAGAGCTAAGGGCCCTGTTTGTGAGAGGAGTCCAGGCCAAGAGAAGCCTTTCAAAGTGCAGAACAACTCACACTGGCAGCCCTTCCCTGGAGATCCCCATCCCTGGAAGCCTGAAATGCTCAACCCCATTAGGAATGGGGACCAGAGCTAAGGAGACAAGAACACCACCAGTGGGGCAGCATGTGGTGGCTCCTGTGCAGATTAGAGTTCAGGAACAGCTCTGGAAAGATGATTCATTCTCAGAAACTGTGGAAAAGGTATGGGAAGGCTGTGAGATTGAGATTATCTTTATTGCTACTGAGGTCATGCTCAAAAATGAAACTGATGAACATCGCTGCAGCAGCGTAACACTGCATGTATGTCTCAGTCACTGCATTAAAAGGGCAAAACCTCTGCTCGTCTCTTTGTGTTTTGTTCACCAAGTGGACTTCTGCCCTGATGATTTCGACTTGCTTTTTACATTCTCAAAGGCCACGACTGCTTCAAAATATCTTCAGAAAAACAACAGCCCCTTCCTCTTTTTCATCAGCATGAGACTATTCCTATGCCCCGAAATAGCAGTCCTGTTTGAGAAGTGCTTCTCAGACAGGAACTGGGGAGTTTCTGTTCCTCAGGGCAGCCCTTGCAGGGACACCTCCTTTGGGAGGGCAGTTGTGGTTTCTTTCCAGCTGCCTTTCAGGGGGGCTGCAGGGGTGACCAAGGGACTCAAGGTGATCCAGCCTGGCTACATAGGTGAATTTGCAGCTTGATGCAGAAAGATACACAAAGACACACAGGTAATTTCCTCTGGGGAACTGGAGCCTGGGGGTTTCACAGATGCTGAGCAAAGTTATATTCAGTTCTGAGCAAAGTTATATTCAGATCCAGTTATATTCAGACTGTGTTTTGAAATGCTGCTTGGATACCGAAATAATCCAGTCTGCAGTAATAACATGTGGAGGAGCAGCCTCCACATGACTGAGCAGGGATCCAGTGACTGGATAATGCCCAGTCCAGGTGCCTGGGTGGACATATAGATGTGTATGGACATCTTTTTAATCCCTGAGGTCAGCAGCAGATACATACAAAACACAGCAGGACTAGATTTAATGCCTGATCTACCACAGTTTTGTAATGCTTTGGCTCTAGTAGATTGAAGAAGTTGGCAACACAGCTCCTTCTGGAACTGCTGTGGCCACGTCTATGCCATGGGAGAGCAGGCTGATTTCTCACAGGTCTGCTCACGCCAGCACAATCTCCATGAACAGCACTGGTGTCAAGTTCTGGTACCCAAAGTGCTGTTGATAAGACAGATAGGACTGACCAAATATTTCTGACCTATTAGTCTTCTGTCACCCTTTTGCAGCTGTCAGGGAAGGGACACAGGATGGCTCTTACATCCTCCTCTGAGTAAGGCACTGAGTAAACAGTAGAATTAATGAGAATTTCCTTGAAGGAGCCATTTCCTTGGCAATAGTACCTGTGGCTTAGTCACACTCCACCTGGAAACATGGACTTAGATGTTCCACTTGAAAGTAAAATTTTGCTGACGAATGCTGTACTTAAATACAGCAAAATGATTTTCAGTAATTGCCTCCCCTTGATAGATAACCAAGATAACCAAAACCCTCTAAAGACAGCTTTTCTCCTCATCTTTTGATCATGGTTTTGACCCTGTATTCTGTGCTGAGACAAATTAGGTGGGGACTTCAGAAACAGCAGGACCAGAACTCTGCTTCTCTAGCTGTGTTACAACATACTCACCATGCCAGCCCCTGCCCTGGCTGGGTTCCTTTCCACTGAGAGGGAAAAAAAAAAAAAAAAAGCTCTTCTTCCAGTGACCCTCCCTTTTGTTTCTCTTGGTTCATTTTCATACCTACAGAAAGGCAGTTGAATTGGATATAGACACATGTTTAAAAAATATTCCTCAAGTATACAGTCAGCTCTAACTTCACTTTTCACTCAGACAACAAAACATATCCACCAAAATCAATGGCCTAGAGTATTCAAATCTTTTTTCTTCAAAGCTTCTGTTGATGTCTGTTATCCTGTGCTAGCCCAGTTCTGCAGAGATCCTTGATCCCCTCTCACAGGGAGGAGAGGGCAAAGAGAGCTGCCACAGACAACAGAAAACTTTCAAACCCAGAGATATTTATTTGGTTAAGGTTTGCAGAAGATTGAGTTTAACCCAAGTTTAATTTGTACTAAATTTACTTTGTGCTATCCCTTAATGTCCAGTTTGAAAAGCAGATTCAGTCAAACAGGGAAAATAATACAAGGAGTTATTTTCCAAAACAGTTTCTTAGTAGAAGATACTTTCATCTAATAAAAATATCAGAGTTGTGATAGTAATAGGGAGACTTTCTAATAAATAGTAATAAATTGTTCAATCCATTGCTCAGGAAAGTTTTCCCACAAATGCCATGGAAAAAAAAAAAGTCTTTTTCCATTCTCAAGTCCATAAATTAGTTTTCCTCCTCAGCCAGATCCCCACAGACACAATTACAGAGAAACTCTATGAGCAGCTTCGCCTGCCAGCAGTGATGTGGAGAGGCTGGGGGAGGTTTGCTGGGCTCCAAGGCAGAATTCCAATCCTCAGCTATGCTGTTATTTCCTGAGCGCTCACTTCAAAGAAGAGTGCAGAAGAGATTTAAAAATCATTGGGATCTAAGTGGCTGCAGCACGCGAGCCTCTATTCAAACATCTCTGGCAACGCTGTTTGCTGCTTTCCTGTTGCAGTGACTTACTGCTTCCCCCGATGATGAACTAGAGTCCAGACTCTTACCAGACAGGGTAAGAAGCTAGAGGATACCTCTGACGTATCTTGGAAGTTGGTAAAAATCCCAGCCTTGCTCGCCGTGACTGACAGAACCCTGCAGCATACCTTAGGAGGGAGAGACCTCAAGTCCTCTGAGATGTGTATTTCTTAGCATTTACCTGCTTGGCACATGCTGTGCCCAGCGTTATTTGCTCTGAGTTGCAAGAGAGATAAAGGAGATACATCTATTTACCTTCAATGTGAAAAGCAGCAACACAGAAGGTGTGGCAGCCTGAAGCTTCCTCAGGAAGCTGCCTCTCAGGAATGAACCCACACCTTGGCAGCCCTCAGTGTCAGGATGGGCTTTGCAGCAGCTGAGAACAGGCTCACAGCAACAGGGATTTCCTGCTGACCAGAGCAGCTACCGCAGGTCAGCACTGCAGAACAGAAAGAACTGGGTGCAGAGCCACAGCCCCCTCTGCTTCCCTGTAGTAAATTGGTTTCACAAGCCCCAGCAGAGAATACCAACATGGGGGAGCTGAGTGCCAACTACCCACAGACCTTTAATTCCCTTTTCCCCTCTCCTTTTTTAAATAGCTGCAAACTCTCCCTTTGAGCCACATCTTGAATTTCTACCTGTCTGCTGAGAATTTTATACTAAGCTGCACCTGTGGTTGGCATTAACTCATCAAACCAACACCGACTTCTGAACAAAACTCCAGTTATTTAGTATTCTAGGGAACACAGACATTATGTGCTACACTCTACAGTATTGCATTTTGTAAGAGTTTTTTCTTCAGTTCTGATTTTTACTTTTTTTTAAATTGGTACTTTGCTCCTGAAGGTTTACAGTCAGTGAAAAGGAACAGCCTTCTCTACCTGAAAAAAGCTGTCAAGGTTCCTCATACTAAGTGAGAATGTAAGTAACATTACCATGAATTTTATTGTTACAATCCCACCACACACATATGAAATAATGTCAACAAAGTCATTCAGGTCCATATTTATTAGTAAGCCTGTGCACTGTCAATGCTCACGGTGATGCCTGAAAGAACACTAATAGAACACAGTCTGCATGTTTCAGATACAAGATTTTCCCAGTTAACATCAACATCCCAGACCAGCTTATAAAAACCCCACACTGGGGACTGCAGTCCAGCACCACAGGAGTGACATGAGGGTGTTATCGATCTGACACAGAAAGACCAGTGTTCATTAGAGCTCCCGGTACACTCTCTCTTACAAGCCCAGTTTAGTCCTCCTCCAGTGTCTCCTTTTGGAGTTGTACCTAAGACAAAAGCAGAGTGAATTAGCAAAGTGCACACACACATTTGTTAAACATGAAAGCAGAACAGCACATGAAGAAGTCTCTTCCAGGAAAGCACATTAACTTGTGAGCATATACTTGTCCATGTTAAGAACAAATGCTTTCACCAGGGTGTGGGTGAAACCACAGACAGTATTAACAGAGTTGCTCTCAGCAGGAAAATGGCAGCACTCCCACAGCAGGAAGCACTGCAATTGCAGCCTGCTTTAACACAAAGCTTGGACAGAACTGATGACCCAGCTACTCAAATGCCAGGAGACAAAAATCTGTGATTTTGCCCTATGGTTAAGTATTTCAAGGTACTGCAATTTAGCTAAAACAGAACCCAGCTGTAACCTGGCATGTGGAAGACAAGGATCCAGCTGAGTGCACACACCACTCATCCTGCCTAGAAACAAGCTGGGAGCAGCTACAAGAACAGAACCTAGCAATGTTGTGCTGTGTCACTGCCTGAGCCAGTCAGTGCTGCTGTTGCTCTTTGCAGTGCTTAGAACAAAGAGAGAAAGAGAAGAAGGAATTCTGTTGCCTTAAAAAGCCCAGATGAAGGAGTGTATGAGAAAAAAAGCTCCCTGACTGCGCAAGTGACCAAACTATGCTGCAGCTTTCACCTAGAGGCTTTGGACAGGCACCACTCTGTGCATGCCCCATGTGCACCCAGTGTGTCACAGCACTCAGCATCTCCCTAAGCACAATGTTTGAGAACAAACACAACAGGAAAGCAAGGAACTATGGCAAATTAATTCCACGGTCAGGTGCCAAGCATCTCATACTATCAATGTGATTTCCCATACATCCAACAAGTCCTTTGCTCCGTTACACACTATGCTCAGGAACTGTTCCTTGAAAATGCAGGAGCCCAGAGGAACAGCTATGAGAGAAGACAGGTATTGGAAAGGAGAACATCAGGAACAGAGAAGCTACCAGGGTACAAAATCTGGAATAAATCGTCCACACGTACAGTTCAAGTTTTCACGTTACATGTACCATCACTGAACGTCTGTGGACACGTGCAGAGCACTGGTGCAAAACCACTACAGAAGAGAATGGCATGGAAGCCCCACGCTGCATCAAGGGGCCTCACCTGCACGGCCCTCACGGCCACAAAACTGCGCTTTTGCCGGCATACACGCCATCAGCTCCCGCCTCCGGCCCGTACCGCCCAGGCCGCCTAAGCCTGAGCGGCCGCAGCTCCTCAGAAGGCACCAGCCGAGCTCATTACCTGATCTTATTGCCGGTTTTCATGCGAATCCACTGCGGGATGGGCCGGTTCTGCTTCTGCTTCTTGGCGAGGAAGCGTTTGATCTTGAACGTCTTATGCGACGACTGCAAGAGAGCGCAGCGGTCAGTCCCTCACACAGCCCCGGCACAGCCCCGGCCCCGCCAGGCCTGGGCGAGCCGGGAATGCTGTACCCGGCTCCCTCCCGCTCCCCCACGGCCGCCCTGCCCCGGCGCCCCGCCCGCCGGGACCCGCGAGTGCGGCAGCTTCGGGGAGAGGGCTCGGGGCGCGGCGGGAGGGCGCGGATGGCCGCGGATGTCTCACCATGGCGCGGAGCGGCGCGGCGTCCCGGCGATGGCGGCGTCCGAGAAGGCGGAAAGGAGGGGGCGGAGCGGCGATGGCTGCGCGGGCGCAGCGCCCCCTGCCGGCCCGGCGGTCCCGCACGCAGTGAGGGACGGCGGCGGCCGAGCGAGTTTGTGCGAGTTTATTTGGGTTTAGTACAAAAAAAAAGCTATGGCTAAAATTCGCTAGCTTGGGAGGAGCTGCTACTGGCGAAGTCTCGTTCTGGGCTGTAAAACAATACTTCAAGTTATGAGGGAAGAGGAAGCAGTTCTGAGAGGGCAGGAGTTCAGAAGCGTTTCAGACTTGAGAGAAGGGAAGATGCTGGAAAAGAACAGGATGCCCAAACCAGCTACATTTGATTAAAAATAAGCATTTCAATGTAGGGAGACTTTACATGAGAATTTATCAAGACATATTCAACTATTAAGCCAGCTTATTCATACACTCCAACTTAAGTTACTTTATCCAGAGAACCACTGAAGAGGACAGTCTCTCCCTCCCTAACATGGTTACTGCACTGCCAGATGTTGTGCTTATGTGCCAAAAGGCTCCTGTCAACTGATACCTCAACAACCCCAGCCTGAGTATGTATCTCAGTGCTAGACTGACACACTTTAGCTTTCACTGCCTCAGGCAGGAACATCACACAACATAGCAACACCTGTGTTAACTCCAGGCAACTCCAAGCTTTCTCTGCTTAAGTGCATCCAACACTGGCTCCAATTGCCTTACAGTAGAGCTCTGGCTTTTGATCCAGGTGTCATCCCCGCCTGTCCACAACTCATTTATTATCAAACTTAAGGCCATAAAGTCTTTCTATTTTGCAAAGGTTCTCTTCTCTGTTGTAGTTAGATGCTGGGAAAATAAGTTCAAATAACTGAAAATATTACAATGAGAACACATTTCAAATTCCAAATCTACAACTGAGGTTCTTTAACCAGAAACATCCAACAGCACAATGCCCCCTTTTCTTCCTTTGTTCCTTCTTCGCTCCGAAGGCACTTCTGGATTGCGCAGGACATGCTCTTTGGCTGCACAGACAGTCAGAACACATAAGGCTTGCACATCAGTCACTCCTCTTCCTTTGTGTGACTGGTCTCATCCTCTTGTTTCTTATCCACTCCCTGATCTGGGGGCTTTGCAGCACTGTCTTCATACTGACACAATCTGCTCCGGCTTCGGGCTCCGGGCTGGTACAGCTGCATTGCTGGGCGATCCTGAAATAAATCAAAACTATTTAGACTGTTTCATAGCTTCCTACTCTCAGGGTTATTATGGCATCATTTCTATGGTATTAAAAATGGCTCAAATTCAAACTTTTCACGCTAAGTCTAATTATTCCACAGTGGTGGCAACGTAATTTCAATTGTAGCAAATCAAGGTTGTCTCTGTTGTAAAGCAACATCCCTGTTCAAGCCACAAAGGACACTGCTCATAGTTGAGGTTATTTGTAATGAGTTTCCTGCTGAGTTCAGCTCACACTCTCTCCGAAGAGAGGCCAACTTCAAAGTTTCAAAATCCTGAGTTTCATTTGTACCTGATAATGTCTTAAGTGATACAGAAAACAAGCACAGTGATGCTGCAAAACCAGATTTTGTAGAGTAGATAAAACTACACTCAAGACATTATTTCTTGAGCTTACAGGACATGTCATATTCTGGAAGTTGCAGTTTCCTATTTTAAGGAACCTGTTCAATCACACTCCCACTTTGAGATGCATTTTCAAGTACCTATACCATCAGCAGACACAGGTAGATTACTGATACTCTACCAACACCTGAAAGAGACAGCCTATGGCGCAAGTCAGCAAATGAAAAGGGATCAGTGTCTTACAATTTAAGCCACGTATTCCCGGCTTAGTTCTTACACAGTGACAAGAAATACCACTGTTAAGCAAAGTTTAGTGGACGTTTCTAGCAATGGCAGAGTTTGTTGCCAGAACAGGGAGAAGTTTCAACACAGAAACCACATGGTTCTTTCCTTGAAGTGCTTTTATCCTAAAAACCACAAACTGATTCCTATGAATCAACACATGAATTTAAAGAAATCCAGCACCTTGTTTCTGATACGATCCCTCTTAATTGTATCCTCTTTTTTATCGTCTTTGGTTACTTTCTCAGATTTGTCCATGCTGCTGGTAAAGTCTGTAAGATCACTTTTCTTTCCCTTTTCTCTGAGTAAGTCTCTCTCCTTTTTCACCTCTTCCTCTTTTCTTCTAAAAATCTTCTCTTTCTCATAGCGCTCTTTCTGCCTCCGACGCTCCTCTTCTTGGCGTCTCAGTTTCTCTCTCTGTGCTCTCTCATATTCTCTGTCTCTGTCAAAATCTCTATCTCGGTCCCTGTAGTCCTTTACACACTCATCTTCTGATCTGTATGAAAACAAAACTGAAAATTAAGCTCAAAAGATTCATCAAACAGAGCTGGGAGATCAGTGTAATAGTGGTGTAAATGTGCAATAGGAAGACAACACAGTGGCAGGTTCTAGGGAGCTCTTGGGAGGCTGTGATAGCCCAGGTCATGCACGACAGCCAGAGAGGACACTGACCACTAGAGTTTCCCAGCCTCCTACTTGCATAGCTGGCTGAGTCTCTTCTGGCCTTGAACAAACATCTGAATTTGTCTGTCTTATCTGTATTTCCCACGTGGCAGAACTGAACCTTGAACAGATCATGGAGCTGTTGAGAATTACATTTTCCATTTTGACTTTTTACAAGACTTAGTGGGACTGGTAACTGGAGAACACCTCTCCTCTTGCCATGGTTATAATAATTATCTCATTGCAAGGACAGTGCTCACAGCCTGCTGCAGTCACCTACATATGGGCTTCTTTAGTGGAGTTCCTATAATGAGTTGTAAAAATATTAAAATATATCCACTAATGAAGAATTTTCAGGTAATTCACAGAGCTTTCTGTAATCATGGGGATGTGCACTGCCACAGAGAACACAGCCCATGCCTTATATCAGAAAAAAACGTTTGAAAGGAATTTCAAAACATGGTCATGGCAGAGCAGCCTAAGCCTCAGTACAATCAGGAAACAAGTTATAGATACATATATATTTATAGCAAGTACTAGAATACTTTTTTGCCTTCTCTTCTTTTGTCTCCCCATCAGATCGTTTGGCAGATGCACTACTCGCATTTTTTTCCTCCCTCAGAGTCTCTTTTTCCAGTTTCTTGGATTTTTCTTTTCTCTCCAAGTCTTTTTCATCTTTCTCAGGCTTCTTAAGTAGCTACAAAGAAAACAGAAGTCTCAACTAAAAAGCTCACTCTAATACGTATTGTCTGGCACAACACCGAAATTGCATCAAAGGAACCACAGTCTGGTAAGAAGTAAACATTAAAGAAATATTACTGCAAATCACAGTATTTCTAAAAGCTGGAGTGTATGAGTAAGCACTATTCACACAGCAGACTAGGATTTTTCTCCTAAACCAGGCCGTTTTAGAAAGCTTAAAAACAGTCTCCATTCCATAGTGAATTCACAATCCTGTTTACCGCAGCATGTACAACAGTCACATGACAAAA
This sequence comes from Ifrita kowaldi, assembly GCA_013398055.1. Classification (NCBI taxonomy): domain Eukaryota; kingdom Metazoa; phylum Chordata; class Aves; order Passeriformes; family Cinclosomatidae; genus Ifrita; species Ifrita kowaldi. The sequence continues at coordinate 118,175 of VZRS01009828.1, forward strand.
TCTTTAAATACTACTATGAAACATTACAGCATATAAACCTTTACAATGCCTGCTATTGAATATTACAAAAAATTGGTCATTTACTAACACCAAACTCATGTGATTCTTCACACAATACCCAAAGCACATTTTGAGACTGATATACAAATAATAGGGGAAAGGGAGTGTAACAGTTTATAATAAAGAACTGTTCTAGACCTTAATCTTTGGTTCTTCTTTTGATCTGTCTCTTTCTTTTTCTGGGCATCTGTCTACTTTCTTCAATTTTTCCGCTTCTTTTCTCTTCCTTCTCTCCTCCTCCTTCCATTTTCTTCTTTCTTCTTCTCTTTGTCTTTTTCTTTCTAATTCTCTCCTCCTTCTCTCCTCTCTTTTTTCTTCTCTCAGTCTCTGTGTATGTAAAAGCAAAGAGAAATAGCGTCTCTCCACACCAGAAAATATCTCTTTAAGCCATCAAACAACTCACCACAAAGCTGCCTCTATTATCAAAGAAAAAAAAAAAAGTCCTGTCATCTCTGTTGTTGTTGTGAACCTGAACATGTTGCAGCAGCATTTTTTTTTACTCATAAGCCTTAATTTGTACTGTCTTGAAAAACCCAAACACGACACTGGCCTCAGCCTTTATCATTTGAATTGTAATTAAATCTGCCCCACCTCTCTGATTTTCTCCATTGCTAGAAGTTAAAATAACATTATGTGCCAGGAGTAAGATCATCTACAAGGACCTCAGCCATAACTGCACTAAAAATGGAAGCACTAAAATGGAATCTGCTTTGTCAGTGCAACAAGAGGCATTTTACTGTAACCAGAATGTACACAAAGCACCACCATTCCTACAAGCACAAAGCACCACCATTCCAACACTCTAGTCCTTTAAAATATATGAACCAGAAGTTGACAAGTTGGGTGAAAAGCTCCTTCTTCAAAAGAAAGAGCAGAAATGCATCAGTATACAATGAGCAAGATGTAGAATGAGCAAATCGTACTTGCAAACAACAAGAAAATTCTGGAGGTAAGTCTTACCTGTTTATTTTTCAAGAAGTTCAATAGAGGAGTAGTCTTTTTAGCTGGAGAATAGACAAAACATGTAAATATTTTGCCTTATCCAATACTGCAATACTTACAACAAAGCTGTATATGAAGTGAAGCAGCCTTACACATTCCCCTGCCTGTCTCCTCTCACATACAGCAATACAGCAGTGAAACAAGTATTCCAAACCTATCTACAAACGGTGGCAACTATTAGGATTCTATAAACTTCGTTAGGATACTAACAGGATATCCATTACACCTATCTTTATATTCAGTCTGCATTAGGCTTTTCCCAGACTCTCTCATTTTTAAAGAGAGCCCTGTAACATACTTAAAAAGAGCAACCTGGTCATTTTTTAGTGGTATTTTACCCAACCACACTATCTCTTAACTTTTGCCTGCATGGAACATCACTGATCACAGCACTGTGCATTAAACATCGCTGCATCTCACTGAAATGCAGCCGCTTCACAGCCTGGTCTGGCTAATGAACATCTGCAACAGGAAGGAACTTTGTTATCTAAAACTTATACCTACAGAAGAATTTAGAGCATGGGAACAAAACAAAAAATACTGAATAATAGTAGCCTAAAGGTTTACCAAATACTAAGCAGGCACACAAAATAATTCAGTCTCCTCCAGGTTGAGCTTCAAATTACAAACCATGTATGTTTCTTTGTGATCTAGGAAAATGTAACTACAGTACACAGATTTCCATACCTATTAGCTCTTTGTTTCTGGCCTCTATTTCCTCCAACAAAGTTTCAGGAGTGGAGGTTAATTTTTCATCATCTGCACTGTAACTTTCCAAAAACTTCTTGTATTCTGGATCTACACAGAAGAGAAGGAAAAAAAAAAGGAAAAAAAAAAAAGAAGAGACACTGTAGCATGAAAAGTATTTGCATTGTGCACTGATAGGTTACATTTACTTGAGCTGGGTTGTTTTTATGCCACCTTTTCATAAGTTAGCAGCTCTCAAATGAGCTGCTGTATTATGTTTGTCTGGAACAATCATATTTAACAGATTTCTAGCTGACAAAGCAGTGCTCATAAGTTTCACATATAATTAAGCAAACAACCTATTGGTGGAACTATAGTGTCACAGTAAAAACATTACATTCAACTAACTGCTAAGAGTCTCAACTTTACACATGCAAAACAAACTAGCTAACAAAGATGTTATACCATCTTCGATAGTTCCAGTTTTGGCATCCTTTTTCTTACTCTTCTTTTTTGCAGCTTTTTGGAAAGGTGCAAACTCAACTATGGCAGCATATTCCTGACCTGTTAAGAGGAGAGGAAATAATGCATTAAAATAAGGATGAAACAGATATAAAATTGAGTATATTGTCCACATCTAAAGCAGGAAGGTAAGTCTCACAAGAAATATGCAATACTAGAAGAGACTACTTACACAGCATTAAAAAATTATTGTATTTGGGAAGCAATTTAATAAAAAAACCCCACTTTACAGACGGCAGAATTCATGACCTTAATACTCTCCCTATACTAACAAACCAGCAAGTTCACAGACTGACAAGGACATACTAGATTAACGACTGCCCATGACTGTCAGTTCAGCCAACTCAGGGGCACCACACCACATTATGCCCTCATCCTACAGACTCTGCATTCATTGTGCAAGAAAGAATATTTCAAATTACTGCAACTGAGGCAAATCTCAATTTTTGACAAAATGTAGTAGAATGCAACACATTACAAGCAGGCTTTAAAGCTTTATCTTCTGACAAGAACACTACATTTATGGCTGCACAAATCCAGTTGGGTATGGCAAACACAGTGTGCTGTTACACTGCAAACCAGCTCATTTAAAGGACCTAGATGTTATTGGAACTATATATGTATGTATTTCTACACGTATTTGAAATGTTATTTGAGGCACTAAACCCAAACAAGTCAGACGTGGCTGCTCACGCCCCTCCAAAATTCAACCAGCATACGGCACAGACAGCAGGGAAGCAGCAACATCCATCGAGTGCCGTTCACTTGCCTTTGTGATCGACAAAAACATAGCCGTCGAAGCGATCCCTGAAGAGGACTATGTCTTCCTGGTTCTTGAAGTTGATGTAGGCTCTCGAGAACATGTGCGGGTACAAGCTGCAGAGACATAAACCGAGCGCTCGGCTGACGAGGCGGCGGCGCCACTGGGGCCCGGCTGGCGGCAGCGACGGCTCCCGGGAACGCCCGGGCTGGGCCGGCGGCCGTACCTGGAGTCATTCGCGAAGAACTCGAAGTAGTCGTGCTCGGGCAGAGGCTGCAGGTGCTCCTCCAGCTGCTCCTTCGTCAGGCTGGGCGGCAGCCGGCGGATCACCACCTGCGGCACGGCAGCACCGGGGACGGGTCATTACCGCGCCTCCCCCGACACGTCCCGTCCCAGGAGACCACCGCAAGCGGCCCGCTAGCGGGTGGAGGTCCCGTTAGCGGGGAAAGGTCCCGTTACAGAAGGGGAGCCCTGTTACCGGAGGGAGGAGGGGCCCGTTACAGAGGGTGAGCCCCGTTACCGGGGAGGGCGTCGTTCCCGGCGCCGCGCAGGCCCCACCTTGCTGAGCGTCTCCTTCTTGTCCTTGGGCCGCTCCAGGCGATCGAGCTCGGCGGCGCCAGCTCTGCCGTCCGTGCCGACAGCGGGGCCCGTGCCCGACCCTGCGGCCAGCAGAACCCCCGGCCCGGCGGAGGCCCCGCGCCGCTCCTTGGGCCTGGCGTTCTCCTTGTCCTCCTTCATCCTGATCCCGATCGTGATTCCGGGCCCGGCCAGCGCCGCGCGCACCCACTGACCGCCACCTCTCGCGAGACTGCGTCTTAAAGGTGCCGCGGCCTCCGCTGGACTACGACTCCCAGCGTGCACCGCGCCTGCCACGGCTGATCCCGGTGGGGTCAGCGACCGGGACCGGGACCGGGACCGAGATCGGTATCGGGCGAACTGGGACGCGGACACGGCCTCATTCCTTGCCAAGGGACTGTTCCCCAGCAGCGCTGTCTCTCCCGCGCCCGCTGGGCTGTGAGGGGGCGCGGGGCAGGCCGGGAAGGGCGCGGGGTAGGCCGGGAGTGCCCCGGCACTCGGCGCAAGGGGCAGCGGCACCGGTACCAGCAGCGGCACCGGCGGGATGTGGTACGAGATCCTGCCCGGCATGGCCATCATGGGCGCCTGCCTCAGCGTCCCCGGCATCGCCACCGTCTTCATGCACCGCGTGTGCCACGGCGGCAAGGTCAGCGCGGGGCGGGGCGGGGCGGCACCCCCCGGGATTCGGGACCCTGAGGCTCCGCTTCCCCACCGGAGCCGCCCTTATCCCCCAGTCCCTGCATCCCTCTGGTATCCCTTTCCTCCCGGGGCTCCCCTTCCCCCGCGCCCCGCCTTCCCTCGGGAGCCCCTGCCCGAGGCCTTAACAGGCAGCTCTGTGCCTGCAGGAGAAGAGGATCGCCCGCTATCCCTACGAGTGGACCCTGCTGGAGAGAGACCGGCGGCTGTCGGGGATCAACAAGCACTATGTGCCCAAGGCAGGTTTTGGGGGCGCTGGGCAAGTACCGCCGGGGGGAAGCGGGACCCAGGCGCTGCTCCCCCATCCCCGAGCTCTGGGACGACCGATGAGGTGGACACTGGTCGCTCTTGGGGCTGTCAGATCTCACTCTATGCCTGCAGCTGGCCTGCCTCTGGGGATGTGCATTTTCATTTTGTTCTAATTACGACTTGGGTAATTAAATAGAGTTTGAAAATCTGCATTTTCAGATATGCTCTGTTGCACATTAGTGGCAAGAATGACACAAATATAGCTGTTATTTTTTCTTTTCCAGGGTCTGGAGAACATGGACTAAGGTGGCAACGCTTTGAAAAATCCATGTATCTATAGAAAATGTTCTAACTCTTAAATAAAGCTATACATGTGTTCAGCCCTTGTATCTGTGTTGCTGTGGTGGGGTGACCCTTGTTGGACACCAGGTGCCCACCAAAGCCACGTTATCACTCCTCTCCTCAGCTGGACAGGGGAGAAAAAATATATTGAAAGGCTCATGAGTTGAGACAAGGACAGGGAGAGACCATTCATCGGTTAGTGTCACAGGCAAATGAGACTTGACTCAGAGAAATTCGTTTAATGTATTGACAAATAAGAGCAGGGTAATGAGAAATTAAATCATAAAACACCTTCCCCCCACTCCTCCCTTCTTCCTGGGTTCAGCTTCACTCATGATATTCTCTGCCTCCTCCCTGCTGAGCTGCACAGGGTGATGGGGAACGGAGGCTGTGGTGTAAATGTCATCCCATGTCTCTGCTGCTCCTTCCTTCTCAGGGGAGGACTCCTCACACTCTTCCCCTGCTCCAGCATGGGGTCCCTCCCATGGGAGGCTCCTTCACTAACTTCTCCAGTATGAGTGCTTCCAATGGGCTGCAGTTCTTCATTAACTGCTCCAGCATGGGTCCCACACATAAGGTGCAGTCCTTCAGGAACCAGCTGCTCCAGCAGGGTCACAAGTGCTGCCAGCAAACCTGCTCCAGTGTGGGCTCCTCTCTCCATGGGCACAGAGGTTCTGCCAGGAGCCTGCTCCAGCATGAGCTTCCCACGGGATCACAGCCTGGATACATCCCCGTGCTCCAGCAGGGGGGGTGGTCCTGGGGCGCAGGTTGATCTCTGCTCCATCGTGGACCTGCAGGGGCACAGCTGGCTTACCATGGTCTGCACCACGGGCTGCAGGGGAATCTCTGCTCCAGCACGTGGAGCGCCTCCTACCCCCTGCCCCAAGGCCTCTTGTCACCCTGGAAGAGCAGCTGCTGGAAATTCAGTACCCTGAATCTGCTAAAACATTTCTGGCTTCTCGTACAGTACCCGTAGTCCTCTCCCTCTGAAGGGCTGTGTGTTGCAAGCGCTGGTGTTCACAGCCTGAAGCACCTCAGTGCACCGGGCTGGACAGACTCTCTGCCTGGCAGAGCACAGACTGGAGGCTGCTTTAGCTCCCGAATTGTCCAGAATGGCAAAAACATGACAAGCAGAAAACCTGCCTGGATCCCACAGCTGTTTTCTTGCTCATACCGTGTTCCCTTCCCGGGAGGCTGCGGCTGCTAGGGAGGCGTTTCCGGGCGGCGCGGGGCTGGCGGGGCAGGAAATCCCGAGGGGTTGCCGGGAGCGGCACGGCCTCCCCGTGGTGACGGCACGCTGCTCGTGCCCGCGGGGCCCCGCACAGCGGCAAGAACAGCGCCGGGCCCGGGCACAGCTCCCCGGGGCCGCACATCCCGCCCAGTACCGGAGTGCCTCGGGTGGCCCCCGCCGCGCCTCGGGACCCCCGGCCTGGCCGGGGCAGCGAGGGAGCAGCAGCCTCCGCCTCGGGAGCCCCAAGCGGGGTGAGCAGGGCCGAGATACGAACCAGGGACAGTGAGGGACTGCCCGCTGCTCCCCATGTTCCTCAGACGGGGCCTGCAGCTCTCAGACCGGTGCTCTCTCAGCGTTTGTGCATATATCTCTCTAAAGGTGAAGCCAATGGACGAGGAAGAGGAAAAAGCTGCCAGTGAGGAAAAAGATCACATCCCCCCAGAAAATGAGAGAAGCGGTACAGAGGAATGTCTTCCAGAGGCCAAGGGAAAAGAGAAAGGTATTGTGTTTGCTCTACTAGAATGTGTTGGGGTTTTTCCAGGAGGATTTGTCAGCATTTTATCTGTTTTAGAAACCAAGCATGTAATCAAAAATATCCTGTGGACCACAGCCAAGAACTTCACAGTGGAGAGAGGACAGCAGCAAATTGAAGAACTCATTTCTGTGAGTCACAATTCCATCCACTCAGGAAGGCCACACCTTCTCACTGTTAAGAAGTATGAAAAATTAAAGGAGAGCACCTCTGTTCCTTTTTTAGCACCACCCTCAAATCAGCTCTACTAGACAGAGGGAGTCTTAGTGTGATGCATTTATTCAACAGACATGGGACATTCATGAAAGCTGGCTTCACCACTCAGAATTTCTCGAGGAAGAAGAACTGAAGGACAGCAAGAGGTACCATTACAGAGCTTGCTGGGGCATCCCAACACGCAGAAAACCCATCCCACAAGCAACAGCAAGTGTCTACTTTGTTATAGTGATCTCCAAATTCAAACCTGACGTAAGTACTCAGAAATGGTGTAGATGGTCTAGTCCTTTAAGGGAAAAGAGTACAGTGGCATTTCTGAGGCAGGGAAATGCCAGGACAGTGGAGAGACTGGCGAGGAGCCAGCAGCTCTCATGAACATGGTGACAAGGTCTCGACATTGCCAGAGCAATGGCAGGAGATTTAGACATGGCCTAAAAGAAACATGCCATCAGTTAGCAAGGGGAGCAAGGCACAGAGCAGGAGGCTGGATCAGTTCCCAAATCACTGACTGACAGAACATGACAAACAGAATCTGGCAGGATCCTACATCTGCCTTCCTGCTCTTACCATCTTCCCCTTCCAAGCAACAATTGTTCTGGGCAGCTGTAAGAAGGGCTGAATAGAGGTGAATTACAGAATGAGGGGTCAGTAGAGAGGGACTGACACTTCGCTCTTCAAGCTGTCTCAGAATCCCTTTCCTGATCAGCCTGAAGTTTGCACCTGTACAGTAAGCTCTTCCAGCTCAGGAGAAAAAAATGAAATAAATTGCACTGAGTAGACTTCTTACCTCCAGGCTTAGTCATACTGGACCTTACTGTTTCTACTTAACAGCTATGGATCCCCAAACAGTAGTCCGTGGTTCAACCCCAGCTGGCAACTAAGCATCACAGAGCTGCTCGCTCACTCCTTCCCCACCACCATGGAATGGGGGAAAGAATTGAAAGTATAAATAAAAAGTGTAATAATGTAAGAAAATAAACAGAATAATAGTAATAAATTGGAAAAAAAAACCAAACGGAGAAAAAAATGCTATGAAAGACACGTGATGCAAATGAAAACTATTACCACTTGCCAACCAATGCCCACCCACTCCCTGAGCACCATCTTCCCTCCTGCCCCAACCAAATATCCAGGTTATTTTTGAAGTAAATAGTAGTTCTCACTTAATTACAATATCTGCTTTTTGAGGGGCTGTACATGGCCTCTGTCCTGTCTCTGCTCTCTTGTAGACCGCACCTGTGGAGGTCTTCTACAGGCTGGAGTCCAGCAGGCTGATTCGGAGGTAAACGTTATTGCTCTTCTGTTTTAGCAAGCTTTTCTATTCCAAAACCAAACTGGGAACTCGACGTAAATAAGTTTGTAGTAATAGCAGAGAAGTGGAAGTTGTCGAAATCTTGCTACATGAAATGACCCTGCTTATCACTAGCTTCACACCCCCAGAGGCATGAATAGCCACCCTGTGGGCATCTGCTTTCTCCAGAAATTTGTCCTGTTTTACACGGGTCTAGGCGCGGGTCTTTATTGCAGCAGATAGCCTTACATGGTGAATAAAGGCCAGCTCTCAGCTGGCTAAACCTGGATTCAGTATTATGCTTACAATTTACTTTCTTTTTATTTCATTCTCCAGGCCAGAACAGTGTCAGTTTAGAGAAAAGTGGCTTAAGGACATAATTGAAAATAAAATAGCATGCACAGAAAGACTTGCTTCCCGATGAACAGCTCCAATTCACCACCACCAATACGCTGTTGTGGAGAACCAAATAAACACAATGAAGAAAGAAAGGCTCTTTCTTAGCAGCATTTCTACTTTGTGGATACATAAAAAGCATTGAACCTGTGCAAAATCAACTATGCCCTGACATGGCAGCTGGCTGTGTGTGACAGTCCCTGGCAGGTATGGGTGGGGACAGCAGGATAGAACCAGGTTCCAGAATCTAAATGGGAAGAGGCAGCTGGGTGGGATTTGCTGTTTGGGAATGCCAGGTCTGTGGAACTCCAGGGAAAACATTATAGGACTTTAGGACTTTTATTTTCTTGATACAAATATACAAGACATCTCTGCTGCTAAACTTAGAGGAACCAAAAAAAAAAAAAAAAAGTAGGAGAAAAAAAAANAAGTAGGAGAACAAAAAAGAAACAACCCACCTCTCAAAACCATTTTGTTTTCAAAAACATTTGAGATAAAGAAGTTCCAGGGGATATGTCTCGAAATATGCAGTTGAATCAGAGATAACCACCACATGAGCACTGCCTCAGCAAGGCCTCCAAGCAGAGTTTAAAGCAAGCCTTGTAATACTGCTGAAACAGACCAAAGTAAAATACTACAGGAGTTAAAACAAAGGTTTAATCTAGAACACTTTCATAAACAAAAACATTTCAAATAAATTGAAAAATACATCCTTGTTACCACCTGTGTACATCCAGGGGTTCCAATCACTGCACCCAACTGCACTGATGCCTATGTATAACATAGGAGAAAAAGAAGCAAGCAACTTAGTTCTTCACCACGTGTTTCAGTGGATTGAAGATCAGACCCTCCTATTACTGTTAATTTACACCCCAGTTGCAATCTGCTTCCTCTGAAGTAACTGAAGCCCATCTGTATTAAATTACAAATGCATTTACAAAATATTTACAAGTCTGGTTTGAACCACAAACCAAACTCTAATGTTTTGAGAAAAAACCTAAATCTAAAAGATTTGTGAAAAAATAGCGAAGTGGACAGTCCTAGATCTTAAAACAGGAACACAGGAGTTCCTTCATATTTGCTACTGGTGCTAATAGCTTGTTAAAGGTCTTTCCAAGCTAAATGGTCCTATGATTAATCAAAACAAATGGAATAAAAAAAATCACACTTATTGGCATTAGGTAACAAAGCCTTCCCATGGGATTCTTTGGCTTGTCTGATTTAAAGCGAGCGCAGAACATCGACACTTCTAATCTTCCCTGCCTGTTCCTGCCTTGCAGCCTTTCTCTTTTCAGGGATTCCTTGGTCAACAAACCATCCCAAAAATCTGATGAAAATAACTCTGTTTCCTTGACACAAGTAATACACTCCTGAGGTTTGGCTCTGTTGGGTGAAAGGTGCTGCAGCACCTGCAGCTTTTTTCAAATCACAGCTGGACCAGGCTAGCTGCCATGTGGTGCAATCTATGGTGTACACCTCAAACAAAGCATTATTTTTCCTCTTTGCCTTTCGTCTTTCTGTAGACCATCTCTCGAAAGCTTGCAAGGATCTTGTTCTCTCGTTTCCTCCTCTCCTCCTGGTTGAAGGATGCCAGAGCTCTCTTCTCATCTGCACTGTAGATCTGGTTCTCTTTACGCAGACGCACAGCTTCCATGCGGCGATGTCTGCAGGGGAGAACACAGGGCACGTCAGCATGGGCAGAGGGGTGTCAGTGCCCTGTCACAGCTCCCATCCACTAACTGGCCTGAATGAGTTCAGGGGCTTTAAATAAAGATATGTAAGTACTAAGGCCTGAACAACAGGCCCTGAGCCAAAGTTGACCTCTAGATGAACCTTCCAACAAAATGTTATATTTGTATCCACTCATTAACGTAATATGCATATCATTAGTGAAATATGTAGTGTGATAAGAATATATTTATCTTTCTGCATTTAGAAGCCAGACAAAGGCATGGAATCAGACATCTAGCCTTGTTTGAAGGTATATGATCAAAGCCAATTCCTTTGGTTCCTCCTCGAGCCCTGGCCAGGCTTTGGGTGGAACTCAAGAGGAGGATGAAACCAGATGTTTCTGCACTAGAAGTTGTGTAAGCTTGTTTATTCTACAGTCTAAAAACTGGGCCCTCTCACAGCAAAGATGGAGGCCTTGCCTACAGGTGGACACACCATGCAGGAATTCCCAGGAATGGTTCTCCAATCCTTTGCTGTGACTGGGGCTCCCCAGCTGATGTGTAGATCTGCATCACGGTAAAGTACTAGTCTAACTGGTGATGTATCTTTCTTAATCACTCTAGGCAATCTTTTGCAGTAATGATTAGGTGCATTACTTAACTTATCCTTGGTAATTCTTTGCAGTTTTGCACTGTAGCAAATTACATTTACTCCTTAAAGTTGGTATCTGCATCTTTTGTGCTGACCTTGCCAACTGGCAAAACAGATACCTACACTAGGATAATCCAAACTGCACACTAACCTTCCCAGGAAGGAGCCTGGCAGAGCAAGGAACTGATCTGTGGGGGTGCCTGCTCTCAGGCAGTCACTCAGAAGCCTCCCCTACCGCCAGGGTGTCAGCTGCTGGCTCACCAAAATTTAAGTGAGATTCCTGTTGGTCATAGAGAAAAAAGTGCAGCCAACCTCTCACACATTGATTTATCTCCTACTGAAGGGCCAGCACATCCCCAGCGCTGTCCACACACACCACCTCTGAGCCACCTAACACAAGCACCTCCTCATTAGAAGAGTATTGCCTGGAAAGAACTTTTGCTCTCGAGGAGAAAGTGTCCTTGAAAAACTCACTATCCATCTCTAGCAATGGGGTGTTTAGTGTAGATTATTAGAGGCACACAGAGCACCTTCTCGTCCATGCTTGCAAGTACAGCTTGGAAGTAGTCTTCTGTTCAGCCAGCAGAGAAAACAGCTCTTGAAAATTCCACTGAACCACTGCCATCATCAAAACCATACCTGCTGCCACTCATGACATAACCAGAGCTCTCAAATGATGCAATCTCTTCACTCGTCAAGCCGATTTCACCTCTGCGGGGAATGCGTTTCCCTGCTTTTACATACTCTGCCATGGCTGCACCTTCACCGGGCAGGAGAGCGTGTCCATAGCTAAAAAACCAAAAGCGGTAATTTCAATCAGTTGCAGACAGAGAGACCCTGAGCTAAACATCCAACTTCCCTGTTCACTACTATATTCAGCTGCATTTTTAAACACTTTCTCATTCTTTCCCACATATTGGCCCGTTTCTTCCTTATGGCAACACTAGCAACAACATCTTCAATTATCAGCTGAGTTCATTCTGATGACACTACGAAGTCACAATCCTACAGACCATTAGAATAAAGGCAGTTACAATTGATTTTCTAGGCATCAAGGCTAAAAAGCATAAACCAGACTTCTCTACCCAAATTCAGGCCACGGGGAAGTCTAACACCACTAGCACTTCTGTCTCTGAGTTTCTGGCACAGCATTTCTCCCTCTGCATGCCGTATTGTTGCAACAGCCCTTTTCAACAGTAACTTTCACACTTGATTTACTTGATTTGATCAAAGTACCATTAGAGCTGGCTACTCACTTCAAAGGCCTGTCATCCTGAGATGCATGGGTTTTGGGAGCCTCTGGTCCAATCAAACTATCAGCTTCAGTATTTTCTGCAACAGTCAAATAATGAGGAATATTAATCTTGTGCCCATTGTTCTTTGTTATCAGAAGTGTCAGCAACACCTAACAAAGAATTCACAAAAGGGACATCAAAAAATTTCCACCCAAGTTTAAAGTCAGGTGAACCTACTTGACCTCTCAATCCAGAGATCATCCCCTTGAAGCACTTCATCATCGGAATCTTCGCTACTTGAATCACTGGATTCCTTCCTGCTCTTCTTAGCTTTCTTTTTCTTATACTTCTTCCTGTGACAAAGACAGACAGACATGCTATTTATCAAAATTTAAGCTGAAAGAAGGTGCTTGGAATCATACTCGAGTAATTAGTTTTTCAAGGCAACTTCCACCTATAGGAAGACTGGCTGTCTGCTATGCTTCATACAAAATACTTTACAGCAAAGCCAGGACAATATATATCTTCTGTTATGACTTTCATAGAGTGTTAGAAAGTGGCTCTACAGGGAGTTGTTTGTGCTACACAACTGTGTAGATTTAAAGAAAATGCATCAAATTAGTATTATTTGCCAGCTCTTGCAAATTACCGAAGGTCCTCAGGCTCCCTCCCAAGGCCCACAAAGAAAATTGAGCTACCCTTCAGCCAAAAGCAGCCAGAATGACACAAAGCAACTGTGACACTTACTTTTTGGTCTTCTTTTTCCTCTTCTTGTTTTTCTTTTTATCTTCATCTGAAAAAAAAGTGTATCTATTATCAAAAACAGATGATTAGCTATAACTAAGTAGTTTACTGCACTGTGAATAACATGGTATGCCTCTTCCAACCTCAATGTTCATGGAGGCTCTTTGACTCTCTCAACCCTAACCCTAAGCCTAACCCCATCACCAGTGGTGGTGGTAAAGATCAGAAAGATGTAGGAGCAGCACTATTGGGGCCTTCCCGGGATGGCCTTGGCATGCCTTTTCCAGCCCCAATGTTCCTAGAGCTGTAGCCTCTTTTACTCTCTTAACCCTAACCCTAACCCTAAGCCTAACCCCAGCCCTAGTCCTAACCCAAACTCAATGCTATGGGTTTTCCAGGTCAGAAAGATGTAGCAGCAGCAACGCTGGGGCCTTGCTGGGATCACCTTGGCATGGCTTTTCCAGCCCCAGTGTTCCTGAAGCCGTAGGCTCTTTGACTCTCTCAACCGTAAACCTAAGCCTAACCACTACCCTAACCACTTCCCTAACCCTACTGCTAAGAACTACACTAACCACTACCCCTACCAATTAACCTAACTACTACCCTAACCACTACCATAACCACTACCCTAAGCCTATTCCCATCACTAACTGCCTCCACCAGAATGCTGTAGTACACACATGGATGGGACTTGTTTATACTGGGAAAGTGTTAGCAGAAAGCTCCCTGCAGTATTGGTCGATATGAGAACATATCAAACAGATCTCTAGCATGAGAGGCCCAATGGATGCTAAATTCAGAAATCCCATTTCCTGAGGCCAGACTGCAAGCTGAAACCCTCTTGTCTTACCACTGGAGTCCTGCTCAGACTCTGAGTCACTGTCGCTGTCCTCAGAATGTTTCCTGCGCTTTCTTTTGGATGCTTTACGTTTTTTCTTCTTTCTTTTCTTCTTCTTTTTCTTCTTTTCCTCTGGAATGTTTTTAAAGATAACATTAGAGAACAAAGAAAATCTAGTTCCATGTATTCCCTGATCTTCCCAAAGCAACACTCTCCTTTGAGCTGGAGCCCACCCTACTCAATTCCACCCATCTAAGCCAGGGAACCTCCTGCAAGCAGCAGCAGCAGCAGATTCTAGGCTACAGTAGCTTCCCATTTTCAAAAAAGCTATGCAAGCCAAACAAAATACCTTCTGAGCTAGAATCTGAAGAACTACTCTTAGATTTTGCCTCTTCATCTTCTACTGGTGTGTGCTCATCGGAACTGAATAAAAATAACAGTTTACTATTTAAAATCTGTTTTGTTGTACTCAAGATCAAAGGTACACATATGACCATACACATTTTGAGTCAATCCTTGCAAGTGAGTAAAAAATTAAAGAGCTAATTTAGCCTGGGAACTGCTGTCAGAACCACAACACAAAAGTCATCTGATCTGCAATAAATCACATATTGCATAATTGGTATGTTGGAATTATTTGGTGGGAAAAAAAAGCAGTAATCTCATTATGTTGTTTCAGAAAGGAATTGATACAATAAATATTGTGGCACCATGTAGCACAGGGATAAAGCATTTTTGTAAACTGAACTAACATGTAATCAGTATTATTAAAAACAGTATTATTAAAAACATGAAGAAAGAATACGCCTTACTCGGGGTCAGGAACTTTTGGGGACAGCCCCCAGACTTCAGGTGCTCCCAGTTCTCCAATTCTCTCTCTCTCATTGAGTCTCCTGTAAAGGAAAACACCGCCACTGACGCCTAGTTTGCAACACCCAGTACACAAACATTTTAAGTCCTACACGTTAGTGTTTCTAAGCTCCTAAAGCAGCTACAGTAAAGAAAAGAAACAGCCAGGAGCAAGGAGCAAGCTCGCAGGCCGGGAGTCTGGCAGCAGAGCTCCGCACACTGCAGAGGATCGGCGGTAGCAGGTGTTAACCCCCTTACAGCGGAGCCCCGTCCCGTCCTCCCGGGGCGGCCCTGCCCGCGGGGAGCGCACGGCGAGCCCGTGAACGGACCGTACAGAACCAGGCCCGGCCGCCCCCCCAACACCCTCAGGCCCCCGGCCGCCCNCGGGGGGCGGTGGCGGCGCGGATCCGGCTCCGCCACGCTCTGCGGGCACCGGCGCGGGGCCGCGGCCCCGGGAGCTGTCCAGGGCGACCCGGGAGCAGCACTGCCCCGCGGACAGCTCACCGTGCCCCGGTGGGGTTCCCCTTCCTTGTCGGGGCCCGGCGCCGCCTGACACGGCTCGGCCCGGGCAAGGCCCGGTTTCGAATGTTCAGCCGTCCGGCACCTCCCAGCGCCGCCTGACACGGTGCTGGTCGCCGGTCCGGTGGCAGCGTGTCATGGCAAGACGGGCAGAACGAGAGGAAATGGCCCGAAGTTGGGAGGTTTAGGTTGGGTATTTCATGGAAAGGGTTGTCGAGCACAGGAATGGGCTGCCCAAGGAAGTGGTGGAGCCACCTGGGAAGTGTTAAGAAAACGTGTGGAGATGGCACTTAAGGACATGGTTTAATGGTGAACATGGTGATGGTGCTGGGTTCACGGTTGGAGTTGATGATCTTAAGTCTTTTCCAACCTTAACGTTTATCTATGAAGATGATACAAATTATGTATTCAGATAAGACACCCACTCTCCCTCTTCTATGAGTGCCCTTCCCCCTCAGGTCTGACCACGTTGCCACGGAGCTTAAAAACCCCCGAGTTTCTGCTCAGCGTTGGGAAGTGCAGTGTAACATCGCTGGGTCGGCCAGCTCTGTGTAAACGGGGCGTCTTGGACAGCTGCTCCACCCTGGGAAGCCCATGCTGGTTTATGCTGTCTAGAAATGATGTCAGGGTATGTCAGTCTGTTTTTCACAAATGAAACAGTATTTTTTAGCTCCCAAACCTACCATAAGCAGCATAAAAAATCTGTAAGATGGAGGAAGCCTATTTATATTGTGTATTTTTTTGGGTGCAAGTAACCACGTACAGAACAGGGAGGGAAAAGTTACCAGAGATTGCCCTTGTCTGGTGTTAGTGTCGCCGGTGTCTGTGTGAGGATAAGCCCGGTTTCTCCCTTCTTGGGGTGCTGTGCTTATTTTGGCAAATAGAGCTGAATAAATGATGACCAAAACATCTGCCTCAAGAGCACTCTGCACCTCTGTTACCTAATAATGTAAGGTGACTTTAAGTGCTTTTGTACACAAGTTATATAATGCCCATGCAGTACATAACAGCATCTACAGCAACTACTAATGTCAATAAAAAGGATCGCTGGACTCTTAATTCAGTTACATGAGGCTTTATATTATGGGATTGGCAGGAAAAGTACTGTCAGAGAATTCATCAAAGCACAAACAGTGGAAATTAGTATTTTAGAGTCTTTCAGAAGCAGTGATGTTTTATTTGAAATTCCCACAGTGGAAGAATATTTCTGTCCTTAAAGATAGTCTTAGGATAACTACTGAATTTCAATTTTATTGAAAACCCTTAACTGTTCTGCTTCTAAAATTTAATTTATTTTAATGTAAAATACATGTTTTCATGATGGAGAACGTTACCTTGTCTCTCAAATTTCAGCTCTTTAAAAGAATTTTCTATCCTCACAAACTGGATTTTTTAAAAACAAAAGAGCTCCTCAAATTGCTTAATTGAAAACTCGTTACTGAATTGCATACTTTTTTGTCTTCTCACAAAAGCCTGCACATAGATTTCTTTAAATTTGTACTTAATCTTTTCAGAGCCTTCATCCCAGAGTTTTTGTCATTCCTAGACATCAAAATAAAAGTTGCTATTGTGTGTCTTACTTATTTTTTTAGTTCCAAGAATACCACGTTTAGTTCTATATCCTAGATGTTTCTTGTCAAGATCTTAGATAAAATGGTTCTTTTATATTGTTATTTATATTGTAATGGTTTTTTGTGACTTGAATCACCAAACACTTTCTAGGCTTATCTTAAAATAAAAGTGGAAAAAACAACCCCCGAACTAGGAGATGCATGCTGACAAAAAAATGCACATTGAAATTCAGCTTTCAGGTGCAGGAAGACAGTGGCAGCTTCAGTCAAATTGGTTAAGCTGGGGAGAGCATTAGCTCTGTCCTGGCTGGGGCAATGTGACAGTGGGGTTCAGATTTTATATCTGACAGAAAGAGTTGCCATAAAGAAAAGCTGCTGCGAAAAAGGTAAAAGTCAAGGAGATGGTGCAGCTCTCCCAGAGGCTTTTAAATCAGCCAGCATTTCTGTGCCTAAGAGTAAGTGGTTCAAACCTGATTTTTGAGATCTGGTGATGGCTCAGGAGCAGGGATCCTTCCAAATCAGTGCTCATCTGTAGCTGTAAATTCTCCTGTTAGTTATTTAGTATTGGAAGAGGCAGTGAGGAGAAGCAAAGTCCTTAAAGCTGGAGGATGAAAGGCTAAGAAATTTTTTAATTTGGGCCATCATACATTTTTGGAGGAGGAAAAAAGCACTGGATTAAGTATTTAACAATTATAGGGTATTTTTTTCATTTAATATAGCCTCCTGTGTAAAAATTACTAAGAACCTGTATCAAAGGAGAAAAGAATTGAAGGGTCATATGAGGAAGAAAAGCCTACCCTTTCCCTGATGAGTGTTTTTTATTATTTATTCTCCTTCAATTGACTCTCTTATAAGTAAACAGAAACTGCGTTTGTAACATCTAAAATCTGAAGGCCCACTTCAAAAAGGCATTTCTGTTACTAATTATACAAATACAGGTGATTTTGTTGCTAGAAGAGCTCATAATCCTGGGCAGGACCATTTCATTGCTGATTTATGTAGTGAAGGAGTGCAGTCATTTCTGCCAGTGACTGTGGCCTGTTCATGTTTTTGTCGAATTTGATAGGACATTTGTTCTTGTCAAAGTTTTTGAATCTTAAGAAAAATGAGGAACCCCTGTGGTTCAAGTCCACAGAATTCATAGGGGAAAAAAAAAAAAGGAACAGACCAGTAACCGAAGAAGAAAGATATGATCTTGGTGTTCTTCGAGCATTCCTGAACAGCGACAGTTTCCAAGAGGCCGCACTGTGGATGTGTCATTTTGATGGCCACATGTCGAATGTGCCGAGAATCGCATTTTGTCAAACGTACTTTGTGTCAAAGCCGTACGTGTCTGTACAGCTGCTGGCAGAGTCCAACACGTGTCACTGAGGTGCCAAGAATTCCAAATAAATGCTCCGGCAGCACGAGCAAGGGTGTTCAGGTTTGGGTTTCAGCTCCCCTCGGTGCTGGGCGGAGGTGCCGGTACGTCAGCGTTGGTAGGGCAGCGCCAGGTGCCCGCGGGAAGGAAATGAGAGTCAGCGGGAAATAGCGTCTCCACGGCCTTGTCCACACGGTCAGCCGTAAGGCAGGTGTCGGGGGTTTACTGCCGCCTCCGCCCGGGACACGGAGCGCGGGGGAGCCGGGCGGGAATTGCCAAGGCCGCAGCAAGGCCCGTGTGCGGGACCCGAGGCGTCCCAAGGCCTGCGGTGGAGCAGGGTGGGGGCCACACACTGGGCACCTCGGGGTCCGCAGCCGGCCTCCTGCAGGCGGGGGGCGGTGACGCAGGCGGTGCGTCCCAGCAGCGTCCGGAGCCCCCGGAGCGCCGAGCACCGCGGCCTCG
>VZRS01009828.1:136682-195997 GCA_013398055.1 Ifrita kowaldi
ACCCCGGCGGCGGCCCCGCTCGGAGCGCGCGTTCTCACGGTCAAGCCCCCCGGGGTCGCGGGGGGAGCCGGCCGAGACGCGCTCCCCGGGCTGGCGTACGGCGGCCGCGGGGCTCCGGCCTCGGCGTCTCATCCGGCCCGGCCCGGCCTGCGGAAATAAAGTTTTACGGGTAAAATTAGAGCCCGTGACTCGCTGTTCGGTATTTTGATTTTGATTTTTGCAGCTTATTGGGGGGCTTTGAATGGGCAGTGCTGACACATGGGTTACTTTGACTTTGACTTAGCAGATCTGTTTTGTTACGGTGCTGCTACAGTGTCTCGGTTTGAAATACAAAGCTGTGCAAATATATGACGTGGGATCAAAAAAAGTTTATTTTTCTGGGGAAGGAAGTGCACTATCCATAGCGTTTTCATAAACTCAGTTGACTGGTAATGTACAGACACAGAGGTTTTGCTGTCTGACCATAAATAACTTCATGTTATTGGGCTTTCTCATGACAATTTACAGAATATTTCACAATTAAAAAGAAATGACTAATAATGTTTAAAGCTGCTTGAGGGACCCAAAATTTCCATCTTCTTGTTTTTATAATTAACCTTATTTGCTGTTGTATAAGATAAGGTGGTGTTTCTCTGTTACCGACCTTGTAAGAACAGAGGATATATTCAGAATTCCACTTACCTTGTGTAGAAGGTGAAAGCACAAACAACAATAAGAAACAAATTTGCAGAGTGCAGTAGCACATAATCTTCTGAACAGTATCTCAGATTTGTTTTTTTCTAAAGAAAGAATAGACAGTAAATATGAGAACATTGTCATGCAGTTAAAACTGTAAATCTGCATTTTTACTAATTTGATATATTTTGCTTTCCCTTTGTAGAAATGGAGGGGAAAAAACTTATTTCTGCAACAGACACACAGTATTCTAGCGTGCTCCTTCAGTCTTTGAATGAGCAACGTGGCCATGGACTTTTCTGTGATGTTACAGTCATCGTGGAGGACCGGAAATTTCGAGCTCACAGAAACATCCTTTCAGCCTCAAGCACTTATTTTCACCAGCTTTTCTCAGTGGCTGGTCAAGTGGTTGAACTGAGCTTTGTAAGAGCAGAAATTTTTGCAGAAATTCTTAATTACATTTATAGTTCCAAAATAATCAGCGTTCGATCTGACTTACTTGATGAACTGATTAAATCAGGGCAGCAGCTGGGTGTTAAATTCATAGCTGATCTAGGCATACCTCCAGCCGAAGGCAAAAATGTGCTAAGTGAGGTGAAAGACAGTGCTTCAGAAACTTCAGCTTCTAGTCCAAATCAAAGAGATGCTGAAACACAGGTGACTGTAATCAGGCCGGATAGTCAAGAGGCAACAGATGGGATGCCAGTTATAACACAGTCGTTCTCCTTACATGGCATAGAATATGAGACTACAAAAATTACAGTGAGTGATTCGGATGATGAGGATGATGATGTAATTTTTTGTTCTGGGATTGTTCCTCCAAAAGAATGTACTAAAGACAAAAATGCTGCAAGCCAGAACCAGCCTTGCTCAAGTCCAGCTGGAGCTTCTGACCAAAAATCCTGTGGCAGTGGTTGCTCTCCCCATTTGACAAACACCACAGCAGCTCAAAACCTCACTTTGTCTGCCAGTCAGCTAAGCCCAAACCAAACACAATCAGGTGCTGAATCACTTGTCTCGGCAACACCGCAGCATTTTACTCCTAATATCATTGTGCTAAACAAGCCTCTGCTTAACTCATCACTTGGTGCCAGCTCCTTGCATCAAACACATGTGACTCCTACAATTAATTTACTTGAGGAGAACCAGCAGCCATCCAATAATGGCTCCGTAACTGAAGTGGAAGCAACTGCTGTTGATGATGAAGAGGGTGTTGAAGATGATGTTGATATCATTAGTTCCTCTAGTCCTGGTTCGGTCAGCAGCAGCTCTTTGGTTCAGCAGCCTGCTGTTCCTAAGGCAGCGAGCACTGAAGGATCAGGTGTACAGAAAAAACAGGTTGTTACATTTCCACAAGAGCCATCTGCTAAACCTGGAGAATTTAAAATAAAAATCTCAGATGTCCTTTCTGGAAACAACAAAGAATTAAGTTCGGGTCTAGCATCAAAGAATGTGGCAGATGGGCAGAAAATCATAACATTAGATACAGCAACTGAAATAGGAGGCTTATCCACCGGCTGTAAGGTTTATGCAAATATCGGTGAGGATACCTACGACATAGTCATCCCTGTGAAGGGTGATTCCGAGGAAGCGGAAGCCAAGCCTGATGACACGCCCAAAAAGTCTGGTGATGAATCTCCGAAGGGGAAACGCATGAAAGTAAAGCACGATGACCACTACGAGCTCATAGTGGATGGCAGAGTCTACTACATTTGTATCGTGTGCAAGAGGTCATACGCGTGTCTGACGAGCTTGCGGAGACATTTCAATGTCCACTCCTGGGAGAAGAAGTACCCGTGTCGCTACTGTGACAAAATTTTTGCTCTTGCAGAATATCGTACCAAGCATGAACTTCACCACACCGGGGAGCGAAGGTACCAGTGCTTGACGTGTGGCAAATCTTTCATCAGCTACCAAATTACGGCCTCCCACATAAGATCAGTTCACAGCCAAGACCCTTCTGGAGACACCAAGCTGTACCGGCTGCACCCCTGCAGGTCCCTGCAGATCAGACAGTACGCCTACATTAGTGACCGCCCCAGCAGTGTCCCGGTGATAAATGACGGGGAAATTGTCTACCGTGTTGGCTCAGGGAAGGATGGCACTGAAGGAACAACATCCAACTCTCCAGCTAAACAAATCACCTGGGATGACATTTTCGTTCCACAGGGAAATGAAACAATTTTTAAGCAAAACCCGTCAGAGGGAAGTACTGAATTTGAGTTCGTGATACCAGAATCTTACTGAAATGTTTTAAATGCTGGAAAAAGGATTCAGTACAGGAGCATTGCAGCTGTTCTAACTGAACTGTTGAAATTGCTGTAAAATCAAAGGTTAAAGTCAAAACAAGTTAACTTGTTCTACCAAGTCACCAAATGGTAGCACATAGATGGACCATGTTAACTGCAGTGATTTGTGGAAGCAATTAATCAGAAAATTTACGTGAATAGAGAGTAAGATATTTCTAAGGCACTGGCAGTGTTTTCTGGTATGTTAAATTTGATCAAAACATGAGGATTTGTAGCTTGAAAATGTACAATTCCTTCTAAAGAGCTAGAAATATTTCTAAAATAATTGAGATATTTCCTGTACCCATACTTACCATGTAAACCCTTTCTTTCATGTTAGCACTTTAATGCTGAATTCTGTTTAGATGTTAACTGAGAAAACAGTAGGATTTTTTTCATCATAGTATCTTGGTCATGGAACCATTAAAAAAAATAATCCCACAACTCGCATTTGTGAGCAAGGGGCCGAAATACATGATCCCCTACAACACTGGAGTAGTCTATTTTTGAGCTAGCATCTTAATTCTGCTTTTATAAATCTTATGAATCATCTGTCTTCATGCAAAAAGTCTGGTCAACAAGCAATACTCAATTAGGGCTAACTTGAACAAACTTTACTTACAGTTGGCAGTATGTATTCAGTGTTCTGGACCATGATTTTTTACTCTTTTTGCAATGGGAAAAAACCGAACCCCACAGAGCTCAAAAGTGAAGAAGCTTAGAACACTTAGGAAGGAGATAATTTTACCTTCTTAAAGCTTGAGGAATATTGTTAGGTTTTCTTACTGCTGGAAAAAATGCCAGTAATTAGGTTGACATAAAGTGCTGGTCCTTTTATTTTTTTCCCTTCAAGAAGAAGGGCTTCAGTCCGGAATTTTAAAATTTATGATAAAAATATATATGTTTTTTTAGCTGAAGGCTTCTCAGAACTATGAATTCATGTAAGTGCTGTATTGGTTTAGCACTGAGACTGCTGAGGATCTTATATGCCTGTTTGGCTAGATCTTCAAGTGTAACAGGGATTTGGATTTCCCCCGACACTTGCCCCCATTTATACATTTTGGAAGATGAGGACTAAACCAACAACCAGAAAATACCCTTTATCCACCAAGACCCCCTGTATAATTTCTCTGCAGTTGTCTAGTTGTCATTTGTTTCCAGGTTTGGGTTTATTATGTTGCCCTTTTATTCTCCTCGCAATTGGTGCCTGTTTAAGCATTTAGAAGATGAATTAGATGTCCAGCTTGATCAGGAAATGGTAGATCTGAGAAAAACAGCTGTTCACTGGAGTCATAGTTTAGCATTTCAGAGTTAGTGACTTGTTGAACTTTTGTAAATGGTAATATGAAAACTCCTCAAGTTCTAGAGGTGACTGAGAAAGACTGTTGTGCATAGTACTAGTAATGGAAACCTTTCATTGCTTAAATTGCAGTTACAGGTTTCTCTTTTCTTTTTCATGTTTTAAGTAAGCATCTTGATTTTACGATTTTCAAAGTTAAAGGTTTTAGACATATAGTACTCTAGACAGAAAGGCACTTAAATGGTAAATGGTTCAAATATACCTTGAGCTACAAAAAAGATACCAGAAATCCATGTGAGCAATGATGGGAGGAAGATTTGTTTACCTGGTGCATGTAACGCTCAACATTTCTCTTTGGTCAGCCAAGAACATGATATACCTGATTATTTCCAGATCATATTGCAGATTCCTTTGAATACAATGGGTAATGCTTTAAATGTGGGATGTAACTGAGGTGGCATTTCTGCAGTCTAACATTATCCTCATGTGACATGGGTGTGGATTGCCTGTGTCGGCACAGGCGGCTCGGCCACAGCTGGCTGGTGCTATGGTGGGACTTCCTGAACTTTGTGATGAGACAAATGCAATGTTATTTTTGTTATTGACATGACATGTTATTGACATGTTATTGACACATGTTTAATCACAGAATAGTCTTGAGTTGGAAGGGACCCACAAGGACCATAGAGTCCAACTCTTAAGTAAATGGCCCGTATGGGGATCTGGAATTAAGCATACATTACAAAGTGCAAAATTAAACATAATGGCTATCACTATTTGCTGCTGATATATTTAAAACCTTAAATTAAACTGTGCCTAGTAAAGGTCTTTTTTTGGAGGAAAACTGGAAAATTAGGGCTTTGTAACTATTTTTGCTAGAAGACTCGTGCTTGCATGTGTCTCAGGGTCTTCAGTTTTCCTTGGAAGTGATTTTTGATATCCAAAGTCCAGAGGTATGTAAAGCATTTTTTTAATTTCACTTCCAGTATTTATTGGTTTGGAAACATTTTAAATCCATTCTTTTAAAACTTTCTATGGGGCCATGAGTAAGCTTTTATATTTAGATTTCTGGCTATTGCACTTATATTTGTGGTTTTGTTTGTTTTTGTAAGCATTTAACTTCCAGTTTAACTTAATGAAAAAACTTATGTAAATATGAAGAAATTGGCTTTGGGATAATGGAAGAAAAAGGTTGAATCTGACAAAGCATTTATATAGAAATTAAAAATTTCAACCGATTAAGGTAGCAAACCTCACAGTCATTTATTGTGCATATAAAACCATTAACAGATCTGCTGCAGAATATGGTAATGGTGGCTGCATCCTCACTGTCTGGTTTCTTTGGGGATTCATACCATAACATTCCACTATGTGAACTAAATAAATATTGAAATAACATCTACTGCTTATTTATTTTGTTCTGTTAAGGCATGCAGCTTATAAAAAGATGCAGAAGCTGACAACTATATACATTGATTTCTGAGTTCTACAGCTATTGCCTAGGAAATGTTCCATGTGAAACATTCCTTGGTTTTCCCCGGTCTGTGATGTATATAGTTGTACAGTCTTTCCTTAACATACTTTTTAAAGTTGTGTTCCACTTTTCATTAATCAATACGTGATATTAGTTCTTAGAGCTTTCTATGGCAAAAATAAAAAAAAGTTTAATTCTAAAGATGGATGTAGTATGTTTCTTTTTGATGGCAACTCAGTTTCTATAGTCTAACAAGTTTGTAGCTTCCTTTTCCAAGTCTTTGGGAATAGCAGTGGGGGGGGAACAGGGAGAGGTGTTTTTATTTGGGCCTTAGTTTTGTTTCTTTGTTTTGATGCTGTTTAATTGGTTTTGTTGAACACTTTCCAAGAAAGCAAATTAGCTCAGCAACTCCAGTGTGTTGCGAGCTGAATGCTTTTTTAGATGGGATAGATGGGAACTCTCAGGACAGGCAGAGCTCCTGTGGAACAGTCTGACCAACTGCTGGCATAGCAAATAAGCTCAAAGTAAAAAAAAATGTACCTAGTGACCAGTTAAATGTACCTAGTGACCAGTAAAATGTGCATAGCGACCAGTGCAGTGCTTTCAGCTCACTCATGGTTCACTCAGTCCTCTTCTTACCAGCTGCTGACTGGTCGATTCGTAAGAGTTCCATTGGTGACCTGGGGCCAACAGGAAATAATCGCTTACTTTGTGTAGACTTCTTAGTACATGTAAGGAATGCAATTTAATAAGTAACACATCGAATTATGTTCTAGATGCCTTTATCTCCTCGGCACAGGGCTTCTACCTTGCTCTGCTGACATCAAGGAGCAGCTGACATCATCAGGATAGAATTAGGCCCAAAGTAAGCAAAGGAGACACCAGGACTCCACTGGTTAGATTATTCAGATCTGTGTTAAGTGAAAAATCAGCAGTAATAACTTTACAGTGCTTGATGTCAGGGCACCATATTATGTGGGTAGAACTGCAGAATTATCAAGTGTGGGAGCATAGAGGCCTTCAAAAACAGAACTTAAGGAGGTTTTGGCTAATCCTGGTAGAAATATGTCTCCAATATAGTGAATAGAGATGTGGGGGTTTTTGTTTGTTGGGGTTTTTTTGCTTTGGTTTTTTTTCAATGCAAATTTTAGTCACTTTTTTAAACTAACCTTAAAGATGCTTGTAAAACAGGAAGGTTGCTAAAATGTAAATAGAATTGGTAAATGTTTACAAAAGTCACACAATTTTATTTAACTTTGGCAAAGTAATAAAAGGGTACATATGAGTCACAAACTTGACATTCTCATAAGAAATGACAAATACAGTGCAGAATGTTGCAGTTACATTAAATGCTTAGTTTTACTCAAGCAGAATGAAACAGATAATTCAACAGAAAATACCACCAGTAATTTTTTAAATGTGAAAATGTACTTGTCCTTTTATAGTGAATTTAAAGCAGCAATGTAATTTTTACTTAAATATTCCTTAGAAAAAAATGAGAATTTGGATAATTTCCTAAGGTTAGTATTTTTCAACTCAAAACCAATGACACAATTATCTCCTAATTGTTTCTCTGCCACTAGGTTATGTTCTCTTCAGGATGTTCAGTCCTGTCCTGTGGTGTCCCCTAGTCCTTCTAGCCCTATTTAGTTCACAGGCACCAATGGTACAGTGTTTGTCAGAAGTGGGACAGGACTGTTAGCTTTTATTTCAAAGATACAGCAATAAAATGTTTTCTGATACTAAATTAACGTGCCCTTCTGATTCTAGTTTTGTGGGGAGTTTTGTCAAGATAAGTACTATTGGTTTTGAAATTGCCCTTGATCTCTTTATCAAGATTTAATTCAATAAAATGTAATATAAAATGGAGGATGCCCCAGTATGTAAATTTATTTCCAGTATGCAAATTCATAGGAGCTGCACTTCAACATTCTATAGTAAAACAAAATGCCACCAGGATATGTTCTACATACACTACTGCTTTAAATCCCATGAGTTGCATTCCTTTCTCCAGCTGTTTATTTTCCCTTCTTACTGGAGAAAAGTCATGCTTGCTTCTGGATAAAGTGCCATCCTTTAATGAACTAATATACTGATTAGTATTTGACAGTGGAAATGATAAAGTTAACACACAGTCTAGCCTAAAGGCTTTGCAAATGCATAGGATTAAAAACAGCATTATAAAGTGTGGGTGTACTTTGAAAAGTGAGATCAGAGATGTCAGTGTTTGTTTTCCATGTTGATAGCATTTTAATTTTTTTTTTATAGATTAAAAGTAGGTGCCACAGTTTAAAATCCAACTGGACTTTCCCCCAATGCACCAGCATGTATTCCATTTTGATTTTGAAAGCCAGATTTAACTTCCAGGTATCTTTTTGTCTGCATCAATTGCAAGTAAAGATTGGCAACTGAGGATTAGGGTCAACAAACTGATGCTAAGGAAATTATATCTTTAGGAAATAAGGAGAAAAATGTCAATGTTGTTTTTATCCCTGAAGTAAGCAGTTGAGAACACTCAGGTTGAGCAGCTCAGATCCGAACACTGTCATCTGAAATCACTTCTTGGAGTAGAACCACACTTTAGAGGTCAGTGTGTCACATATCAAAGCTGACCTTTTGTTATGCAGGATGCATGCAAAATCTGCTGGAATCTAGATCAATCAGCACAGTCATCAGCTGAAGATTAAATGAAAGTCACAACAGTAATTGCAAATTCCTCATTTTCCTCCTATATTACAGGGTGTTGAATTTCATCCGTGTGAGACTTACATCTTGGAGAACTAGTAGTGGATATTCCTTACGTGCAGCCCATAATACAGCCACTAAAACAGTGCTTATTCAGGGTGCTGATTCAGTCCATTAAAAAAGTTAAAAGTACAAGCTTAAAAATAAATTCCCAACCAAAGAAAAAGTAAACAAACAAACAAATAAATAACATTTTCACTGCACTGTTTCAGTGACTTGTAGACAGTTCCTGATGTTCTTTATAGGAATACAAGGACAGTTTAGGCAGTGCAACCACCCAAACTGTTTGACTTCAGCATTACTTACACAGAATTCAAAGAGAGACAACTCAATTTCATCTTTTAACTTAAGAAGCAACCTGAAATAAAAACAGCTTGCCCCCCGCAAAAAAAGCAATATTCTGATTATTTTGCTACACATACATAAGACTATCCTATGATGTTATCCTTTTCAATAGGGTTACATTTTGAGGCACTCTCATAGTTCCCCCCAAAACTTTTCCAGTGTGTTGGGACAACTAGTGATGTGAGCTAGGTCCTCTGTCCCCCTACCCAAAATCCCAGCAGCTGGAGCCCAAAGGCCAAACAAAACCAGTGCAGTGTTGAGTCATGCTGTCTGCAAGCACCCTCACCTCAAACAGATTGACAATCTCTAGCAACTATTGATGTTGGCTACCCTTACTTCAGCTTGGCACAAGATGGAGTAAGGCAGACCAGAATCTGTCATCTGTGTTGGATCACTTTATTAAAAATCAAGGACTACATGAACCAAAGAGGCTGAAATTTAGGTCACCTGCTACTCACTGACTCATTAAAACATCAGAAGTCTGTCCCCTTTGTCACAGGCCATCATTAAACTTCTGAAATAAGTCTCGCAAGAAAGGACAGTCCAGTCTAATATTTTTATTTGCAATTATCTTCTGTATTCTCCTGCTCCCTCCCACAGTAAAATATAAATGCAAAATGTTCACAATTACTTCGATGGCAAATTTTTTTTTCTTCTTTCCCAGATTCTTTATGGTGTGTAAGGTGGTGGTTTTTCAAAAGGTGGGAAGTACGGCGGTGAGTAACGAGGCGGCGCATTAGAGGCCCACATATAGCTGGGAGATGGTGACAGGGACTGGGGGTCATCGGAGAGGCCAGAAGGAGTGGAGGCTGGAAACACACTGGAATGCTGCAGGGAGACAGCAAACTCTGTAATGTAACCACTTCCTAATGGAAATGACTTTATCAAAGCGATATTTCATTACCAAACAGTTCAAAATTAACATTTCAAGGTTCATCTCTGCGAATCACGTACATACAAATAACACTTCAGGTAACTTCTTGCATTAAGCACAGCCTGTAAGTAACAGTGTTGCAAAATGAGGCTCCTTAGATCCAAAATTGAAGACATTTTAAAAAAAATTCTCATCACTTCTGTGTGCCTGCTGCATTTCACAAAGACTGGACAACTGAAAACTGATGAGTTTCTCTCAAATCTTGGGTTTCACACACCAGCCAGCAGCAACAATGAACAGACTGCTCCAAAAACCAAAGAGCTGTGTCTGCCATTTTAGGGTTGTGTGTGAAAGTCAGGTTTTTGCAAGGGTTCAGACTTCCTTAGGAATTCTGGTGTGTTGTTTTTCTCCTGTGAAAAATGCATGGAATGAGTGGGAAGCATTCTTGCACCAGAGGGAGTGCATGCTTTGGAAGGGGTTTGAGAGGTAAGGCTGGGCTTGCTCCATGTGCTGTAGGATGGCATGGGAGAGGGGTCAGGAGTACACTGCTTGGAGAAGGGCTCAACGCAAGAGAGACTCCACAGCCAGAGGCTGAGCTAATGCTCCCATGCAGGCCCCAAGTTCCCTGGAAGATATGCAAGGCTCAGATTTGGAATTTCATTTGAAAGAGGGACTTGGCTATATTAAATTGACATTACTTGAATTTATGCCCAGCTTTTGTGCCAGCTCCTAAACCAACACCTGTGCTCACAGCAGCGAGACCCAGAGACTTTGATCCGTCCGGCTGAGCTCTACGTGTTAGCAGAGCCCAGCAGTACTTCCAGTTAAAAAGCAGGGAAATCACCCCTGCTGAGCTCTCTGCAGGTACTGGGGCTGCCACACTGACAAACCCTGGGTCAGACAGTGCTTAGAACCACTGAGAAAAGGACTTTGCAGCAGAGCTTGGTTTGGCATGCACTGAGGTTGGCATTTTTGTAACTGCAGGAAGTTAGACAACAGCAGTGACTGTCCCAGGTTTCATTAATCTCAAAAATGAGTCAAAAATCTGTATAAATACACCCTAGAAGTTCTGACATAAGTGTTCAATTATATTCAGAAGCCCTGACAACAGCACTGTCTAGTGGCACTAGCAGCAGACCCAGGAAGGTTTACATTCATGTTACCTCCAATGCATGGCTCACATGAGGGACGTGGTGGCTATCACAGAGCACACCTCTTAGCTGATATCCAAGTTCTTAAATTCTTGTTAATAAAAAAAAATCTCCAGTCCTGGTGGCTGTGCAATTAACATCACCCCTGTGGTAACATTCACCTGACAGAAGAGCTGAGGAGGAAATGTCCTCATCTGCTTCAACAAGTGAAAGCTGATGTTGACAGCAAGGTTCACATGAAATCACCATTTCCAACAGCAGAGTTCCGTAGCTCAAAGAGGAAGGAATGCATTACAGCAGAGGTGATGTTTGCAGGGACCCCTCTTAGGCCAGCTGAAGCATGTGGAAAATAACCACAACAAAATAGCTTTTCAGGCATCATGTGTCTTCAAGAGCTCAAATAGCTTGTTTCCAAAAGCTCATCTATTTCTCTCAGACACAGTAGTTGGCCTAATAAAATCTAGGACCTGAGCACCTGGCTTTGCCTCTCTCCTCAGAACACTGCAGTGCCAGAGGCAGTGCCTATTTTTAATGCCATCTCTACTAACAAGTGATGGGGAGGCAGGCAGGCAGCAGGTCCTCTTGCCTTCACTTCAAGGACAGCTTTCAGGAAAACACTGCCTTAGTAAGAGAGAGCACTGCCAAGGACCTGTGCCTAGGAGGAAAAATTTGGTATTTTCTGCAGGAACAAGAAAATTAAACTGTGTGAATGGCAGGAAGACAAGCCCCCAGAATCCTGTAGACTGGCTGGATTTAACCTTGCTGCTAAACAAGGAAACATCCTGTAATGTTGCCCACCTGAAAGTCATAAGCAGAGTAGGGAGGCAGGTGAGGAGTGCTGTGGTAGTAGGAGTTGTAAGATGTCACCTGTGGCCTGGAGTAGTAGGTCACTGAAGGGTGTGCATTTTCAACTGTGCAGTTCAGAGTAGGGAGGGAAGGAGTCTACCAAAACAAAAAGAAGAGCATATGAGGCTGCAAATGCAGTCATGGAAAGCTGACAGCTGAATGAAAGCAGAAATTATTTAAAGGAGCACTGTGTGTCTTTAGACCTCAACTCTGTTGAATTAGCAACTGGCAATCCAGTTCCCTCTCAGGCAGCAGCTAAGTTCCAAGGTAATTTCATTCCACAGCTACTTATTGTTTCCTATCAGATTCCACAGAACAAGCTGGCAGTAGCCAAGTGCACACCAGTACTCACACAAAACAGATTTACATCTTCACAAGTAGGAGAAATTATTCAGTAATTCCAATTACTCTGTTATTTGGTGCATTTTGTGAATTGCTGTTCATTTCTGTACATTTTTGCAGAGGTTTACAGGCTCTCTGCTGTGGATCAAATCACAAAGGGCTATGATGCACAGCTGAGAATGTGTCTCGTGTTTTATTTGGGAAGATATTGGTGAGTCTGAAAAGAGTTCAGAGTTCTGAAATAAGGTACCCTTAGTGCAGGGTCCAAGATTTCTTCGTAAGAAAAACATATAGCCAGGACAACAAATGCTCTTTTCTGTGTGTCTCTTTTTTGTATTATTCCAAATGAGTCACAAGAGACTGAAAAAGGCCCAAATGTATCTGTTGAACATTCAGTTCTACCCATTCATTCGTGCCCTTTAGAACAAAACTGTATGGAAGGTAACAGGCAGCCTGGTTAAGTGAGGGTATTTCAAACCTCACATTGTTAGAACAGCATTTTTTTCATTATCTGAAGTTTGGTTTTGATCCCCAGTTCACCCTCTCACGTTCTGCACCATGAAGAAATTAGATGAAGAGTTTCAGCCTAACACAGCTGCTTAAACAGTCTGTAAAGCTCAGACTGCTGCTATAAAATCAACAATTAATGAGCAACCACCACACATTTCCTTGTAGAATGTGAACGCTATGAAAAGGAAGATCAATTTTCAAGAAGGAGCTTATTTTTAATCATTCTGGCATTGCCAATGCCTGTGTGAAGGCTCCTTTTGAAAATACAATCTTCCAATTACGTTAATCTTTTCTAACTGTGCTCAGGTGATGACAACAAGATCAGAAAAGTGAATCACTTCCACTTTTTCATTCTGGTTATTTCTTGCCCTTCTTTCCACCCTGACTGAAGTAATGCACAGATCATTTGCATTGAAATACCAATAGTTCTCATGATTATTTTTAAAGGCAATTTACCTGATTTCTTTTCTTTAATGTGTAGAGAAATTGATGTTCTCTTACCATGTCTTTAAAGCCTCCAAGTATTGCTGCTGTAATGATCCCCAAGAATAGCCCGACTATGTTCAGAATTGTTGCCGACCAGAGCAAGTGGTAAAGGTGGATGATGTCCTGGCAGCTGCTGACATCGATGTATTCATAGTACCCCCCAGAAATCTCGACTCTGCTAGATTAGGAAAAAAACAACAGTAATGATAAAAAAAATGCACCAGATATCATAAAACCTAAGCAGTTTTTACTGCTGGACAGTAAAATGTATTCTGCAATTCAGTGATAACCTAGACCTTACTACCGAGGGAGTGGGGATAAAGCCTCCTAGATTCCATGCTTGTGGCATCCAAGATCTCCCTGCACGAACAGCTTGCTCTGTTCTGAAACAAATGACTTTGTGTCTGAACCTGCCAGTTATTTCTTTCATCTGAAATCTCCACAGAGGTCCTGGAGGCTTACCAAGGACAAACCGGTCTTGGAATTACTCTGGGAAACCAGTCTGTGCCCTGAGGATCAGCAGCTGCCCCCCAGGCAGCGCTGGCTGCTCCTCACAGCCCCAGAGCAGCTGGGTGGGATGGGCACAGGACAGCACAGCTCCTGCCTGGCTGCGCAGGGTCCGGCCACAAAGCAGGTGCAGCTCCGTGCCCCCCTCCAGCTGCTGGCCCCTCACAGCTCTACAGCAGCCTGGGCTGGCTGGAACCCTGGCACCTCGTCTTTCTGCTCACATTTTGAACCTTTTCCACATGCAGAAAAGAGACAGAGAAAACTCGGTAAAATCTGGGTAGGTCATTATTTTGCAAAAGGAAAAGCAACTCCTGTAACATGTGGGCTGAAGTCTTGCAGCAGAATTCTTCAGGAATTACTTCTTTCTGACTGCCGGGTGGGGAACAGGCTGGCCTTCAGCACAACTCACCAGATGTAGTGGCCTATAGCAAATACCCCTTCAGAAAACATATTTATCAGGGACAAACAATACCAAGAGCTTATGAATGACTTATCTCTCAGCTCATACACAGGGTTAGGCTCAAAGTGCATGAGAGCTTTGAGGAAAGGGGGAAGAACTGGCTCATATTTAAGGTCAAGAAGCAGGAGATCCAGGTTCAGCTCCCCAGCAGACTCCACAAGGCCTGCAGGAAACTGCCCCCTTTCACAAGAGTCACCCTCCTTTGCTCATTACTCAATTTCAACTTCTCTACCCTTTTATTTCCACATTTCATTTTAGCAGGCTACTGTGGGAGACATTGCAACGAGGAGATTGGGATTTCAAGCAGAATCCAGGCAGAGCATAACCAGAGGTTACAAAAACCTGCGCGCTGGCTGGCACGACCTCAGTGTAACCTGAGCTCTCACCGTGACCCTCTAACAATAAAACCTGTATGTGCTGTTTGCAAGTGCTCGTTCCTATGGAGATGTGTGAGAGCACAGCTCTCTCATGAGCCTTGGTGCACCATAGAGAACATCCCACCTTGTTCAGAATGTCCTTATCAACGGGAAGGGGCTTGCCCCATGCTGCCAAAGCCAGGGTCCCAGCATCAGGAGGAATGCAAGATTGCTGTCACTTTTTCCATGACTTCCCTCCTTTACATGTGCAGTAACCAGTCTTGAGTGTCCATGCCTCTCTTACTGAGATACCAAAAGAACCAGCGCCTCCTCAGTGCAGGACGTTTTTGTGGTGCTAAGTAACATTAAAATAGCAACAACTGATATCTTTTATCAGAGAGGGGAAAATGGGTCAGGGGCAGGTCCCAGAACCAGGACTCAGGAAAAAAACCCCCAAAAACCAACAAAAACAAAAGAAAAATAAATGCAGAAAAGTTTCAAGCTTTTCCATTCCAATCAGTTCTCTGTGTATCGCTCTCTTCAGCTAGTAAAAAGGGATTGCGTTCTGTAAACTGCTCAAGGAAAGCATGAGCTTCACCCCTCTTTCACACACACCAAGTCCTACAAAGACCAGGGATCACACTTCCCAGCAC
The DNA here is from genome assembly GCA_013398055.1 of Ifrita kowaldi. NCBI lineage: Eukaryota > Metazoa > Chordata > Aves > Passeriformes > Cinclosomatidae > Ifrita > Ifrita kowaldi. The sequence goes on from VZRS01009828.1 coordinate 151,695, forward strand.
AGGGAACCACCCACCCTCTCCCAACAGCAGCTTTTGATCTTCCTCCACCACAGTCAATGATTTAAGTGGGGGCCAGCCCAACTAAGTACTGTGAGAAACGCTAAGCCTGAAATAGCCCCAGGCAAGAGCCAGCAGTAAAAAAATCAATTTATTAATTGCTTGCTGACACACATTGGACACTCCACAAGGTATAAGCAGTGCATGCTGTAAATTAAGCTGGCTTAGGCACAGTAGCCAGATCTCAGTGGTATGACCACTCTGCAGCAGTCCTCGGTTGGTAACCACCTTCTGACTCATTGCACAGTGCTGGCTCACCTTCCAAGCCCGTGCGACCATGAAAGACATTCACAGGGCAGAGAGGACACTAGTTTATGAACACACAGACGGCACCAGCCTGTAAACTCTCCTCCCTGTCAGCAGGGTGGGGAATGGAATGCTGGTAAGGTGAGGAAAAACAGTGTCCCAGTTTTTTGCACCTTCAATATTCTAAAAGAAAAAAAACCCAGTGCCAACAGAGAAGGAAGGTGTTAAGACTAGCAACACTCAATAGGTGGAAAACCTGAGGAGGACAACCAAGCAGGAAAGTAATGGAAACTCCTGTGCTCTTCATTTTTCCAGCTGGGCTGGCCCAGAGCATGCTCACCCATAGCAGGGATAGCCTTGCTGTATTTCACACCCACCTTTACTTGGTTAGCTTTTGTCTGGGACTCGTGTTGCTAACAAACACGAGCTTAAGGTCCCTTCCCACAACAACTGTCATTAACCGATACTGTCCTGCAAACAAGCTGCAAGCTATTGCACAGAGCACGACCACTGCTCGCCCTTCCCATGGCCAGGAGTGGCATTTTTGGCTTACTTCCCACAGTTGTACAGGTCACAGCAGAAGCAGGTATTGGTTTTTATTTTCGGTGTGCAGGGGGCACGGCGCTGTGGGTGACAGACCGCCTGTGTGAATACAGAAAAAAAATACATAAAGTACAGAATGACACAATCCCCAAACACAGTTTCTGCTGCTGTTTGGCCTGCTCTACATGTAGATTTCTCAGTGATCTCCACATTAACCCCAGGCAGACTTTTCTTTCCTTATCTCGCTCCTACAAAGTCCTCCATTACTGGAACAGAGATACACTAGACTAGAACAGACCAGCGCTTCCTTTCACTTTGGGGAACCCACAGACAAGCACGTGCCTGCAGAGGAAGGAGGTTTTGCAACTCTCACAAGCAGCCAGGGCGTTGTTGAACTAATGCACCTCACCCCACAGCAAGGGAGAGCAGAGAGTTGTCAATAGCATGATCCAAACTGAGAGCAAGATTCCCACAGTGGTGCAGAACTGACTCAAGTGTTTAATTGTCCGCCTGTGGGTGGTAACACACAAGAACAGTCTTCAGCCTGAAAAGAGAGTGAACCACACCCACGCTCCTGTGTAGTACTTAACTTTGCATCCTCAAGCAGGCATTCTAGTTTGGTATATAGTGGTTATTCAAAACCACCTAGGGACTTGTGAGGAAAGCTCTGAGAGCCAATCAGTGCTCAGCAAAGGCAGACAAAGACGTCCATACACACTATCAGTATGTGGTAGGATCATCCATCCCCAACAGGCTTCTCTTTGGAGAAGACAATAGGAGAGGTGCAGAGGCTGGTACTTGTTGCTCATGTACAAAGAAATTACCGCCGTCTGAAATCTTAACCCACTACCCTGCTCCTATAATGAATGCACAGCTGAAGATCTAGAGAAACTGGTGAATTTTCCTGTCCTACGTCCCCTTCTCTCCATCTGTTCTTTCACTAATGAGGCAGTACATGGAGGAACTCACCTCCCGAGTCCTCCCAGCATCCGGTTCCCACCCCAGACCCGGCCACCCACCCCCTCCTCACTTTGCAGACCTTCGGGATACTGGAGCAGCTGCCTGGCAGCAGGTTCCTCCACCTGCACCAAGAAGCTGGTCCGTTCACAGGACACAGCAGAACCTGCTCTCACCTCGGGTGGGGTTGTACTCTTGGAGTAGTACTGACATCGCCCTGCGTACAGCGGCCTCAGATCCTGCCAGAGAAAAAGCACCAGGCTTAGCCCTGCAGCAAAGCCAAAATCACCCAAAGAGTCTGGGGAAACAGACCAGGCCCTGATCTCACACCAGCACCTCAATACAGCAGCGGCTCTGCAGCCCCCAGCCCAGCCCCCTGAGCCCTGGGTGATGTTTAACCCTGGTCCTTGGAGGCATGAAATTGTTACAGCCAGCATGGGAGGTGCAGTCTCTTAAGCTGGGCTCTTTGGATGATGGTGGCCATCCTGAACTGAAGGATTTATTCCTCATCCTGCAAGACACATCCCAGCCCTGCCCGACCTATTTCTGAGGGTTCTTCTTGCTGAATCATAGCAATTTTTCGATAATTGTTGGCAAATTTGTCTCTCCTGTGCTCTTCTGTGTCTTGTGGGAAAGCTCTGGACGATCATCAAGGTTCCAGCCTGCAAATATGCATTAATGCCTCCCTTTGGGGCAGCTTGATCTCCAAGGCAAAACCTCGGGGAAAGCAATGCCAGAGGTGTATCCACATCCATGAGCCCTTCCCAGGAGCAGCCAGACTGGCTCTCCAGGTGTCTGATCCAAAGCTCGGGGTGGCACGGCAGTGGCAGCAGCTGGTAACAGGAAGAAAGCTATGTGCTGGTGTGGCAGAAGCACGTCTCCAGCAAGCTGATGACATTTTTGGACTGTCAGGTGGTAAAGTGAGGCCAAAAGCCCATCTGTTCATCAAGAGGCAGAAACCAAAGCCTTTGTCATCACAACTGCTCAGCTCTGGCTGCCTCAGACACGCAGGCACCCCAGGAGCCAGCAGAGAGGAGTTGCCAGCTCATGCCACAACCCAACCCATGAGGTCACACCCTTGCAAAGGGGGTCAGAGATGGCCCAGACTTGCTGGTTTCATCCAGACAGATGGACACCCATCACACAACTGAGCGGAGCTGACCTTTGCTCTGTCAGCAAATCCTGTCATCCAGCCACCTTTCCATCACTGGAATACTCAGGGGCAGGAAAGAAGAGCCAGCTTCACAAGGAGCATAACTAGCCAGCTGACACAGGGAGTTTCCATTTCATGGGTAATTCTGACCTTCTGAAATTCCTTTCCATTCTGATACAAACAAACTCTAAATCTGTCTTTTTAATACATTTTTGCCAAAATTTTTTTTAAAAGTCATCAAATTACAGAGTTGCAGGACAAAAAAAATCTGTTTTCAGTTATAAATTTCAATCAAAAAGCTGAAATGGAATTGTGTCTTTTTATTTCTATACTAATAACTAAGGCTTCTTCACATCCCACTGTACTAGTGATTGGTCATGACAGCAGTAGCTCATAATTTTTTTATTCAAATGGAAACAGAACCTACTGCAAATGTTTCCTGTTTATACTGTAATGCTGCAGTGAGCTTTGTATCAAATTGCTTCATTCTATTACAGCATCCAGTGATTCACTCTGCATTAAGAACTAGCTCTGCCTACATTTAAAAAAACAAAATAGACGTTACTGCTCATATTTTGTCCCTTGGCAATAGTTGTAATTCACGTTACATCTTAAGTGTTCTAATACTCAGTAAACACATAGAGCCCAAAAAAAACCAAACCCAAAGCAAAGCTTTAAGATCTTAGTGCTTTTTGCTAATTTAAAAATATTTTTTTAAGAATGATAACATTTTTCTAAAGCTTATGATTTAAAGCAGCATTCAGCACATGATATATATTTACAGGGTTTGATGCGGCCTGATACAGGACTGCAGACACCATCACTTGTTTTCTTAGAGTAAAAGCATTGCAGGACCTGTGTTTTCCTGGAAGCACTTACTATGTGTCTGGCAGCAAAGACACCGTCTACTATGGCACAGCAGAATGCAGCGATGACACCAAAGCTGATGAAGACGATCGATGCAACCAGCTGAGAAAGGAAAACAAAGCAAAGTATCATCTGCCTCTCCACAACCAAGTGATTAGTGCCCTCTCCACAAGGATATGTAAACCACAGTCAAAAAGCCCTCAAGCAATCAATGACCCAAATGTTTGCCCGGGCTGCACAGATTGGTCTCTCTGAAGGCAGTGGGATGTGTGTCTGCTCTGGCAGAGTGGCAGGAGTAGGAGCATTGTGCCAGACTGGTTCTCTGGGGACTCGGTAGAGTAATGCAGGTTTTTCCATGACTCCAATAGGCTAAACTTGGGCTGAGAATACATCCTCCTCTTCTGGCTGCTGCTGTCCTTAACTCTCCCCTGGAGAGAATGGAGAGAATTTCTTCTCTCCTCACCCCAGAGTGCTGTGGGGAGCTGCTTCTGTGAACACTTACTGAGCTGTGAGGATGCAGGAGACTGCAGTGCGTGAACCCCTCTGCTGGGACTGCGCCTTCAGGGAACAACACTTTGATGTAGGCACAAGCACAAAGCCATGAGACCAGAAGGCAGGTGACCAGCCGATGCCATCGATGCTGCTGTACACCCTCATGGCAGCCGGGCTGGGCTCCTCGGTGCCAGGCTGTGGCAAGCACAGTCCATCCAGTCTCCCACTGACTTGGGGGAGCTACAAGGAGAGAGATTTCCCTCCACCTGCAGCTTGAGAAGGGCAGTCAGACAGGCATGATCCTCTTCCACTGGCCCCATCCTGCCCATTCTTAAAATCAGGGTGAAAGCATTCAGCAGGTAGACCAGAAATAATCTCCGATCCAGGTATGAGAAACAGTGTCTGTTCCCACTATGCCACTTCAAGCACCACCTCTGCCAAAGAGCCAGTGCTCAGCTGGCAGAGCTGTGCACCAGTGCTGACACAGCCCCTCTCACACCTGAACTCAGCTCAGCTGCTGCCAGTGGGCTCCTGAGCAGCTCCTCACACACAGAGCTTCCAACACTGATCCCAATCTCCTTGGCCAAAGCACACCAGGGATATCAGCAGGGCTGCAGAGGGACGGCAAGCGCAGCATTCAGGCAGACACATTGACAAAAGGCAGCTTGGGGAACAGCTTTCAATATTACTTCATATATATTTCAGTATATTTACAGTGTTTCAGTGTAAAGAACTGGAAGCTCCCTGGTGGTTTTCCTACTCTGATGATCACAACCTTCAAGCGTCAGTTGCTGGCAGCTGTTAAAAACTGTTTCTCCACAAGTACAAAGGTGACTCTGGTCATGGGGGAGCTGTGAGCAATAGCAAAAATCACTACAGCACAAATATAAAACTAACAGTTAGCCTGGCCAGCACTGACAGGTGCCTCAGGTCTCCTGACATGGGGATGTTTGTTTTAAAGATCCAGGTACTAAGTTTGCTTGAAAACCTTGGTTCGTGCCACTGCATAAGGTTCCAGTTTTCAGAAATACAAGCCAAACCCCTTGACAAATACAATCCAGACGGATCCTATGTGTGTTTTTAAAGTACCTGAGGATTTTTAGGTTAATCGCACTGGTGTTATCTACACCTCCCTAAGGGAAAAGAGACCTTGTTCCAGTAACCTCCATATACAGACCAGATCAGCTTGAACAATGACTGGAGATGCCAGAGGGCTCACCTGGGACAGTGGAAATTGCCCCTGTACAATTGCTTACTTAAAAATGAGAGAAAAAAAATGGTTTTCTAGATGAGGCAAGTATTCAAGGCATAGACATTAAACCTGCAGCAGCAAAGACAGCAGGCTGTGAAATGATCCCAGTGACCACATGAACATGTTATGATCACAGCAAGCTGTTACTGGAATATTAGATGCTGTGCCACAAAGTACTTGCAGATGGCAGCAGGTGACAAGTTTTCCAGGACCAGATCCTATGCTGACCCTGTTTCTGTCAGCTGTAAACTCTTGCATTTCTTCCCCACTCAGTCCCACCCTTTCCACGTCTGGATCCCAACTCACACTATCCATTACAAAGTCACACTGTTTCACTACCAAACCAGTGAAACCACACAAGGGGAGAATGTCCAGTCTTGGTGGAAGAAATGGGGCTTATGGCTTAGGTTATTTTGTAGCAAGTTTAGTTTTTCTCAGTACTGTCCTTTGTTTCGTACACACATGAAAGAGGATATTCTCCCTAAATAGCATGAGCCTTAGAGATGGGAAGTGAGCCAAACACTAAATATATACAATTAGGGAATTTGTCGGTCATCTCTGCTCGCAGATAGGACCTGCTAATTCGGTGGTTTAAAATAAATACAAGGTTAATGATACTTTCCTAACAGCCCTACCAAGAAGTAAGTATCTGATGCTAGGAATGGGTTTGCTCACTTTATTTACATAGTTTTCTCCCTCTCAGATGTAGAAAGAAGAGCCTGAAAACCAAACACTGAGAATTTATGATGGAGAAAAAAAAATCAAACAGCAAATAGAAACATACAAATTAATTTTAAAAATCCCAGTTTTCAACTTGCCAACAAGACTTTTGATTTGGCGTTGATAATACTGTTACTGTAGCAAGCAGAAGTCCCTCTCTAGAGCTGTGTGAAATTATTGATTGATCTTCACTCACGTAACTCCAGATGAAGTCAGTCACACCGAGTAGCATTCGGACAACAAAAGACAAACTGGGTTCAGATAGTGCAGGAGTGTCCTGGGCTGAAGTCCCCTTTAGGCGATGGGCTGTGAAGATGCTGGTTCTTACTTTTCCATGGCATAGATGACTGTCATAAAGGCACGTAAACTGCTGACTGCTCACTTGGAAGCTGCTGAGTAGGCAGCGGGGTGTGTGCCAGAGCTGCCTGCGGTGCGGGCAGCATTGCTGGGGAGCCCGGCTGGGCAGCACTGCTGGGCAGCTGGCCCTCCTTGTGGGCACAAAAGCTCTCCCTTCCCTTGTAGAGGCATGGCATGGAAGTCAATACACTTGGGTGGGAAAAACCAGAGAGGTCTGTTCCTCTCTGAGAGGGGAAGTGAGAAGCGCTGCTTCAGGTTAGCTCTCCGCATCAGCCACACTGGCTCCTTCTACTCCTCACACTCCCCAGTCACCTTATGGACCGAAAAACACACAAGAACACAGCTGCACAAGTTGCTTTTGGCTTTTCTGCACTCAGCCACACAACAAGCCAGACCAAGGCTGCCTTTTAGCAAACTAGGACACAGGGGAAGTTCAGAGAAGATGAAAAAAATAAATCCTCCACGGCCAGCAGTATTACGGAAACATGCAATAGATAAAGCTGCCACTGTAAAGTGCTCCTGGGTAAGGAGGACATGTGACTAAAGCACGGGGACAATAAGTGACAGCTACTGCACGTCCCCTCTGCGGTCAGAGCGGAGACACGCTCGCTGCCAGCCCAGGCAGCAGTGATGCAATCCCTGCAAAGCTGGGTCATGAATGTTTTTTAGGACACAAAATGATAGAGAGATGAAAAGAATAAGCACAGGCTACCCAGAGCTCTTCAGAATAATCAAACAAGTCAGAGCCACATTGTCACTTGTGGGCATTCCTGTGAAGAGTCCAGGACTGGCACAATATGGTCATCGCTCAACCAGACACTGACATGCTGCTAATATATGATGAGCAAGAGGCTGAAACCCTGCTTGGACAGAAAGAACAGGTTATGTTGCTCTTGCAGAGCCAGGGTGAAAACAACAAAAAATATCCACTGGGAAACTCACCTCCCCTGCACCCTGTCTGACTGTGGGAAAGGCAAATGTCATCTCTTGCAGTGTCTGCCTCACCCTCTCCTCCTGCTCTGCAGGGAGCACGCTATTTGCAAAGCAAAGGCACCACAAAGGCAGACTCTGGATTTGCATACGCAAGAATTTAGTCCATCTGCCTTTGCAGAACCCGCCTTATGGTCAGCAGCGCACACTGCTAATCTGATCCCTGAGCCCCTCCATCCCTGCCAAAGCAGGCACCAGTGCAGCGGGACAGGCTGCAGGGACAGAACAAACTCCCTCGGCCCTCTGCAGCCTCTCACGAGCAAGGCTGGAGGGATCTCGCTGCCAGAGCTTGGGGCAACCACCGGGGAGGGGGATTGCAGCCGCTCTCCTGAGTGAGCCGAGTGGAGGCAGGAGGCAGAATGCCCACTGGGTTGCTGCTCCTAAGCTGCCAGAAACCATCTCCAGTTCTCAAGAGGTACGCAACACTACCCTGGAAGAGTTAGGAAAACCTAAAATAATACTCTTTATACACAATATTTGAGTTACTGTCATTTTTTAAGAGAAGTTTTTATAAAGAACTTACCATTTGCCTTTTGTTTTCTATCAAGTTTGATCCAATTATTCCAAGGAATGACCCAAAACCAAGCTGAAAAACAACGTATTGTTAGCATTTAGATCAGGATGATACCTAACATATTTTACAAACATACAGAACACAATTAAATCCAGAAGCAGCAAAAGAACATTCTGCTGATGTGTGAGCAACTCTTCCTTCAGCAAGAAATCAGTGGAGTCTCTCGCTAGCAGGAACTAACAGGTGTATCCCACATACGACACTAAAAGCGTGCGTAGAAACCAAAAAGATGAGTTCTGAATTCCATCCCCCCAGTGATGCTGAGAAATGGCTGGTGGATGAGGATATGCATTGCTGTCTTGGAACAACCCCACAAACACTCAGGAGCCTCCAGATGCAAACCTAGCAGGACCACAGCACTAAAATCTCCAGGACCAGGTTTCTGTGACCTCACTGAGCATGTGAGCAATCACTTCAGTTTTCAACTCAGAGAGTTTCTCAATGTGAAGTATGAAATAAGGGAGATCTATACTTTGGCAGATTTAGCAGTTTTCTGTCTTCTCTTACTCCTCCCTCATCTCCAGGGGTGAGGATGCATCAACCAAGGTGTTCTACCAGAAGAGTTCACACTGGCCTGGCCAACAGTATAAGCTACTGCAGCAAAAGCACCTTTTCTTGCTGCTGTAACTGACAACACTTATTTCAGCTCAGTGAAGTCAGCCAGGAGAGCAATTTCCCACCTCCTTTCTCCATAGCCTTAAGCTACACTACAAAGAAGTTTCTAAGACAGAACACACCTCAGCCAGGACAGAAACAGGGACTTCAAGCAGGAACCATGGACTAAGAAGGGAGATGCAAAAATAGTATTGTGTTACACTGAGAAAGGTCTTTGGTTGGTGTAGAGCATATCCAACCCCACTTCCATGGGTTGGCAAAATGAGAAATGCTGGAAAAGTCCTACAGTTGGATCTGTCATATTAAGGAGGTGCAAATCCAGACAACAGGCCAGGGGCCAGTGAAGATCCATGTGAGAATGCCCAATAACTGGCCAACTCCCCAGGAAGAAGAACAACGCATGAGACAAGCTGTAGTGATTCAAAAATGAGTCAACTAACCTGGAATCAATACTTTAAGATCCAGGAATAGAAAACAAAAGTTTAGTGAATCCAATACTAACAGGCGGAGGCATGTGCAGAGATTAGCAGATGCAAATGTGATGTAAACTTGGGCTTCAATCTTCCCTTGCTTAAGCCCAGCAACCCTTGGTGCAGTGCTGCAGGCAGGGAGGGCAGCTGGCTCAAACAGCAGGGATTAAAGTGGAGCAGCTGATCAGGCTGCTGCTTCCCCACTGCCTGGCTTGCACTCCGAGCTCGTGGAGACCACAGTCCCCACATCAAGGACAAACTGCCATGGCGGGAAGCACAGCAATGAAGCCAGGGGCTGCTTACCACTGGGGTGGCAGACAAGCAGGGCAGAGACCCAGGGCACTGCTGAACTGCCCCACACTGACCTGCCAGTACTTCTGGGCTTATTATTTTGCTCAGCTTGGGCAAACAACATCCCCACCTTCCTAAAGTAATAGGAGATTTGTAGTTCAAGCCCAAGCAAAAAATTTGGGAAATCCAGGCATTAACAGTGGTGTGGATCCAGGCGTAATTTTCAGTCTGGCGATATTTAGCAGAAGGAACCTTTGTGGCAACACACACCTAAGGCAAATGCTCAAGAAAAATGTTTTGTGTCCTTTGAGCTTTAAGGGAAATACCCACATGGTGTTTCAGAGCAGCCTCAAACCAAACGGTGAAATGCTTTAGATAATTTAAGATAATTCAAAAAGAAGAAATTAGAGCAAGTCTGTACATCCAGCAGGTGATGACCAAATAAATTGGTGAATTCTCATTAACAGGAATTCTCATCACGCTAATGGAAAAACTACTCATTCTTCTATGGACGGGACAAAGAGATCTTAGTAATGTTCCTCAGTTGCATCATTTATTTGCTGGTGGATGTGATCCTGTGGGATGCCTGTCTGAAAGGAAGACAGGACACAAAGTGAATGTGCTTTTCCAGAGTAAAGCCCCAAGCCAACATCCTTGGCAAGGACCCATTACAGAAGAGGTTTGCCAGTGAAAGCCTAAGAAAGGTCAGTCACTTACACAGATTCTGGCAGCTGTTATAACTTGGAGACAATACTTGTATCTCACAGTCTCACTTCCAATAGGGATACTTGTCTTCTGCACCTGAGCATTACCCTTGTCTGCTGAACACCATGGTTTTACTCTGGGCTTCCCTGTCCCAGGTCAGTCATCCAGCCACAGGTGAGGACATTTCCCACAGAGACACAGCTAAGGTGTTCACTGATGTAGTTGCGAAGGTGTGGGTGGTCATGGAGGAGGGTGAAGGCAGCCTGGCTACAGGATGTCATGGAACCCTCTGTTTCAGCTTCTCCAGTTTTATCAATGAGGAACTGAGCTGCTTGGGAAAAAAAACAATCTCAAACCCTCAAAAAACCCAACCAAACAAAATCCTACTGATACGTGGAAGGTCTTCAGTGTCTTCTGTCCTTCCTTGGAAGCAGAGGCCTGGGAAGATAATTCCCTGCATTGAAGCATACATCTTTGCATGCTTCCTCCTTGCATAAGAGGTGTTTGCCCGAGAAACACAAGTTGAAGGAGGAAAGAAAGGTGGTTTAGGCATGGCAGCGATGAGAAATCTGATGTCTGAGTTCAAGAAGAATTTGGACAATGCTCTCAAGCACCTGGTGTGATTCTTGGGGTTGTCCTGGAGTCGGACTTGATGATTCTGATGGATGTCTTCCAACTCGGAATATCCTACGACTTTATGATTGTGTGTTCCATAAGATGATTCCAGTCATGGAACTGGTCCACACACAGAGAAGTCACCCAGCATACAAAGAGACTTCTGGCTCTACCTGCTTGAGAACAACTCACCAAATACTCATTCACTGCAGCCAGCCCTTTTTCCCCAGTAAAGGGAGAAATCCCAGCTTGTTATGAAACATCAGCTATTTTAAGCACCTTCTGAAGCATCCAGCAGCACACCGAAATGTTTTCCTGTGCAGCGAGACAGGTGAGGTCATCACACATTTCTACAGAGCAGATTAATGAACATAGATGGGGAATTTGGTGACAAGCACAAATTGCCAGGGTGCCTCTGAATAAAGTAACACAACGCCCTTCCCAAGTCCAGGAATTCATTAATTCCTTGAGTAGACTAAGTCTTAAAAAAGCATAAGTGATGCTGACGTTCCCGGAGCATAAATAGCTCGGGAGATGTCAAGGGGACGTGAACAGCAGACTCTGCCCATTTGCATCAGTCTGCAGGACCTGCTCTGAAGCATGAGGTTCAATTCAGGCTGGCACAGTGCAGGGTAAGTGTGGAGAGTCTGGAGCCAGCCTGTCACCTTTCTCAACACCTTCCTTCTATACTTCTCTTTAAAAAAGATCAGGCCTAAATGCAGGAGATACTGGGACAAGCCAGAAAGCCTAAACCAAAGAGTCCCAACGTAATCTGTAACAATGTTCCACACTGTAATGGCTATAAACGGGCTTTCTTCAGTCGTAGAAGAACCTGAGCACAGAAAAGGATAAAGCTCCCTGAGATCAGCAAAGCATGGCATATAAATCAAACAAGAACAAGTTTCCACCTGGTTATCTGGAATGGTTTCAAGCCTCCAAATTCAAGGCTCCAAACCAAATGTGCAGCATCCTACAGCTGTTACCCCAGCAGCCTCTAGCTGAGGCTACTGGCTGCATTTAATCTGCTGAGACACCCAATTTGATTGCAGTTCAGTGCTTCTTTTTCAGCATGTCTTAGACATGCAAAGGAACAGAGCAGTACTTGCTTTCCAGCTCGTGTTAGACCTCTGCTCATGCCGGGAGGGTCGTGACGCACTTGCCCCTCATTCTTCTGTAGAAGAGTATACATCTAATGGCAGGAAGGCTGGACACCAGTGGTTTTCTCTAAATTAAGCCATTTGAAGCTACAAGATTGTTCTTTCCCATTTTCAGCTGCTGATAACAAAAAAGAAGAAATGGATGTGCTCGTGGCTTTGATGTACATGCTCCCCGGCAAGCTGCCACAGCTCCTCATCCAGGGACTCCAATTTGTTAAACACTTCTGCAAGTGAACTTTATGACCACAAGTTCATGTTACCAGTATTTCAAGACCTGGTCTCTCAACTGCTTTTGGCAGTATGGTCCTTCTTTGCCTTACTTCTGCCTGGGCTTAGTGTGATCTATAAACAAAGAAATTATAAAGTTGCTTCGACTGACATAAAATCTATTTATCGGTCTCACCACTAGCTCAAAAGTATATTATTACCTAAGCTCAGAGGAAGCTGCCATTTGGATGGGATTTCTGCATGGGAATGTGCAGCAGGTGCAAAATAATAATAAAACAAATAAATCAAATGGTAATGAAGTAGCTGAGCAAAATATTCAGGACAAGATCACCCTTTATAACATTTTCAGCATTACAAGGGACTTTGCACGCAATATGTTTTCTAGACCTACCTAGGAGTTCTATACTTACAATAACCCCTGGGTAATAACCTCCAACAGTCACATTTTGGGTTCTTGTTGTAGCAGCTAGGCCCACCGTTAGAATTAATACTGACACAATGAGGAGAGTCACAGTTACGTAGAGGGAATTTCTTTTTCTTCTATTGAACGACCCTAAAAACACACACACAACAGAATTTGCTGATTCCATCTGGGGAGAGTCACAGCACCATAAATTTCTCCTCCCACCACCACCAACACCATGGTGAATTTCCTTTCTTCTGACTTGAGAATATTTTTGGGTTTGGCTGTCACTTTTCACCTTCACTAACATGCTTTATCAAGCGTTACTAGGGCATCTGAATCCAGAGTCACTTATCATTGCTCCGACGTAGATGAAGACAGCCTTAAGAACTGCAACTCTGCAAAGCTCATTTAGATACATTGGAGTCTCCCAGCCCCTCTGGCCTGGGGCAATTGAGCTAATGAGAAATATTCACATTAGACATTTATATACTCTCTGATCTGCCTACTTACATCAAGCTAAATAACCCCGCTGCATGCTGCTTGTTTTGAGGGGGAAAATTTGACTGTAATCATAAGGCATCCACAGTTCTTCATGCAAATGAGACATCACCAGTAACAGCCACTTCTCCCTCTCCTGTAGTATCATCCTCTACTTTCAGCAAGGATCAAGTATTTTTAGACGCTTGAATAATGAATTTGTGGATTAGTAAAACTCATCTACAGCTGCCTGATGATGAGGGTTTTTTTTTCTTTTCTATATTTATAAATCTCCCAAATGACCATAAACATAAAAGAGTGATTCCACCAGCTGGCTGCGACACTACGCTCAGCAACATCCTTAGGGGTGTGTTTGGTCTGCATGTGCTTTGCCATCTTTGTGTCACTTTGTGGAACAATTCTTTTGATTATACTTCATATATTATGTAGATACAACCCAGCACCTGCAAGAATGGCTGGTAGGATAATGGACTATTGGGGCCCCTGCCACACTCCCTGTGGGCTGCTGGGGCCACCCTGAATCCCATTCCCAGAGCCTGGGGCTCTCCAACAGGCCCTGGGAGCAGGTAAGGGTATTCCCACCTCAGAGGCTCCCAGCGCTTCTCTGGGTGTTTCAGAGAAGGGCAGGAACACATCCCAAGGGCAAGGAGGAGCTTTCACCTTTGCTGAGTGTATTCCCTAAAGCAAACCACCTTGGGAATCCTCAGTTGGTCAGGGGCTCCCTGGCAGCCTATGCACAGAGAGATAAACACCTGCAGAAAGGCCACGAGGGAAGACTTGGTCAAGCCAAACACAACCTCCTTGTCCAAATTCTCCAGAAAGAGGAGCACACCAGGCCCTGCTGGGCAGCTTTTTGTCCCAAAGATGCACGCCCCAGGTGCCCACAGGCCCTTCTGTAGGGTCTGTGTATATATGCAGAGCAGATAAAGGGATCCTTTCACCTCAACAGCTACGCTGATGCAGCCATACCAACTGACACACGCTGCTACAGAGATCCCCCTTCCTCCACAAGGACAGCTCTCCACAGGGAAAAAGCACAGCAGCTCCTCACTGCTCCTCCACACCCACTCCAGCCTGACCCAGAAGCTGAGCTGCTGGCACGGGTGCTCCCTCTCCATGCTCTGGGCTGGCACGGCTGCCATGGGCATGGGGCTGGATTTCACCCACAGCGACCAGATAAGCTTGAAATCACAGACAAGGGCTGAACTCGGGGCTCAAATACCCAACAAAAGGAGACCACAAAATCACAGAAGGGTAAGGTTGAAAAAGACCACTGGAGGTCATCTAGTCCAACCTCCCTGCCCTAAATGAAGGGCAAGAGAGGTTTATAAAAAAAAGCACCATCCTTTCTGACTGACCTTCTGTCTCTGGAAGGAAAGCTCTCCATCCACAAACCTTCTGCTCATGTTCCAGAGCACAGGTCTGACTGCATCACTGGGACACCTTTGGTCCTAAGAGCAATGAGCCTGACAACTGGTTAGTCCTTAGCTGGAATAAATAGCTAGATAGTTGCTAATTAAAAAAAAAAAATAAATAACCGCTAGAGAACCCCAAGATTCAGGCCGTATATTTTATCAATGATTCTTAGTCTTTCAAACCATGTTTTACAGGCTGGAGATAAAGGTACCTGACTGTTTGCTGCAGGTCGCATTTGGGGTTATTCTCCTAAATCTACCAAATAAGTTAATAATATAAAATCCAGTCTTTTAAATAATTCAGAAATCATTAAGATATTAAGCCATTCTGTATGTGCTGCCTCACAAATACTATCATTGTGCCACACTTCAGTTTCAACGTAACCATTTAAATGCAAGTGTCCCATAAATGTCTTAAAAATCCATAGCAGTGGGACCAAAACTGGAGAAAATTTGCTGCTTCTTACATAGATTAGTTCTGAAAGGAAAGGATGAATCTATCTTGCTTCCATGGAATTACCAAATTTCCAATTAGTGCTATGGTTTGGCTGGCAAATGAGCAGAGGGTAAATAAGCCCAGCCATGTGTTCCTTACACAGCTCCCAGTGTGCACGATTGGGCTGTGGGGGGGCAGATGTTTGCAGGGCATGGCTGGGTGCGTGCTGTGGGCACATGAGCACAGCACTTACACACCCAAACCAGTGCTCCTGCACTGCCATCACAAATGCTGCAAAAAGTTACCATGAAGTTTAGAGTTACCACTTAAAGGAAGCATCTTGAAACACCATTTATAGATGCTGTATTTGTTTCAGCACCATCATGTTTTTCACTCTTAATTTTATGTTGTTTCCCAGTTCAGGACTGGCACACACCAGCATTCAATAGAGAAGAGAAACAGGGTTTCGACTGGAAAATTTCTCAAAGCTTTTCAATATTTCTCATAAGATTAAAAAAAAATTACAAGTTTTTATTTCAAGTACTGACAAAACCAGCCATAATCTTCTAACTTGATATTGAAGAGAAATGTGAAACTGAAGAGGTAATGTGACTACCTTCACTTCAGCTCTGTATTGGGATATTAATTACATTTTTTCCTTCTCTGAAAACACTTTGCAATGCATGTAGAGAAAAAGTGGTTTTGTACTTCTGTAAGGATGACTGCACCTGCTTCAGCATACATGGACTCATATCCAGTATCTTTGCAACAGCTGCTGAAGGGCTGCTGACAAAATTCTCTCCCTCAACATTAATTTCTGCTGAAAGTATTCCCCATCAGATCATTTTCCTCTGTGTTCCTGAGCTTGGTATAGCTCTATGCACAGAAGCTGAGGTACGGCAGCTTTGCTATCTCTGCTTTTAAGAGACAGCAATAGCCTTTTCTCTGTGATTTGTCCCGAACAGATACCCCAAAACCTGCAGTGCTTGCCACAACATAAGTAGACAAGGTGATCCAAAACACTGTGCTTAAGTCTGTTAGGGAGCTGTAAAGAAATTAATGCTATCCATAGCCTGGCTATTGCTTTTGGCTAAAATGGCACTCCAAACGGGCACTGGTTTTAGAATGATCATTTTTCTTTCAAGCATGAGAAATATCCTCTTGTTATAGTTGCCCTATATAAGCCACTCTAAAGACAAGGCTGCCGCAGGTTTTTCCAGATTACTTTAAAAGTTTGCAATAATGCATATCTTTGAACTGCCCTTGATTCACTTTTTTTTTTCCACGATTATTAGAAGAAAATGGACAAAATGGCACAGAAACAGGACCGACTTCTCCATCTTGTTCTTTGGGGGAAAAGCCAGAAGCAAAGAATAGGCACAGAGTAGCTCAAGGAAGAAGCCAGCTCTAACTTTTATCCCGGGAGAACCGGGGACAGATAGCACCGAGCCTCTCTTTTCCCAGCCCCTCTCCTTTCGTCCCATTTTTCTGCTGAAAACGCGACACCGTGGGAGCTGTGACCCCCCGGCTCCGACTGCGGGCCCGGCAGCGCACGGGCGGGGGGCTGCGGGGCTCATGCCCGGCTGGGGCGGTGGAGGGGAGGGGAAATCGCGATTAGGTACGAGGGGTCCCCGACCTCACTGGGGGATGCGGGAGGGCAGCGGCCGCAATCCTCCCCGCTCCAAAGGATGCTGCCGCATCCGCGGGGCCGCAGNATCGGCGATGTGCACTCTGTCCAAAGTGCCTGTTTGGCGCCGGGGCCATCTCGCTGGCATCAGCGCAGAGCCCTTTCCCCAAGGGGACTTGGGGAGGGAGGGACGGAGCTCCCGCCCCGTCTCCAGAGAGGACAGAAGTCCTGTCCCATCTCCGGAGGGACAGAGCTCCTGTCCCGCCTCTGCGAGGTCTCGGCGCACTCACCGGCAGCTCGGCCAGAGGGGCTCCCCTCCTCTCTCCCCTTCTTTCTCCATCCCTTTGCCTTCAGCAGCTCCCACCCTCCTCCAGTCCAACTGCTCCAGGACATTCTGTCCTTCGCCAAAATCTCTCTGGCACCTCTCTGTTGCCCCGTTCTCCCCATCTCCGTCCTTCCTGAGGTGCAGGTGACAGTCCCGGGCAGACACCCCGTCACGGCCACCGACCCAGTGTTTTATTTCTCGGCGCTCTGAAATCTCCGCTCAGGTGGCAATGCCTGTTGCTGCCTGTGCCCTATTCCATGGAGACAGCAATCTCCCTGTCCATGGCCAAGGAGCAAGAACAGGCCCTCAGCCTCTGTTTTCCACATCCTGTCTGCAAAATGGGGATAAAAGCATCTTCCCAGCAGGCTTCATAATTGCTTGTAAATCACTCTAATGCTCTCGGCTGAGAGATGCTAAGTACAAATCATGTAATTATTTCAAGCATATTTCATCAAGTTAAAAGAAACTAATCCTATCTCTGCTTTAAAAACCCCACACTTCTACCATGTAAGAGCCTAATGACCAGCTTCTCCCAGAAGAAAAGGGAAAGCGTACACCGACAGCAATGCGAGAGGCAAGTTACAAATGCCCAGATCAATTAATAACAAAGAACACATCACCTCCAGAGAAAACAGCAGTTATTTACCTCGGATGAACTAGAGGAGTCCTGAGCTCGCAGCCTGTGACAGAGGGGCTGACACTGGTCCCCTCCTGCTCAGTTGCCCCCACCCTGTGCTAGTGATGGAGGAGACAGGTCTCAGCTCCCTCCTCCGTCCCGTGCCAGAGCCGGGCTGTGCAGCAGCGCAGGGCACGTGTGCTCCCGAGGAGCTGTTGGTGCCCTACAATTGCCCGTGCCATGTTAAATCCCTGCATCCCATCCCAGCTCCCGAGCTTCGGGAAGACAACCCTTGCCCCACGGCGCCAGTCTGGCCAGGAGATCCAGCTGTGGGCACAGCTGCCGGCGTGCCCTCCTGCCGGCGGGCTGGCTGCGGGCAGGCATCGGCACCGGCACCGGCACCGAGCAGCAGGCGAGCGGCAGCCCCGGCCAACACTGAGCAGCCCGGGGCAGCTGCCAGACCTCTTTGTTTCCCGCTGCGCCCATTTATTAGCACAGCCGGTGAGCGGCTTTCAGCCATGCTCAGGAGAGGAAAGGGAGGAATGGTGCTTTGCCTGCTGGGACGGCACCGTGCAGCCCTGCGGGAGCCTGGGACAGATGTCCCTGTGCCTTCGGGCAAAGCCCCAGCCTGGGGCAAGGCAGCCTTTCCCCACCCTTGAACAGGGTCCGGCTCTCTTGCGAAAGGAAGGGCCACCGGTACCACTGGAAACGGGCCAAGAGAATGAGCAGGTGGATCGTGATGAACTCCTGCTGGGGCTGACGTGTAAAATGAGCCCCACTGTTCCTCGAGAGCTGCGTGGACACAACCAGGGACGGGCAGCCCCGTACGCCGCCATCACACCGCTGGAGCTGTTCCAGCAGCAGGATTCCAGCCCGCACCCCGGATGCCCCAGTGCATCATCTCGTGCCTGTAATTTACTGATGGAGGAAAATCTGACATTCCCCAGCCCCGGTCTGCAGGGTGTCACGACAAGGTGTGCCTCTGGATTTTGTCTGAAAGGCTGTGGGTAGCAAACCTGGGACAAGGAAACCCATGCTGTGAACTCCTGGCTGCTGTCTCCGTTCGAGGGGATAAATATAGACCTGTCTGCCTCTCTCGCTACCCCTTTCACCGCAAAAGAGATTTTGCAATCATTAACCCCGGCCCCGCTGTGACTGACAAGCACACATTGACCGATACTTCTGGCCATCGGAAACCCCAGCGATTTGTTGATGTTTATTAACAGCTACACGGTCTCCTGGGGGAAGAGCCTGGCTTCCCCATGTAGGGCGTTGGCTGGCAGGGATAGGGACTCAAATATGAGGCAGGATGCAGTGAGGGTGCTGCAAAGGGCACCAAATGCCAGAGGACTCAGGATAGGATCCTGCTGCCTTGAGCTCACCCCTTTTAGGAAAGCAAGTTATTTTTTGATCCACTCCTGAACAGCAAGGTTCTGCAGGGTAGGGAGGGAAAGCAGTCTTGGCACAGCTGGTGTTTTACGGGGCGCTGTAGGGCTGGCGAGCTGTGCTGCAGAGGGGACTATGTCTGTGAGTCTCTGAGAGCCAGGATGATATGGCACCCACAGTGGGGCCAGCGCTGCTGTGCTAACACTCACATTTTTCTGTGTTTCCCACCCAAGAATGGACACCAGCACCAGGGGCATGGAGGATCAGCTCAGGAGCCCCAACCAGAAGGTGGTGAGTGTTTTAGGGGGCTGCTAGCCTCATTCCACAAGGTGAGGTGGGAGCTGCTGCAAGGACCTGCTTTGTGACTGATAAATTTATAACTACTTTGCTTTAGGAAATGCTGCTTTGTCCCTTAGGCAAAGCACTTTGTACAAGGAGGGGGGAAAGGGCAGTGACAGGTCTGGCCAGTGGTGCTGGGTGGTGAGGGGGACTAAAAGGGACAGGAACACCTGGGCAGGGTGACCCTCTGCATACCTGGATTTCAGCAGGAGGAATCCAACATTGAGAGCTGACCTGGTCTGAGGTGAGAATGGGGGACAGCTCCTGGCATGCCCCAGGACACCCACAAGAGTCAGCACAGAATAATTTTGCCATAGATGAACCCCAGATTTGCTTCCCAAGCTATCACAGCAGGCAGCGACTCAGGGCTGTCCAGTGTCCCAACACATCCTTACATGGCTCTGTCTTCTCCCTGCCCCACTGCACTCCTGCCCCAGCTCCTGCTGCTCCTTCTGCCCCTTGTCCAGGTGCAAGGGACTGTTCCAAGACCATCTCTGTCCTGGCTGCAAAGATAAACCACCTGTGCTTCATTCCAGACCTGACCTAGCTCCCTAGCTGAGAGACATCTGCCAGGGACCTGGTAGTGGGATCATCCCATCCTGCCCAGCTGCCCCACAGAGACCCACGGGGTGAGCCTGGGGCTTCCTCAGACTCCCCAGGCTGCCATGGAGCCCTCGTGGCCTTTCCCAGCCAGCAGGACAGGACCCTTCCACAAGTGAAGGGTCACAGAGCATAGAGCCAGGAGAGCTGGAAACTTCCCTCCTTGCAAAAGCCTCCTTCAGGGCAGAGCTGTGGAGTTCCCAGGGTGAGAGCCCGTGGTGGGGGAGGCTGTCCCCATGGCCCCCCACAGCTCTAAGCATTGGTAGCAACTTCTGAGTGTGGGCTCTTACTGCCTGCAGTAGAAACTTGTATGAAATCCAAAGGGCTTTCCCCACCGCAGCGCTAAGCATCATAGTAGAGTTCATCTGGGCAGTCCTCCCCTACTCTGGCAGCCGGAGAAAATGTTTCCAGAACAGCTGCTGCTACCTCTTTTATTTAATGGGAAGAAGTGGGAAGTGGGAAGAAGAACACCTCCTCTTCCCCCTCTTCATCGGCCACTCGCTCCCTCGTGAGTGTCCTGGCAGTGTAGACCCCCCACACCTCCCCTCCCGTGTCCCTGCTGGTGACTCGTGCTGGGGCTGCTGCTTCCTGGCTCCAAAATCTGCTGCTTTCATCAGCCCTGTACCCTGTGTACCCTGTACCTCAGGCCGTGCAGGAGCTGGCTCAGGAAGGGCTCCAGCCTGGGGTGTGGGACCTGCGCCAAGCACTGCCTTGGCTGTACAGGCAGCTGTGGGCATTTTCTGGTAGCAGGGCTCTGAGGCAGGAGTGCTCCCAGAAAAGCCCAACCGGGGCTCTTCAGAGCCCGTCAGGGCAGTCAGTGGGATGGGGACGGTTTACAACCCCCGCGGGTCTGCCCAGGCTCCCCAAGGGACGCGTTCAGGCTTTGGAGTTCGTATTCTCCCCCCATTCTCATTGTTTGGCAGTACTTGTGTGTCTGAGCAGAGTTTAATTTCTCGCCCCGAGTTCAAAGGAGTTTCCAAGCAAGGTTTTGGCCAAGCTGTCGGCCACGTCCCCGCTCGCCCGGGGCAACCCACGGGTTGCAAATTTCTTGTCTGTGGGTCCTGGCTCCGACAGGTGCCCGCTGCTGGCAGGTTTCCACGACCGTCAGCGGAGACACGCAGGGACGATCCTCCAGTGCAGCTGCTGTGGACCCACACCTGGAGCAGGCACAGCAGCCTCGGGCGAGCGTGGCTCTGACCCAGCTCGGAGCGGCTGAACCCTGCCGCAGGGTTTGCATTAAAATGCGGGGAGGTGATGAATCCATCCGGATCACAGCATCGCCTTTCTCCCCGGTGGTGCCTGGCCCAGCCCTGCCCCGAGCTGAAAGCAAGGTCAGCACCTTCTCCTACCAGCCTGCTTTTGGAGACCTGCCCGGATTCAAGGGGAATTAAGGACGGCCCCCTGTCTCAAGTGACTCTTGCCTAGGCTCAGGTACAGATAGATTTGTGTTCCTGAGTTCTGGACAAACAAGTTTTCACCCCTTAGGCAAAATACAAACTCTTGCAACCTGGGGAGATGCTTTTCCCTGGAACTCAGTGTAATTTAAAAAAGTAAGAACACAGGGATTTCTTCAAAGACTAAACACTTGCTCACACGCCAAGAAAAACAAGCTGATTGATCTCTTAAATACTGCTGCCTGCTATCATCTGTGGCAGCATGGAGAATGTGCACTTCAGCTCAGAGATGTTGTAGAAGCGTGGGAACAGTCCCAGCCTTCCCAGATCACAGGTTTTCTTTGGTCATGTTCACCCAGGTGGAAAAAGATGAGTTTCTGTAAATGCCAGCACAAGGAGACAAATACCCAGTGTGACAGCAGTGACGTGCATGTCATGGAAAAATGGATGCTGGGTTCTAAGCGATCTTAAGTTGGAACAGCCAAAACTGCCTCTCTTTAACTCAAGAGTGATGATGGGAAAATGGAAATTTGAAACATTTCCAGATATTAAGTGCTTTTGCATTTATTTTTGGCCAATGAGAGGTTCAGCTTGCCTGTGGGGGTTGTGTTCTGTAACTCTTCCAGGAAAATAAGCATGAGGAGAAGGTCCAGGATCCTGACAGAGAGAAGGACCAGCCTAAGGCAGACATGGGGAGCAAAACCTGGGCAGACCTGGCTGCAGAGATGAAGATATTCCTGTGGAACCCAGAGGAAAGAACATGCCTGGGGAGAACAGCCAAGAGCTGGGGTAGGTCCTTGTTCAAGCTCCACTTTCGGGGATTGTTGCCTTTTCTGCTTCACAACATATTCACTTGCCTGTGAATGTCCTTGATAGCTTGGACTGACCACCCCTGCCCATTTTTTTAGTGTTAATGTTTCTAACCAGTGCAATAACTAGTGAGGAGGACAAGCAAAAACCATGTAAAAGTTATGCTTGGTCTGGATGTTAATGTTGACTGAGAATGTGAAAGCAAAGATTTCAGGCTGCCCAGACCGTGCCCCGGAAAGAAGTTTAGAGCCTGAGCAAGCATGGGAACTGCAGGTCAGTCTGCTGCAGCTGTGCACCCCTGCTGCCACCAGCAATCCTGCTCCTGCCTAAGTCAGGGCCCCTTGGGACAGCGGCTTTGGGGTCATCAGGTTGGTGGGGGAAGAGTGCCCAGGCTGCGGGGCAGGCGTTTAGTGGAGGGTGCACACCATGGGGCAGAGCAGCCCTCCCTGCCTGAATGAGCTCTGGCTCTAGAAAAGGAAGGGAAGGCCTGGTCATCACTGTCATCCCACGGCTTCTCAGGTAGTGACAGGGTGCCCACAGCAGAACCCACAGTGCTGTCAGAGCCGGTGGACTGGGATGTGCCACCTTTGGCAGTTCTGAGTGCCCTGTCTACTTTATCCACATCCATGTGGCCTTCAAAAATTATTGCTGAGTCTGGAGGCCCCAGGTGGTTAAGAGCAGCCTGTGGGGTGAGTACTGCTGCAGGCTTGGTCCAAAATCAAGGTGCCACTGCACACACGGTGCCACCCACCTTTGCAGCCCTGTTCTGCCAGCACACAGCCCCCTTGGCAGAGTGAAAACCCCAGCCTGATCCAGAGCCACCTGCACATCCATCAGTGTAAGGCTGTGAAATACCAGGGGCTGCTGCTCGGTGTTTGCAGCCCTTGGCTGGCACTGGCAATGTGCCACAAGCCCCACAGCCCTCCCATGCCCCTGCCAAGAGCTCAGCTGCAAAAGCCTGTGGTTACAGCTGGGAGAAACGAAGAAAGCTGCCCACCAGCACCAGAGGAGTCTGAAAACCTGCAAGCATGAGTCTGGGACAGATCTAGACAGTAGTGTTTGCTCTCCTGTGCCCTTTGCTGACCACAGAGGTAGGCCAGTTTTTCTGCTTCTTTGCTGGATGGGAAGGCATAGACCGAAGTGTGAGAGCAGTGGGGTGACCGTTCTTAGTGATGTGGGTTTGGTTTTCTGGAGGCTCTTCCAGGTCCTGAGAAGATCCTTGTGAGAGGATTTGCTCAGTCTGGTGTGGATGTGACCCCAGCAGGCTACTGCTGGCAGTGCTAGCAGCACTGGGACAGGTGCAGCATCCTCCTGTGCCCTGGGATCACCGTGCTCTGCTATATGACCCCCCTGCCCATCAATGTACGTGCCCTTGATGCATACACACGTGCTCACATGTCTCTACAGGGGGGCAGGAGAAGCTACTATGAAAATCAAAATTTATTTTGAAGTGAGAGCATTTGGAGATGAGTGGAGCTGAACTTTCCCACTCTCATCTCATGGATGAGGAGGAGGGAATTTGCCCAGCCTGGGGCTGCTCCCCTGTGCTGGCTCTAAAGGTGTCCCCTAGGATAGGGGCCTCAGGGGACTTGCACTCACAAAATGCAGGGAGACAACTGGCCACAGGGTCATCACTGCAGGCCCCAGCCCCGGGGAAAGGCTGCACCCCGCTCTCTGCTGGTGACAACACTCCCTGCTACACTGCAGGAAACATAAAAATGGGAGCGGTAGCAGGAAGATGTCCCAACAAGCATCAGCTTGGTGCTCCAGCAGCAGCTCCAGCTCTGCCAGGCTGGGGCAAAGGCACCATCCAGCATCACTCTGGCAGGGCTGGACATTGTCCCTTCTGTGCCACCAACAGTAGTGATGGTCCCATCTGCCCTGGCTTAGCCCTCAGCAGGACACAGCCCCACAGTGGTTCCCAGCATGGTGGCCCTGGCAGAAGCACGGCAGGAGTGCACATCTGTGTTCCCAGGGCTCCCTCCAAGCTGCCGGGACATTTCTCCTGGGAAATATTTGGGTTAGGGTTTCACTTTGCTTTCTGAGCTGCTGCATTTTATTCATAGGCTGTGGCCTCTTGAGACATCCTCAGCCATCAGCCTGGTCCAGAGGAAAAACAAACCCATTCCCTGAATGTCTGGGCTACGAAATGGACAGTGGTGCTGCAGCCCTGAGCGATGCTGCTTGCTCAGGCCCAGACCCAGGGTCCCTCCCATGCAGGGGACAAGAATCAGGGCAGGAGCATCGCCCCACAGCCCCATCAGAAGTTTGGCTGAAGACACCGGGTACCTTTGCATGCTACCATGCCAGGAGAGGGTGGGAAGGGCAAGAGGGAATGTTGGGTCCATCTGTCAGAGAGAGCTGAGGCAGGTGGACACACAGACCTGGTCCTGACACAGCTCTGGGAAGAGCCATGCAGCAAAAGGGATACAGAACCAAACAGCAGCTACCCCGGCCCCAGAGCAGCTGACAGTCCTGCACCCAGAAACACCAGGGTCCATGTGCAGGGCGGGGGCTGCAAGCTCCCACCTCCACCATGGACTCAGAGCTGCAGAGCACGCCGTGCTGAGCACGTCTGTGCATCCCTGTGGGACACATCCCACGGGATGTGCTCTGGTTGCCTTAACAGTGACATGCCTGTCTCTTTTGCAGGCTTGATCTTACTGTTTTACTTCATTTTCTACACGTGCCTGGCGGGAATGTTTGCCTTTTGCCTGTACGTGATGCTACTCACATTGAGCCCCTACACGCCCAGGTTCCGGGACCGTGTGTCTCCGCCAGGTACGTACCCCAGCCAGCCTGGCCTTGGGCGCCTCTGCCCATCAGTGTCCTGCCAAAATGGCATGTCTAGGACTTCAGGCAAAGCCCTGCTGGAGCTGTGCACTCCTACCGTCACCCAGCCCTCCCTAACACAGGGTGTTCTCACCTCAGGGCACTTGCAGAGCTGCAGGTTCTCTGCAGAGGATCAGACATCGTAAAAAGCCCCATGGGAAGCATTCACCCCGATGATACTAATTGTTATTCTAATTGCACTGTTTATTGTTATCATTATTCTCAAGGTAAAAGCCAAGTTTAGGCATTTTGTAGGTGATGCTGATGCATTTCAGCTGCTGCCCTTTATACCTCATGCCTTCAAAATATAATGCAAATCAAGAGTAGCCTTTATGCATTATTATTTGGGGGAGTTCTGGCAAGGGAATGTTCAGAAAATCCTTTCCCTATGTCAGACGTGGCATTTTCCCCATGTTTTTGTGTTCGTGGGGAACACAAGGGCCCCTTGCCCTGCTCCCTGTCTGGAACTGGCCACACAGCTGGGAACACGGGGGACCTGCAGCCACTCTGTGCAACCCCAAGCCCATCACTAACCCACACCACTGAGACTGTCCATATCTCCAATGTTTCCTGGGATATTTTGACATGTATGGTGTTCTCCAGGGTTGAAATGAAGGTTGAGGAGAGAGTTGATTTGTGAGCTGGTGCTGCCTCTCTCATGCTTATGCCTGGCCCCAAGCTCAGTTGCAGTGAACCAGTCCCTGCAACACACAGCCCAAGTCCATGGCTGGTCCACCTAAATTTGCTTTATCAGGGTCTGTCTTCTTCTTCAGGAGTGATGATCAGGCCGTACTTGAATGGGTTCACCATTGCCTTCAATGTCTCCCAGCCCAACACGTGGCAGCCCTATGTGGACAACATGCACCACTTCCTAGCAGGTGAGCTCTTTGTCACCCTGGGAGTCATGGTGAAGTTGTTTTTATCCATGGATACGTGCATGCGGTGCAGGGGTCTCCTCCTGGGCATCTCACGAGCCACATCTGGAAAGGGAGGCTCACAAGGTCATGGGAGCTTCTGTGGGAGGGAGCTTTGCTTTTCCAGGTGTGACTTCCTAACACCCTTGACATGTGGATGTCCTCTGAGAGTTTGGGTCTGTGCAGGTCTCGGGGGATTTTAACAAGTCTCTTGGTCCCCACCAGCTTATGATGACAAAGTTCAGGAGGAGAAGAATATTGAGTGTGTGCCAGGACAGTACTTCATCCAAGGGGGAAATGACAGTGAGGAGAAGAAGGCCTGCCAGTTCAAGCGCTCGCTGCTGCAGAACTGCTCTGGCATCGAGGACCCAACATTTGGCTACTCTAAAGGCCAGCCCTGCATCCTGCTGAAGATGAACCGGGTACAGAGAAAGCTGCTTGTTTTAATTCCTTCCTTTAGGGCATCCCAATGTGATGAAGACCACACAGGGACTGAAACTCCTTCCCTTCTCAGGCCCAGGGAAAAAGGGAACTAGAATTCCCAAACCTGCTGGCCATATCTGTTAGAAAACAAAAAAGAAACACTACAAAACTTGCTCCATTTGATTTGCTGAGGCCTTAGTGCTCGGAGGGTCTTCTGCCAGGCCCTTCTTCATGAGGAACTGAGCTTTAGGGAACACCCCAGACCCCAGCTGCTTTACAATGCAAGTTTTCTTAGAATTCAATTTATTTGAAGTCTAATAGCACGGTGGCTTGGTGCTCACTGCTGGGAAAATAAGCATGGAGGGGATGTGAACTGTGTGGGGAAGAGGCTCTGTCACTCCAGGTGTCTGGACTCTCTCTGTATTCTCCGCTCTGCCCCTGCTCTCAGGCAGCAAACCGGCACTCAGCCATGGGCAGGTTGCACTGTGTGGGGTGGCAGGCCCTGCTGCAGGGACACACAGCTCCTGTCTTGAGCAATGTGACTGGCACCCAGAAAGGTTTAAGCCCTGGAGAAGGGAGGCAGCACGTGCTTGGCACTGCATTTCATACAAGCATAGATGTTTTTTGCTTTTGCAGATCATAGGCTACCGCCCTGGTGCCGGGGTCCCTGTGAGTGTGGACTGCAAAGTGCAGGTACTGCTTTCCTCCGTGCTCGGCAGCGTGGTGGGTACAAGGCCAAATGTTTCCTCCTGATGGACCTCACAGCTGGCACAATTTGTCCTCGTTTTAGCCCCAAACACTCAAAGGACCCAGCACTGCCCATATGTCTGGGCACAACTGGAGGCCAGTCTGCTGAGAGTGACAGAGGTCACCAGTCTCCTGCTACCCACTTTGCTCCTGCAGCCTCATGGGCACTACCCTGGGGCAGCCTGTGGGGCTGGGTGCCAGGTCCCAGCTAGAGCCTGGAGCTCAGTGGGAAGATGTAGGAACTGCTCATATCCATCTCCAGCTGCTCCACCAGCACCCTCAGTCCTGGGGGCACCCTGCAAGCCAACAGCAGTGGGTGAAGGAAGGGCTCCCACTGCCCAGGCAGCTGCTGGATCACACCCTTAGAGAGCAAAAGCACAGTAAGGAATCAACAGGCAGCGAACTGTAATCCTGCCCACGCCTCCATAGCTCCACTTTTCTCTAGCTGGAAGCAGGGCAGTGACTGGTTCACTGCAAACACAGCACAGCTGAGCTCAGCCGGGGGCTGGCAAGGGACATTTGCTCTGAGACAAGCTCTGAAGGCAGCTGTATTTTGTGTCCATGTCCTATGTGTGTGTGCATGTGCCTCTGTTTTTTTCTGATCACAGAAAGGCAATGAGAGTCACCTCAGGTCAGTGGACTTCTACCCTGGGAACGGGACGTTTGACCTCATGTATTATCCCTACTACGGCAAGTTCACCCACGTAAGTAAGGGTCTGGCATCTCTGTTATGCCTCCTTGGGAACGAGAGGGCAGGAGCTGCTGCACAGGGTCCAGATGTGCTTTCGGGCTATTTTGGGCGGATGTGGGCAGGGACGGAGGCCACGGGCACTGGGATTACTGTGCTCTGTGTCTGACAAACTGTGTGTGTGAGTGAGTGTGTGTAACTGTGTGGGTAAGAGTGTGTGTAACCGTGTAAGTGGGTGTGAGTGTGTGTGAGTGCATGAGTGTGTGTAACTGTGTGTGAGTGGGTGTGAATGTGTGTGAGTGGGTGTGAGTGTGTTTAACTGTGTGTGTAAGAGTGCATGTAATTCTGTGTGTGAGTGGGTGTGGTTTTTAGGACAGCAGAAAGCATTTGAGAGTCCCATTGTCTGGTGTTGTCCTGGGCAAGGACCCCAAGAGGCAATGTGTAGTGATCCCATCTTGCTAAGGCACAGACACAGAAAGGCTCAGCTGCAGAAAGGCTCAGCTGCAGCATCCTGAGGGACCCTGATGGACATCAGGCAGACACTCTCTGATGCCTGGAACCATGAACCATTTACGAATTATTTTACTGAACATAAAAGCCCTGCGTGCTTTTCTGCTCCCTCAAAAATTACACTTAAATCCCCCTCCTTTCCAGGTCAACTACACCTCCCCACTGGTGGCTATGCACTTTACAGATGTGCAGAAGAATTACTTGGTCCCCATTCAGTGCAGTCTGAATGGGAGAGGAATTATCAACGATCTGAACAGTGACCGCTTCCTGGGCCGAATCATCTTCACACTCAGCATTGGGAAGTAGCCCCTGCCAACACCAGGCACTTAGGTTAAGTTAATCAGAGGCTTTTTCCTTTTTAAAGCATCAAGCCAGCATTTTTTTCTGCTAGGAAAAACAGGCACATGGAGATTATTGTTAATTTATTTTTGTTCATAGTTAGGAAACCAATGAGATACAATGGAGCATGGGTACACATTATTCATCTTCTGATGTAAACATTACTAGTAAAAATTAAAAGTTTTCCCCTGGGGAAGATTTCACTTTTGATTGAAAGAAACCTCTGGTATCCAAATACTATTTTCATAAGGTCTTTTATGAGTGATCCCTGTGGAATGCACCTTTCCTGGCTTTAAATTTTAATTTTTAGCATAGTTTTATGTGCATTTCTCAGACAAAAGCTAAAAAGGAGGTCATTTATTAGCACTATTCTTGTCAAAATAATAAACAGCAAAAATTCTGGATTATGCCTGCAATAACAGAGTTGAAAAGTGAAAATGGCAGCTCTCAAAATGCTTTCTAGGATCTCCAGCCCCAGAAGCATCTTGACTGCAGCAGCTTGTTCAGCACACCCAAGGTGTTGAGCAAGGGCCACATAGAAAATCATTTGCCCTTGAACCTTTCCAGCTGTTCCTTTCTAAAGTTGGAAGATTAATGCATTTCTTCCTCCCTCCTCCTCACTCCAGTACTTTTCTCTGCCCCAGGGATCCTTACCTAGTCACTTGGACAGGGATGAGTGAGAGGAGCTCTTCTCTCCTGTCACGGTTCACAGGTTGGCAGTGGCTCCTGATCAGGCACAGAAGTGCTCAAAGCTCCAGAGAGCTCACAGCTATAATGCTGCAGCAAAATGCAGGGAAATGCTCAGTCCTTTTATGGTTAAGGGGTCAGTGTTGATGTGAGTGAAGGCATCAGTTTATCACCCCCAAAGGCGAAACACACCCGTCCTAGTCAGAGCAGAGTGTGCTGCGCTGAGCAGCCCGAACCTCCCTTGGATGTGACAGAGACCAGCTGCATTCTGTGTGTTGGGGCTATGAGAACACAGCAGGACAGGACACCTTGGGATAATGTATTACTTGGAAAGCACACTTACTAAAATTACTGACTAAACAGGGGCATTATGGTATGTTTGTCCTACATCCATAGTCCAGGTACTTTATCTGCCGTAATTTCCTGATCTATACCAGTCTCTAAGAAGTGATTTTTTGTATTTAAAATAAAGTGACTATAGGAAAATTAACTCTGTGGTGGCATTCTTGAAACACTGGTATTAAGAGATGCAGTTTTTGCTGCCACTTAGGGACTGAATTTCCAAGCAGCATGTAACAATATCCTGCAAATCTGAGCACTTGATAAACTTCCCCAGGCCAAAGAGTTCAGGAGCCCAGTACAGTAAGACTCACTCTTCACCAAGTATCACAACCAACCATCTGGCAAAACGTATTTATTAAGAACTGTTAAATACCTGAACCAGAGGTAGTTTAGGAACTAATTCTGCTCAGTTGTCATTATTCAGATGGCACTGATAGAACCAGGGCAACATACTCATTCTGCCTGCACAAATTATCTGCAAGGGCATCTTCTGACCAACGCAAACCAACTTCTGCCAAAGAGGATGCTGCGGGGGGAGTGGCTCTTCTTTCGACATCAGAAGTAAGTTAAACCCACAAGCATTTCTCTGTCTGCCAATTGCTTTAGCTCTTTTAAAGCATTTATACCTGTGGGGTTTTGAAAGGAAACCAAACTCATTGTGTTTCATGCCATCAAATTAACAGCCTTCACACTAGCAACAAGATAAAACTTTATTTAATATCTATTCCCTATCTGTCTGTTGGGAAGGATTCTGTTGGAAGATGCTGGACCCATGCTTTGACCAAACCAACACAAAAATCAACTCATTTGGATGTAAATGTGTGAATAGCTTAGAAGCAAAAGCTTCTGTTTCCCCACAAACATCCAGATCCAAGCACGTTGACAAACCCTTTGGAAAAGCTCTCAGAAATGGCATTAATGTCTACTCACAGTGAAACAAAGCTTTATAAACACAGTAATTCACTTTATTTTCCACACACATATTCTGCTTTCAGCATATTTGTACAGTTATTTCAAGATGTGGAAAATTGTACACACCACTCTTCATGCTGCAACAACCTTAAAGTGCTGGATCAATTTTTGACTTCTGTTGAAGCTCAAAATAATACTTTCTATGTATTTACAAGATATATATATATGTGTGTGTAAGTGTTTGCATCTAGGAAATGACCACGTTTTACTAAGATAGCCTAGCAAAAGTGATATTAAATACTTCAGTCTGCAATCTTAGCATGAAAACATAGCTGCGATCCATCTGCTGGCAACAGAGAAGCACCACACTGACAGGTGGGTGTACTCATAAAACGCCACCCGAAATAATTCCATTCAACACCGGCAGGGAGATCAAGTATTGCGAGAGCAAAGGTACAATACAAGAGACCAAGACAATCAAACCTGAAGCACACAGTCCAACTCAGCAGCATTTAATTACATTCCTAAAAAAAGAGACAACTTGGTCCAAGAGCCCATTTGTACTATGGAATCACTTTTGTCAGAATCACGTAGCGTGTATCTTTGGTCACCGTGAGGACAAGAAGAATTGAATGTACAGGTATTTCTCAAACATCAAAACTAACTCTTTGGAAAACTCCTTTCCCTGAATACACAGCTACTGTGAGTTGCTTAAACATCAGTGTTGACTGTGACCTTTGTGTATGTGAATTACTGAAGGTCCTTTTCCCACAACAGGGATATGGGGACAATGCACAAAGAGATTAAATATTAAAGCAGCTTTAGTAAACACTTGCTACAGAGGACAGAACTTTCTGTGCCCTCAGGAGCTCTCTGCAGACCTGACAGCTCTTGAGCTGTCTCATAGCTGGAAATCAGGGTTTATTGGCTGCAAAAGGCTTCTGCCAAGATGGACCAAAAAGGTTTAAACAGCGAGAGGCTTCTTTCATTCCATCAACATGAAGCTGATGGGAATGAAGCAGAACACAACCACAAACTGCTAACTTCGATTTTGGTACAGTTTGGATATGTAATACAGAATTGCAAAGGTATGGCATTAATAACACAGAAGGCATCTTCAACCAGGTAGGATGCTCTCACTCCTTTGGAAGTCCCTTTCTTCAGTATACAGGTATTAATTTCTGCTTTATGATCAGGATTCTTCATGCTAGAAATTGTGTGCTCTTACACTGAGACAGCAATAAAGAGGAGGTTAAAAGCAGATTAATTCTATCAAACACGAAAGGTTTTACATCTCCACTTGCATTCAGAGATCACAGCTTTTCAGTGATCCCCTGTTAACCTATGAAAGCTGTCCAAAGGAGCTGCATGAATCGCTGAGCAATCCATGTTCTTAGTCAGTCTGAGTGCTCTCAAAATACTTTTGAGCCTCACATGGACCAAGGTGTAGCTTCTTCTATGTTCAGAATCAAAGCTGAGAGAAACTGCAGCCAGTGAAATTCCAGCCTCCCACCCTCATTTCACAATTGAGCTCAGAACAAAAGGAAAAATGCAGTTCAACAAAATAGCACAGGAGACATTTCCTTCAGCAGACCATTGCCTTTTCTGAGTAGCCAAAGTTCTCCAGACCTGAGCGTTATCTTGGCAAATTAGACACCATGCTAGTGCAAAGCTATTCAACTGATATTAGCAGTCAGCTTCTCCATATCATATTAAACAAATTAATTTACTAGAAGAATCAGATGTTCTTCTCATAATATGTCAGGGTATTAGTGAGATCAGGTACTACTTTACATTCAGAAGTAGGAATTCAGGCTGATTCACAAGAACAGCCATATGCCAAGTTCCCAGTAGAAGTCTGTTGAGAGCTGGGTATTAATTTTCCCACTGCATGTACGGTCCCTTTTGACACAGCATTCACACTTTTAATTATAGTTTTAGCTTTAGCATTAACCAAGACAAGCTGTAAGCATCTAGAAATCTTCTTGTACAAAAAGATTAAACAACAGAAAGCTTTGTAGATGTCTTCTTTACTAAAAATAATCACATTTCCCACAGGGACACACATCAACTCTGCTCAATTCCGTGGTCCTCAGAACACCTACTTTCTCCAAAGTCATACAGTAGCTTCTGCAGCTCATCTTCAGACTCATGGCATGTTATTCTGTCATGAAGTGATTTTAATTTTTTAAAATAAAGAAACCATGAATTAATTTGGTTTTCTTTTTTTTTTTTAAAGGAGCAGACTGGGGAGTCTGGGAAAGGGGAAAAAACAGGGAAGGTGGGCAACAGAGATGGAATTAAGAGATTATACAGACTGATAGCCAGTACGACTTTTTCTTCTTCCAATGATGTAAGATATAAAGACAAGAATGATAAGGAATCCAAGTGCCACGCCCACTGCGATGGGAATAAGAAAGTTCAGGTCAGAATCAGCAATGCATTCTTCAGCTGCAGAAGGACGAAAAACAAAAAAAGCAGGGGAGAATAAATTAGTAAGGGAAATCAAGCATTAGAAACCAAAGCAAGCAAGGAGCAAATTTTTGAAAAATTACATTGTATTAGATACAACAATACATGTAAAGTAAAATCAGTATTGAGTAAAGAATTGATGGAAAGATTGATTTCTTTAAACACATTTACTATACACATCGTTTATATTGGTAACATACTTCTGATTTGTACATTTAATTTCAGCTTTCTCCAGCAAGCAGAAGATAGATTAGAGATGTGAGGACAAACCGGCAGTCTGAGCATGCATTAGCTGATCACACCTCAGAGTTAGCAGCAGTAAAGCAACAAAAACCCCACACTGGTGTATTACTGCCTCGTCCAGGGGTCTTCCCAACCCTCGAGTGACCACCACTCCTCTGGGTTCTAGACACGAATACATAAGGGACAATCCAAGTAACAAAGCAGAAACTTACTAAGGGCTACAAGAGACAGCCAAGACAAATGTTCTGCAGGCACTGCATGAAGAACACTGAAAAGACTCTCTTGGGGTGGGTAAATTTATTTTCCATACAAAAGGGTTATTAGTTTCAGCTGAGAACTACACAGACCTCACTGAAATCCACATTAGAGAGAAAACCAGAAGAAACAGCTATAATGCTGCAGTGGTTTTTAATATACAGGTTGTAAAACACGTGAGGAGATCCTTGCTGGTAAAAACACTCATCAGTGATTCGCATACCATGCTGGGAACTGGTTTCAAAATCGGGGGCAGGCCTTGGCATCATAACCTGTTTGTAAGGAGAGCAGAGCTCCACCTGCCTGTGCCAGGAGAGGTTTGGTAAGGCAGGAGGCCGTGCCTGGGTCCTCCAGCACTGGAACAGTGCCTTACTTACATGTGTTTCATAAAGCAGCACTCCTCATAAAACTATTTTGTTTGAGTTTTTAATTAGGACAGAGCATGACACACAGAGTCAATGCTTCCTCAAAAGCTGGCTGCTGTTTTTCATCGAATCAGCATTACTTATGGGAAATGTATTGTCTTGCTTTAGCATATTACAGTCCAGCACACACTTGCAATGGCCCCCTTCCCAAAATACTATACAAAGCCTTTGACTGAGAGCAAGAACAACACGTGGAGGCTCAACAGCTGAAAATACTGAGCTCAGATTATCTGAAGGCACCTACTGCCAAGTAGAGCAACACTTGGAAGGGGAAAAAAACCCCAAAAAACCCAAGAGGAAAATAATTATGCACCTTATATAGCAATTTCAAAATATTCTGACTGAGAAAATATTTAAACATCTTAAAGAGAGACATGCATTTGATGTTTAGTCATCCTTGTTCACTAAATACCAACATAGACAATTTGCTAGATGCTGGGTAATGGGTCACTAAACACTAACACTAAACATGAATGGATTTGCTAAGGATGAAGGGTGCCCAGAAGGCAGTGACAGAAATTCCCTCTCTTCTTCAAAGGAAGGAGATGGCTGCAGTACACATCACACTATGGCACTGTTACAGGGAATTCCCAGGGTGAAAAAGGGGTTAAGGTTTCATACCAGGAACATTCCATCCTTGCTGGCACACATCTATCCAGGTATGGCTACTGTACAGTGGTTAGAAGCTTCAGAGAGGTGTCTTCAAGTGCAGAACTGGCAACTACAGCTCAACACTCAGGCTCTGCATTCGGGCCAGCAGGAACAGCTTTTTTGACTGACGTGGCTGAATGTGTCTCCATTCAAAATAGTCAGAAATTTTGGCCCAAAACTTTTTTAGCCCCAGTATAAAAGCTGCCTTCCCTTTTAATTCCAATCATGAAATTCAACCAATAGCCCCAAAGTTTGTGTTTTATTAACATATGCTAAGGAATAGAGAACACTGTGGTAAATTTAAAAATTTTAAAAACCAGCCAAACAAAAAACCAAAACAAGAACAAATGAACAAACAAAATGCCCCTTCCAAAACCCAAATCCCATCATTCACTGTCTAGAAATGCTTCTTTTGAGGACTATTAGCATGACATCTTTAACCTAAAATATCAGAAATCTTGATATTTTAGAATACAATATTTAGTAAACTGTGTATAAGGCACTAAACCAACCACACTCTATAATAGGTTATACACATTAATATTCCACATCCACATTTTAAACAGTTTCCACAGACCAGAACAAAACCAGCTATGTAACAGAATCTCAGATATACACTGTTAAGAGTTCACCTTACTCACTGAGTTTATTTTCTTCAAAATAAGACAATACAAGACATCTGTTTTCAAATCAGTTAAAAAATGTGAACAAGCTTCCTTAAGAAATAGAACAATCTTTATTTTTTAGAGCACAGGTTAAACAGATTGACAGTTCCCTATGGAGCAATACATACAGGAAAACTAGTGGTTTTATAACAGGAAGTCAGGTGAAACTGATGTTTTTTGAACCAGTTACCTGCACATCAGTCTAGGAGTACTTAAACCTCTGAGCCAACATACTTACAGGTTTTTGCAATGGTATTTCTAGTGTTGATTTTAGAAAGCAGTTTGCATGAGTTGTCTACATTGTCACTTGGAAACTGTGTACAGTTCAAAAATTTGCAAGGTCAGAAGAATAGTGTGATGATTACTCCTTAACAGAAATGCATGTTTAACTGGTGCCACTGAACATCACTCACAAAAAAACAAAAAAAAAAAGCTAAAAAATCTATATGAACTTCTGCATTTGTGGATATATTAATATGAAAGTCATTAGATCCATTTTTTAGAATTAAAATGGTCAGTCTTGAAGCTTCTTTCATGATTAAACTTATAGCAGTTCCCCACTTTCATTAAAATGCATTTCAGTAACTGATGCAAAATTCAAGCTGTAGACTACAAGCTATAGTAAGCATTATCCACCCATACGTGCTTCCTTCACTAGTGTCAAGAGTAAGCTGTCTTTACAAAAATAAATCAAACCCAAACCATTATTGAAAGAAGTGTATTTTATGATTTGTATACAAACATGCCACAGACATCTCTATAACCCTAGAGAACACTAATAAAACACTAGAGCAGCTTTGATGCAGGCTAAACTCATTCTAAAGGGGGAGACAATGTTATGTTCATTAAATAACGAGTTTAGGCAGCTCATGTTATGACATATGCAAAATAGCCACACTTATCTAAAAGACTTTTTTTTCCCATGCAGTAAGAATATGTATTACACCACAAGGAGCCCAGAGAAAAGTTGTGCATCAAGGGTTAGTCTTTACAGAGCTGCAGTTTAAGAACAGTCCAGTTGCACTGCACTTTTTTAACCTAGTTATTCTCTCCATACAGCAAGGAAAAACAGGTGGTGTGGGTCCATCTCAGACTTGTTTGGCTTTTGCATTCTTAACATTAATAAATGCTACACCGCAAACAATCCAACACAAAGTACGTTCAACATTCAGAGTGCCAATGGCGGGCAATTATAATGTGAGTTTTGACTGGCAGAGAACCATTCAAGATGAAGATTTAAAAACAGCTCAAGCTGCAACAACAGATACTGGCTCATTAAATGAAAGCATCTTTAAACAATGGTCATTCAAAGCAACAAGACAGACCAGTTCTGTGCAGAGTATGGTATGAAGTTAAGTGCACTTTAAAGTTCTGGAATATTTAGAAAGGTTATTCCCTTTAAATAGATGCCAGCAAAAAAAGCTTGCATTAATTTAGCAGAAGTCTGCCTTAGGTATTTTAGATGATTGCCAAGGTATAATAAAGAATAAAGAATTCAGTGCCTAACAGGTTTTTTTTTGAAACCATCTGAAAATGGCACTGAAGTCTTCCCATATATTCACCATTTGGCAAGTTACTTTTGTTTGTACAGCCACGGTATAGGAATGATTCCTGAAAATACACCAAGGCAGGAGTAAATTACTCAAATCCTAACAAAGGCAAGTAAGTTACTGCTGCCACTTCAGGAGATCACTTAATCACCATCCTGAAGTTCAATCCTATGGAAAACGAAGCTGCTATTGGGCATTAGACAATCCTTGTTAAATACTATACAAGTCAACAGAGTGACTAATGCTGCCAGCTTAACCCACAATTACAACAACAACTAAGGAACGCAGAGGAGAGAAGCAAGTACAAATTCTATGCTGTTCTGGGGGATGCCCAATGCACATCAGTTCAGAACATGTTCCTGTTTCAGGCTACTATTTGTAAAAGGCAGAAATAAATCCCAAATGCTTTAGGATTTTTTGCAAGATAAAATCCTTAGTCTAGCAATTCATCCAGTATTTGACATCTTTGAAACAGCTATGAAACCCACATCATCTTCTTAGGGCAGGAAAACAAAGTGTAGTTCTGCTTCATCTGAGATAAACATTCTCCCTTTGTTTCTCAACTCCAATTAGCTGTGGCTAGTAATTACTCCTAAGTTTTGGGTCTTTTTTTGGACTTCAGAACTTGCACTTGCTTTGTTTCGAGTGAAATCAGAACAGGAATCACACTTAAATTTACAAAGTTTGATATCCAGCATAGCTTTTTCTTCTGCCAATTATGTAAGCAACCACTATAATGGCAATCAAGACAGCAAGTGCAGCACCAACTACAATTGGGATTAGAATGCTGTCATCATCCAGCGAACACTCCTGGGCTGTAGATGAGAAAAAGGTTGCAATAAGGAATAAATAAAGACAGAATACTTGCCAAGTGTGGCATAAAAATCTGTTTTCCTTTATACAAAGGTGTTAAAAAATCAAGTATTATTCAAACTAAGAGAGAAAGAACTGCAGAGGTCTCATCGATACATTTAGCATATTTAAGCACTTTAATCATGTGGTGTGTTTGATAACCTATAGCAAGCTAAGGGGTACAAGTGTGCCTGTACACAAGATCTGCACTAGGCAAGGGAGCAGCCATTCTTCTACATTCAAGAACCAGACTTATCTGTTTCACACTAAAGGCAAGTCTGGTTCTTGTGGTCACTCATTAAGGATAAAAAGTGACCTATATTCGGTATCAAGAATCTATCCAGAATGAAGACATGTTACACAGATAAAATAACTATAATTAGAAGAAAGCTAGCTGCAACTTTAACTGTGAAGTGAAATGGGTCCCTAACTCTTTAGAAAGCCTGTTTACCCTACACACATCTGGAGAGTTACCTTACTTCTGTCTAAAAGCAGAACTTTTCAATCTATGCGTCTACAGATCAGTCTAGTCCACTAAGACTGTGCTGCAAGTATTACCATTAAGCACAAAGACCAATTTGCACT
Organism: Ifrita kowaldi; assembly: GCA_013398055.1. Taxonomy (NCBI): domain Eukaryota; kingdom Metazoa; phylum Chordata; class Aves; order Passeriformes; family Cinclosomatidae; genus Ifrita; species Ifrita kowaldi. The sequence goes on from VZRS01009828.1 coordinate 189,928, forward strand.
AAATATTAAGAGGTCATTTAAAACATTTCAGTTTTCTCCAGACACGATCAAGATAATGCAGCAAACAAACATTTTACAACCTCTTTTTAGTTCTGGATATTCAAGACTGCCTCCGAAGGAAGCTCTGACAGTTTATTTTTTCCCAACACTCCTATTCCTCAGACTGACAGGTAAAAAGAAACAAAACACCTAACAGTATTCCCAAAGTTCACTTCTGCAAAAGTTCTGTCCAATTTTCTTACATATCTGAGCTACAAAAAGCTGTATGTCAAGGTCAGGCAACTTTTAACCTATTCTGCACAGCAATACTTAAGTCCCCTTCAGTGTCTCTAGCTCATTCAAGTTTTGTGAAGGGGAACCACACACTTAGCAGACAATTTTTAAGTGAGAACAAAGCTTTGCTTGAACTTGAATGACAGTCTCAGAGCTTCTCTTCATTCCATGTATATATAAACATATTTTTAAAAATTGGAACAAGAGTTTCCGAGATAAAGTGCTTGTACCTAATGCTGGTGCTTTTTAGCAAGTAAGAATTTTGCAAGCATTACTAAAAACAAAAACATAACTCTTACCTGTAGCAAACTTATTTGCCTCCACAAGGAATGGCTGAATCCATAGATTAAAAGTATGTACTTGAACATCTTCATTAATCTGAAGAGTTTGCTCTTTTCGGCACATGTAAGAGCTACCAAGGAAAGCATCCCATTTGCTGAAATTGCTGTTATCTGCACTTGAAATGACTAAACAAAGAGGGGAAAAAAAGAAAGGGAATTTGCATGTTCACTTAAAATGCAAGACAGTTCCTAATACAGCAAGACTGAGAAGCTGAATCTAGAGAGGCCAACGCTTCAACACTGAGTAGTCTGAAAAACAATGTAGTGCAAAGTGGGATTTATCTGCTTAACCAGAAATCAGAGACAGAAGTTATTACAGTACTTTGCAGTAACCCCTCTTTCATATGTATATGACATCAGGCTTTCCTTGTACCTCCACTCATCTCGGTGTTGCAGAGCTGCAAGTGTTTTAGCTTTAGTGCTCTTTAATTGCTGTAGCTATGACAAACAATTAAAAAAAAAAAAGAAAACATGTTTGTTGGGAAAAAAGTATGCTTTAATTTTTGAAGGACTGGCCTCTTTTCCCAGTGAGAGTTAAGTACAAGTGGTTGGAAGATACAGCAGCATCTTCAGTCAAAGAAGACAACATCTCGTTTAGGAAAAAGCTTCAAAGTTGGTACAATCGTATTTCACACCTCAAAAAATTACGTTACTGAAAATAGCAGTAAAGAAGCCCTCTTAATTTACAGAGACTCCATTAGCAGAAGTTTCCGGAATTGTGGAGTGGTCCCACACTGTTGTTTAAAGTAACTCTTACAGTCACTTCTGCTTATTATTTTTGTTCATACCAACTTCTAGAAAGGAGGAGCTACCAGTAAGCATGAACAACACTGAAAAAAAGTCAGAAGTATTTGATGCGGACTTTCAATAAAATATTACACTTGTTTAAGGCAGATACCGTTTCTTACCAGAACCATTCAGACGGTTGAGCAGCGTAACATTCACCTCTCTCAGATAAAATTTTTGTACACTTGCACTTGTATTTTTCTGTTCAAGAAGCAAGAACCGAGTGTCAGTGTGCAATTCTGCATTTGTAACTTTAAGGACACACGCTTTACAAAAGCCAACACATTTACCAGTCTTACATTTTCTACAACTTTAACCCAGTTCTCCATTTGCCTTGAGGCACTCAGCTGGGCAGTTCCACTTCCCATATGGGAACAATCTACCACCAGCAAGCGACAGGAGGATTTTACTATGAGTGATCACCATGCAATGCTGTTAAATAAAGACTTAGTTTAAAATAAAAGAAGTTACTTACAACACCAAATGTGAAACCAATCAGTGTGCTATTACCATCATTCAGTTTCAGAGTAGCTGTTGTGTTACCACAGGCACCATCTGCGACAGTTGTCTTTGGATTGATGTTGATCAGAAGAGGCTGAAATACAGACAAAGCACATCAAAGACATTCAGCTGCCTTTGGAATACATTGTCTCAGTCAGGAACAGTCTTGGGTTAGAAGAGCTTGTCATAAACATGACAGCAGGAAGAACTGAGCTTGGCTGCTATGGAACCAAGGCTGTTTGAGTTATATTTACATGCTGGCAATACTGAAGCAAACAAATTGCTTGAGAAGTCTTACTTTGTTCCCTAACACAACAGGCTACCCTCTGAGCGGAAAGACAATATCTGTAGGGAACAACAGCCATAACAGCTAAGAAAGTTCCAGACTTTTAATCATGTTAGAAGTATTCCCCATAACAAAGTCTGTTGAATCCTTCAAGACTTTCTTGAAGACAGGTATTATGCGACAAAACTATTCTGATGTCAGAGAGGTGCTACATACAGTAAGTACTTAGAAGCAGTTCTGGACAGCTAGCAGTGTACAAAGCAAATACCCTGCATTCAGATTTCACACCAAATAACTACAGCAACTTTAACTCTTCAAAAGAAAAAAGAAGCACCTTGTCTTGGGAAACATTCAGTTGCAGCCCCACAGTAGCCAGGAAGCAAGTTTTATTTCCACTTTTAAGAGAATAGTTTCCTGTGTCTGGATTCTCCACAGGTTTGGGAGCAGTTGTTGGAGCAGGAGACAAAGTAGTAGTAAATGCAGTAGTTACATTGGCAATAGTAGGTGGAACAGTAGGTGCAGAAGTAGGTGTATCAGCAGGACATCTAGACTCTGAAAAGACAATTTAATCATCATTTCATTGCTGAAATTTTATTGAAGTCTTATTACTCAGAGGTCAGTTCAATACAGACACCAATTCCTTTGCTGAAATCTAGGCTCACTAGGAGTCTGCTAATCACCAAGACAGAAGTCCCAAACTTGGCACTGTGGCACAGTATTCCAAACAAAGTACAGCTGCCATTTATCCTCAGAAATTCTGTAACGCTCACATTTAAATCCACACTCAGTACCACTTGCCTCTGACAACGGAGGCAAAACACACAAAGATAGTTAAGTTGTTATAGAAGTGTGACATGTATTTGCTGTAGACCAAGTAAGTGACCCTATTATGCTGCATGCAGTAGGATGATGCACTCATCTCTTCTGAGCTACGATATGAGACAACAGGCTATGGACTATTCAAATGCCAACAGCAGAGGCCACCACTGGAAGTGGAAGGCAGTCAGCTAAAACTCGTCAAACTCAAATGATCTACTCAGCAACAGTAGTTCTGAAGTGCTTATACTTAATATCCCAATTACTGGAATACACACTTGAGTAGACTCCCACCTTGGCACACAAACAATCGACATTACAATACACTACTAAATCTGTTCTTCTAATCTTTTTTTTCCAGGAACAAGGAAAGAAGTACTAGAGGATATTTACATGAATATTATTAAACACAGCACATCTTAGAATTGGTGGATTTTTTATTATGGGACTTTGCTCCCTGCACTAAGGTGCAATACAAAAAAGCTCTTTCACAAACAGAAATGCTCACCTTTTTTACTGACTGTGCCATTCTGAACAAAAGCTTGCACAGTAACATTCCAGAAAATCTGCGTTATATTTTCTGCTTCAATAAAGTAGGAATTATGACACACAAAGACAGTATTCAGTTGAACTGGATGCAAAGGATCCTTCACAAGAACAGTAACTGGTCCTACAAATAAGCACAAATGTTTTAATGCCTTATGAACTACAAGAACTTAGAGGTAGCGTTACGTTTTATATAATTTGTCCTAAGATAAAGACTAAGACATAATTAAGTTTAACAATCCTAAGATCTCTTCAATGTTTTCCCATTGTGTCCTAACCTGAAGTGCTAGGTAATGCAGGAGTAACCAAGTTGCAGAACTAGACAAGCCATTAGAAAGGTGAACCCTTTTACTTAAGTTTTTAAGGAGAAAAAAATTCTATCATTAGTAGGCATTAGTACACAGACAGCCTAACACTGTATTGCTTTGCAAGGTAGAAGGTCAAGCAGCGCACACTAAAATTAATCTTCCATGTGCCTGCTGTCTACCAGCACCTCACTGATCAAAGCTGTTTATCCTTCCCCTTCTCTTTCACTTACAAGAATTACACATTCAATGAAGCCATTTGGCCTGCATTGTTACCCAGCCAGCAGGTACAAGGAACAGCAGTTGGCAGCATGTGGTACAGAACTCACTACATACTACATACTAACTCCTATATTCCTCCTAACTTCGAAAAAGCCAAGCCGGGTCAGGTACACGAAGTCTGACACTTCTGGCTGAGACTGCTTTGCAAGTCAGATTCTGCACTGAATGTTACCTTTTCTTTTAGCATCAGGAAATACTGCTGTGTCATTGGTGTTGTAGGTCAGTGTGATGAAGTCTCCCTGGTAAGTTTCATTGTTTTTTGTGATGTTAATGCTCCAAGAATGACCTTCCCCAAACTGCACTGCCACAAGTGCAGCTTGTGTGTCATTGCCACAGACGCTTCCATTGTGTGTTACACTTGATGACAAATTCAGGGTTGTGGTTTTCTAGAAGAAAAGGGTAATTTAAAATGCATTCACACGCAGTTCCTCCCCATAACATTACAAACTTGCTGGAGTTAGCTGAAACCTTGCACAAGATAAGTGAGATTATTTTAGGTTATTCTAGAAAATTATGATAAAGGCTCCCTGACACACGCCTGAGAAAGGAGCCATATCAGATTCAAGTACAAAAGTACAGCTCTAACTTGGCTGTAAATCTTGATCATGTTGAGCTGCAATTACATTTACTGCTTGGGCTAAGAACATAACTACACTGGTTAGACTTGGTGACTTTTGTGTATGTCACTTAAGTAAGAGCAACAGAGTACTTTCAGTCATTTGTATGACTGAGAATTTATTCTTTATTTTGTAAGGACTATATAGGAATATTCTTCTCAACTGACTTAGTAAAAAAAAAAGTAAGAAATCAAACACCCTAGGTAAAAGAGCATAAACTTTTATCCAGGTCAAAATCCAGTTGTCAGCAAGAGTTACCCCCAAATACGTACATAATCACCATTGTTTGATTCATATGTTATCAAGAACCTCATCATCCAATCTGCATACAGGCAAGTAGCATTAGAGGCATCCTTTATATCTACTTCCACTGCATAGGACTGGAAAAAACCTGTAAGATATGATTATTAGCTATTAAGACGTTGTTTTTACTTCATTTTCTAGAACAACTTAAGAGGACAGCTCATCACAAAGCAGTAAATTATGTCAGGACCATATTCAATTTACCAGACACTGAAAGAATAGCTTGATTTCTAAAAAGTATCAAAAATAGGAAGCACACCATGAAATTATCAGAGCTGGCAAAGATTGAGAAAATGTTTTATAGTCTGTTTACCTGACATAGACTAATAATCTCAAAGTGTTGACTGCCCAGCACTGGATACTTTTAAGATTTGGCTGGAAAGGGTACTGGGCCATCTTGTCTAGACCGTGCCTTTGCCAAGAAAGGCTGGACCAGTTGCTCCTTAAGGTCCCTTCCAACCTGGAATTCTGACTCTCTGAAATAAGCATCAGCTTTCTGGTGACACACTGGGTAAACCAAAGGGCACGAACGGAGCACTTGAACCATGTGCTGCTTGTAGACCATGGGTCTATGATTTTATGTGTTGTATCAGTGATTACGACTTAAGCTGACCCCTAAGAGATGGGATCGGCGTGCCTTCACTGTGTTTCCACGATTCCCAGCTCGAAAGACACTGGTGTTAAATTCCCTTTGCCTTTTAAGAGAACTTTTCCCAGCTGTTGTACTCTTAACGCGGTGAATCCCGGCACGGCCGTTGCCGTGCCCGCGGCCCCACGCCGAGGAGCGCTGACAGAACGGCCTGGCCGGGCCCCGCGGGTGGGCCCACGGTCCCGGCTGCCGGGCCACGGCCCTCGGCNCCAGCGGTCATGTGAGGGGCAGGGCGGGGCCGCGCGCCGCCGCCAATCGCCGCCCAGCGCCGCCGCTCGATTCCATGGATCGCGGACGGGCCGCGAGTCGCGCGGCGCCTCGGGCGGGCGGGGCTGGTCTGCTCTCGTCCCAGTCCCCGCCCGGCG